>BOPP01000169.1:1750763-1778451 GCA_017312745.1 Gryllus bimaculatus
CACACAAGCGCGGCTGGGTCTCCAAAGGTTTTACGAACGAGCGCTGATGGTGGCGCCGGTCGAAGGCGTCACGCCGAGCTGCGGTTCGCCGAGGTCGGCGTGCTCAGGCCATCGGCCACGCTTTCTATCGTTCGCCCTATTAACCAGCCAATGGATCTGGGGGCTGATTGTTTTGGTCGCAGTTGCCATGGCAATGCCGAGCACAATTACTACGCTAACGACGTACACTCAGTTCCATAGGAGCTGATTTTGTACCCTAGTCTTTAAGAATGAGGTAGCCTCTGAGCAACATCCATATGGCTGTAAGTCTAGGGCCGGACTTCAAGACCTACAGACCCTAGGCAATCAAAAGCTTGACGCCCTTCTTTTGAGTAATTCAATAAAAAATGACACCCGGGAAACTGCGATCGCTCGACCTGGAAGATAGACGTAACACTAGGGATCGATTTTTTTGTCTGACGATAGGCGAATGTTTTGGTTTTCGCACACCACGCTGCGAGGTCTCTAAATGTCTGTCGCAAGCAAGATTGTTATTTATTGTATAATCTACACTAAAGTATAAAGACACAAGGGCGTTGCGTTACAGCACGATAATCCCTGAATGTACTGGACGAATAGCGACGAAACTTGTATGCTAGCTACCATTGAAGTGGTGCTACAGGAGTGCTGTAGGCTTTGATTTACAACCATAAATCCTAATATATTCACAAAATAATTACTTTTCTGGATTTTTTTCGCCTAGAATTGCATCGCAGATTCACGAGTGCATCAATGTGCAATAGTTTGACTGCAGCTATTGTACAGGATGTAGAATAGCTGAAAACATTGTTGAATCTTCCATCAGTCGTTAAATTCGAAATGTTTATATTTAAGTAAAATTCTGACTTTTTCTTCACTCTATTTATAAAAGTAACTTGTATATGGATTTTAATTGCATCTAGGCGTGAATGTATTAAGTGTATAAGAGAGAAGTACACTTATTCATATATGAAATGTTTGGAAAACGACATTTTGCTGTTGAAAGTTTGATATAGTCGTAAAAAGGTATGAATGCAGACAAGTGTTCTACATGAAATACGTAGTTATTGCATTAGTTGTATATTATGTATGATTATTACGTATTAGCGAGTGGGACGGTGTAGGTCGGGATGTCGGGATGAAAATGAAACTTATTATGAATGATTTGTGTTAGATTGAAACTGTGACAGATGGATGCATTTTTGTAGGGAAGTGTTTTATTATAGTGGAGAAATCGTTCCTTCGGCTGATGAAGGAATACTTATTTAAATTGATGAAAGTTCGGCAAGTAGTAGTATTGAAGTAAAAAATTGTGAGAAATGGACGGAATTGAATGTGTCAACACTGTTTTTCAAGGTTGTTGAAAATAGAGCAAAAGAGGTTTTGGATAACAGAAAAACTTTGGACAAGCCGGGATCCACTCTGTGATCTCAGATTTTTGGAGACATTGTAATTGTCTAAGCAGTTAAGGTCACCTTTTCGTCAGACACTATTCATCAAGAGTCCTAAGGCGCGAACTCGAATACAATTAAAAGTACTTGATATTTATATTTATATTTATATTTGCATTGCCACGGTGTGGGGACAAAGATCAATTTCAAGCATTTTCATGTATACGCTAGATTATAAAAAATGAAAAAGAATAAGTTTTACAATGTGGCAACTGATTGAAAGTATAGGAATATTACATAAAATTCTACAAAAAATATGAGTTCATGTATTTTTTTTGGCTTCGATTATTTTATTTTCAGTTACAAAGTTAGTAAAGTTTGGACGTGGAAATCGCAATTAAAGCCAGACGAAGCGGGGATACAATACAATAGAATATATACAAGTAGGTTCCGTGGTAGGGCGGGAATAGACGGAATACCTCTTCCTGTCTAATAAATTATTGTAATAAATACTCCGGCAACGCGGAGTACTAATGCTAATTTATTTAAAATTTCTATACACGTATAATTAGTATTTTAAAATCTGATTAAGTAAATGTATTTAAAAGCTGTTCTACTATTAAATTAGTATTGTAGTGTTCCTACTTATGATCTAAAAAAATGTTTGAACATTTATTAGGATCCCTGTTTTGTTTCATTACTATTATCTGGAGGCCACATCTGAGGTTGGGCTCCAATGGCGTTGCCTAGTTGCCCTACACGTAAGTCCGCCCCTGGGTAAGGCTAAAGCATTTTTTTCCAACGCAGACAATATATGCAGGTCTCTTCTCCGGTTTTAGTGAACTCTCGGTTACCGAGACCGTAAGTCACTGGTCCCGTTTTACATACATTACAAATGAGCACCGGAGGATTTGGTTACAGAAAATTCTGAATCTCGGGTGTAATGAACGTAAGAAATACGTCTTGGAAATTAATTTTTCTTCTGGAAAAAATATACGCCGCCCCAGTGCCACAAATTCCAACACTACACAGCGTGGAAAATGTATCGTCGGCCAAAGGTCATAATCGAAGAAGTATCTGAAGAAGGTAACGGACCCGGAATGGGGACCTTACTGATGACCTTGTGCCAGTTGGTTTCACTGCGGAAAGAAAGGCTCGCTGCAACTGGCGACGGTGACGCCCGACTGCTTGCTTAAGTTTCAAGCTTGATGTTATTTGAGTTTCCGCGGGACAGAGCGCGTGGTGTTCTACGTTGGCGCCAGGAAGCGCACGACTGCCACAGCTCCACAACCTAGCGATGCCCGCCGCGCCGCGCGGAAGAAAGCTATCAGTTTCATTAGCTTCTTGCATCATGCCCCTACCGATAATATCTATATGTTATTAAGCGAGTAACAAGGTCGTCGGAGCGTGGGACGGTGTTCCAAAGTGCAAGAGGCATTGAAGAGTGTCAAAAACTGAATTACGGTACTTAGGTTCAGTGGACTATGCAGAATGAAGTATTGAGAGAGCCTGAACTTTGGAGAAGTCTCTAAAGAAATTACAAATGAAAAACGTACAATGCAAACAATTGAAAATAATATTTTTTTTAATCAAATAAAGATATTGAAGTTTTTATTTCATGCTGTTAATGCATTTTGCTGTATTAATAACATCAATAATTGTGGAGACATTGTATTTAATTTTGACATCATCGGATGTAGTGAACCAAAAATGTTGGTTCCCAGAACGTCACTATACCTGGAGTCGACTGTACTTGTGAGAACATAGAAGAGATTAGTGTTAGATTTTCATTCCATTCTGAAGGACTTCAATTTCATGTCAGAAATTAAACTTCTGGGAATACCAAATAATAGGAATGTGATGTACATCGTGTTATCAATTGAAGTTTTATGGCGTGAGGAGTATGAACGATGAAGCGTTTATAAATAGTACATGTGAAAACATTAAATAAAACGTATATAATAGTTTGTAATTATCTATCAACGAACTGTTGTTTGGTCACGGATGGTTCATGTTTAGGAATTTCGTGGAAGAAGGAAAGTTATGTGACCATGATGCCGTGACGTCATAAAGTTTTTTATTAATCTGAAAAGTGTTGCTTATTATTTGAAGAATTCCACTGTTACGTTTTACTGAATGATGAATTATTGCGAGAAAAGATATTGTTGATCATAACATAAAGTATTCAGTGTGTACTGTGAGTTCTCGAAAATCGTGAAACAGCCTTGAATTTTTGAAACCTAGGATTTATATGCAGTCGTTGACATTAATATTCAGGCACACTAACAACTTGAATTTTCTTATTTTATTAACGTGATACGAAGGTCAAAGAATAACAATAGATGCCCAAACAAAACCTTCAAAAAAGAAATATACCAAAATATTATGACCATTTTAATATTCGTTCATTCTTAAATTAACAATTATACATGGTATTATTATGATAGTACTTGATATGATAATCTATCTGTGAAATCCCTTCTTTCAATCGATTTGACATACTTGCAGTAATTTTGTAGATGTATGAACCCATACTGCCCCCATCTCTTCTTCAATTCCTCTTTTGAGCAAATTTTACCATTTTGTAATCAAGCTTTCAGTTCACACCACAAATGTTCGATTGGGTTAAGGCAGGCATGTCAAGGTCGGGGGCATGGTACAAAGAAGAATTTAGTAAGAAAATAAACATCAAATAGTAATAGGTAGTGAAGAATACAAACAAATTAAAATTAGCAGTTCTTTGATAGAAAAAAATTTGGCAAACATTTTCGTATGAAGCCACTATTCCCCGCCTCGCGCCGCTCCAGCTTGGGGCTGTACAGCCTTTTCTGGACTCGGAGGGGGAATGAGTGCGGAGTCGGGGGGAGTTGCCCGACCCCGTACGAGCGCCGGGCTCCCCCGGCGGGCAACTAGCTCGTGCGGGCGTGGTTTGACGTGCTCGGGTTAAGGTTTAGAGGCTGCAGAGGTGTTTCCAAAACCTCTTGTGGCGGTTGTGGAGAAGCCAGCTGCACTCGGTGAAGGTTTTTTCGATCATTGTCCTGATACAAGGTATTCTGTATTCCAAGAGTAACTGCACATTGGTGCAAACGTGCGGAGATAACTCCGTCATCGTTTCTTCTCTCAACCGCAATTCTCCTACTCCAGTCGACGATATGCCCCCCCGCACCACGATTCTGCATCCGCCGTACTTATCAGTCTCTTGCAGATTTCACTTATACAAATGTTCGTTCAGGGAGACGTGACTCAGTGCATCAACTGATGTCACTGCGGTGCCTCTGACGTAGGTTCGAGTCCCGACAGCGGCAGGATTTTCGTCAATAGCATGTCAAGTAGATGGTGGGATGCAGTCGCTGTCTGGAGGAGAATTCTAGCTGCTCTGACAGTAGTTTTCCGTGTTTCCTCCGACCAACACTAGGCGAATGCCGGAGCAGTGCCGTAACAAACGGGCATGGGGCACGGGCATGGCCGTGCGCGATCTTTCCTTCCTTTTAGCCTCATTCCTTACACATCCACTAACATGCACTACATGCACACATGCCAGGAGACGGCTGAGGAGCTTAGAGCTTGTCCCGGCTGGGTCGGTGCCTGGCTGGTGGGAGATACCTGGTTGGGAAGAAACCCGCTAACCGACGATAGGTGAGCGCCGGCCCTCGCCATCCAGCGGGGGAAGGTCAGCTCTAACTCTCCATGAAGAAACGTGCACTACACTTACGGAACTAGTGACTCCAGTAATTGACGCACCCGGTATCGCTACCAACCAACCAAGTGTCGTTTACCTTGCGCCATACCCTAGTTCTGCCATCTGATTGGCATAAGGTAAAGTAACAATGGACTACTACTCTGACCCCCTCGTTCACAAACTGCTTCACGGATTCCAGCCATTTTTTTCTATTGGCCTCGCTTATAAATGTATTTTTCCTTCCCACTCTTCCATTAGTTTCTGTGTGCACTATCTTTCCACTTTTTTTTTTAACAAGTCGGCAGCAATTTTCGGTGCACAAGTACACCCGCCTTGAAATCAATTTTTGTTCACACAATTTTTAGAAATGTATTTTTAAATTTGAAATTTTACAGGCATGTAAAATTTCACCAGATTTTTCCTAATCTTGTAGAGTTGAAAAAGAAATAAATAGCTAAAAGAAATAAAAGTTACTATTCGGTAATACAAACAAGATATTCATATACCGTGTTTGAAAATAATTATGGGTTACGTTGCTTTGTAAAGTATTTTTGCGCACTATATTTGAACGCATTTAATGGAGTAGAGTCATCAACACGTAGTAAGGTGTTAGGAAAAACGATTGAAGTCTTTCGCTTACACCAATAAGGGATTTTAATGTTCGTCTGATAGACCTGAGTCTGATAGGTCATTAAATGAGCAATATACCTTTCAGATTGATGGTTCCCAATTTCCTTGCTTGAATGATGCTTTCCGACAACGATCTCCGTTGATTAATTTACGCTTAATAGATCTAGTCACTATAAGTGCTGTATGGTTCAATAGTGGTCACTTTACTATTATTAGTCATTTCACTGGTTTCGGCTGAAATCTCAGGGAATTCTATGATGAAGGAATGAAGTAAGAAATTATCTTCCATAAAGATAAAAATAATACAGCGAGCCAGGAAAGTCCGATTTGAGAATGTCACCTATTGAAAAGGGCATTTATGTTGCTAGCATCTAGGTCACTGAGAACTAGTGGATTAACTTGTATTAGATTATATAATGGTGATCGGCATAGTTTTTGAATGTCTTGTGATAGCTGGTACCGTGTTTTTAGTCACAATACTGAGATGCAATACTCTCGTGTGTTATTAACATAATAATTCACTTATGTTAATAACACAAGAGAACATTTTTGGTGAAACATATTTTTCGTAAAAATGCCAAGTTTACGGAAAACGCGAAATTACAATTTCGTGCGCGTTTTCCTAATTGTCCACATGCTACTCGCTATTTAATACATAAATTTTGTGTGATTGGCTCTGTTCACGATGAACCGAGAAAAGGCAGACCTACAACTTTATGGGGCAAATTTTTTTTTGAAACCACAAGTATAGTGTTACGTAGTTCTACGAAGTCTACTCGAGTTTTATCACACGAGACCAAAATTTTCACATAAGTTTTAAAAAAAGCACATAAAGCTTTAAAAAAAATTGTGGCCCTATAAATGTACGGCTGTACATGAATTAGAAGAAGGTGATTACGAGAAGTGGTTGCTATGCTGATAATGATTTCCGAGATTCATAAATAGATACGAACTTGAAATTTTAAATAAAACCTTCTTTACGGATGAGGCATACTTTCATGTATCTGGTTAAATCAACTCAAAATTCAATTATTTGGTCTTCACACAATCCTTATTCAATAACAGAAACGCCATTTAATTTGCAGAAAATAGGTGTGTGGGTTGCCATTTCACGAGAGCGAATAACAGAGGCAATGTTTTTCGACAGTACAGTGTCCTCTGTTTCGAGATAATTTTCAAATTTATTACTTAGCTCAAGGAAGGCGAAATTCAACGTTGTTTCATTCAGCAACACAATTCTGCAGCGCATACATCCAACCAATCACTCGCACATTTAAATAAGTTTTTGGGAGATACAATAATAGTAATAATAGGACTGTGGCCACCATGCGCCCCTCATTTACCCCACCGGACTATTTCTTTTGGAGTGCGACAAAATCTGTGTACAAAAATAATCTAAAAACAATTGATGAACTTAAAACAAATGTGCAGTCAAATGTATGTCTTAAATTATGTGCAGTCAATTACAATTTCTAATAAAAGTGTTCGACATGTGTACACGGGTTGAAGCTTGCCTTCAACAATGGGGACAACACTTTCAGCATCTGTTGTGATTGTGGTGTGCACACGAGTTTCGTTTTTCTTTGTTAGAAGCTGCAGCTCGTGTTACCAACATAATTTGATGGTTACTCTCAACCAGCGTGATGCCACTGCGGACACTGTGGCACACTGTATAAGAGCACCTTACCTTCCAAAGGAGTTAAGCCCTATATTTTTTCAAAACTGACATTTTTACTGTACTTTGATTCTACACGACATCCTGTAACGCTCTACGAGCACCATGTGTAATTCCTTGTGTAGTAGTTGCAATATTGCCGGAAGGTAGCTTAGTTATGTCAGCCAGTTCTTACCGTACAAAGGGATTAAGTAGCACGTGACACCTCCCTTGAGAAGCACATCCAATAGGTTTCTGTAACACCTGTTCAGGTGGTTTTGAAGGGGTATAGTTATTATATAGTATAATTACTTACACTTACTTGATAACATTACCTATGGAATCAATTTTTAAGAGAATGACAAGTTGCGTATGTAGTGATCAAGACTGAAGAAAGTTGAAACTACTGGGAAAAAAATCGGTGACCACGAAATATGCCTTCAGTAGAGAGAGGTTTGTTAATTATTCGGTAAACTTGAGCCTTTCCAGGATAGATAATGTTAAGAATTACAACTCTTAAGTAAATTACAAAATGTAGATATTCTTATCTCAATGTTAGAATATTTGCCTGAAGAAGAGCACCAGCGTATGCCTTGTATGGAAATTTGTTCTGCTCTTTTGTAAGGTGTATTTTTCATATAGGAGTTACCGGCTTAGATGTCTCAAGGCAACCGTTGTTGAGACTGCACGTATCTGGTCGGAAAGCCCTAGGGTTCGGGTAACAAAGGGGGCAGATTTTCCTCAGTGTGGTATCTTCAATCAATTCTGGGCGAAGTATAGAGAAGTAGCTTAACAAACAAATCAAGGAGCGTTCTTTTGTTCCTCATCCTAGACCACACCTCTCCTCTTACACGATTTACACTTTCACACTATTGAGCGACCAGTCGGGAGCTTACAGTTTGAAACCAGGCTGAGCCGGTGCGTCGGTGACGGACGCAGGAGGAGGGGAACCCATGTTTCAGTCGGCGGCGGATCTCTGTTCCAGGAACACGACCCAGAATATAATGTACACTACACGTATCAGACTAATGATCATATTAGTTATCGCGCCCTGAAACAATGTCGATTGGAAAGGGTAGCGTAATGGCTGTCGTTGAACACTGGGGTTATCCACACGTTTGTGCTTCGTGGGCCCCCATTGAACGCTGAGACAACTCAGTATAACCAGAGACAGTCCATGAATTGGCACCACACCACATCACTGGGAAAAAGAAACCCAGATGTTCACTCTCTACTTGAAAGGTTATGCCAACTGCCTTCCGGGCTGTAGTTGAAGTGATTCGTGAAGACTTTTTGGAACAAGAAACTAATTGATATGTAGACTAGGTAAAAAGCTTAGAGGTTACTTCCGTCGAATTTGAAAAGGTAGGTGTTTGTCGATAACGCAAGGCCACCAGTGGTGGACGGCGGGCTCAAAACTTGGGGAGGCTCAGAAAAGTTAAGCTGGGAATCATAATGTGAAATTGGAAGTCAATTAACTTTGGTTTACAGGTAAACTGTTATTGGCAACATTGCAAATAAAAGAATTAGATTTAATATTTCTCTTCGTTTGGGATCACTTCTCCGCTAAAACGGCATTTCCAATAAAGATTTTATCGTGTCCTCTGAAATACTGGGCCTGCCACACAATCACAGAGTATCCACTATGTCTATGACCTCAGCACGCTTTCAAAGGAGGCGGCTAGACGCTCGAGAGCCTCCGTGCCGAACCAACCCAAACCTGGACAAAAAGAAACTACTATTTTTATTGGTTGAAAAACTTTGTTATGGCAACAGGGAAGCGCGCGTCTGTTTGGGCCGCCGGTATCTTGCACGCACAAGCAATGTAGTTGTACTTGGTGCTACTTGTGTAACACATAGAACTGCTTGGCTTCATCCTAAATTGTGACGCTGTTTGCAGCAAGAGAAACGACTTCTTTTAAATGTTTACTCGCCAGCCGTAGACGTTTATGTCAAATTTAGACAAAGTTAATTCGAAAATGTTTTGAGTTTAAAAAATATACATATGATAGTGTTGTTAATCAATTTTGTAGGGAGGCCTGCCTTCCCTTGCCTCCTGTCACTGAAGGCCAGACACCTCTGCACACAACAGAAGCAATTGAAGAGGTAGTAAGTCGCTAATACGCTGTTATTGCATGAACCTCTTTCTCGAAACCCCGGGATCCCAGCTATACACGAAACTTACGCTTAGTTTCCTACGCTGCTCCTACAGCGCGCACTAGCGTTCAGAAACAGGCACCGTGCGCTCCGCTGTTATTGCATGGACCACAACAAACAAGTCACGAGCCAGTAGGCGATAGTGACGCGTCGCGAATCGACTTGTGCAACGTGAGTGTTCCATTTCAAAAAGGCGGGGACTAGCGATGCTAATGAAAGCAATAATTGGCAAAAGAAATTAAGTGAAGAAGAGAGAGACAAATGCTTTTCATCTACTGATTGTGGAACAGAAATTAAAAGGGGTAGTGACACGTGGAAGAGAAATGTTGCGAAACATGATCGCAACAGCGGAAGAGGTTAGGTTTCTCTGCATTCTGGGAAAGAAGTCCCCAAAAAGATATTTCGAAGAGTAAAAACGTTTGGGCAAATGTTCTGGAAACTGCCAATTACAAAAGGGCACAAATTCACAATTCAAAAATTTGAATGGCATTGTGAAAGGTTCCCAAACATTTTCTAACTACATGGGATTCACGTTTTTTAAAAAGAAAAAATGCTATAGTGCCAAGTTACAAGGATATTGAATTACATTATGTGCGACCACCAGGTGTAAAATTACAAATAAGGGAACATGTTCTGTCGTTTACGGTTACTAAGACCGCAAAATGGGATTGAATGGTGTGAAAAGATCTTATCTCGTGAAACAATGTCTTCTGAAAACGTATCCGATTAGGAATGTGATGGTTAACACAAGTAGTTGTTTTCAGAATGTGATTAATTACATTAAATAATCGATTCTCTTCAAATCCCACATCAATTTTCATCAAACTTTACCCCAAAATAATTTGAACCCATATTTTTCAATGCACCTCCATTCCATGCAATAACAGCGTGTAATATATATTATAATATAATTAATATAATAAAATATGTTATAAATTTAATAAAATATATCTTCATAACCATCGTGGATATTTAAACGAATTCCACTCCATTTACGTATTTAATTAATTCAAAAAAATGTAAATAACAGTTGCAACTAACAACCTAAATAGTACATAGTTATTAAATTTTCAAACTTTGACTTCAGATTTCTCCAAAGAGCGTATCTCCACTTTCCCAGTTATTGTGTATGTCTGCTCAATTGCAAAATTTCAGTGGGTGATTTTGTTCAACCGGCTTGTCCAGATTTCGTCCTTGAGATTTCCATCTATTCGCATCCTAAAAGGAACCCCACGCGGGCATTTCATCGAAAACGAAAACATGAAGGACGGCGTGCGCCAGTGGCTGAGGAAGCAGGCCAGCAATTTTTACCGCCACGAAATACATGCTCTGATTCAACATTCGACAAAAAACTGCTCAGTTAAATGAAGTATAATGTAAGCAATAAATTTGTAAAGTTGTAGGGATATTTTCATACGATTTCTCCCCTTTTCCTTAGAACAAAAATTCCTCGAATTCTGATTGTTCAGACTGTCTCTTGATACTGAAAACTGTCAAGAAATAAAACAAGTTTTTGACCTTGGGTGTGTGTACAGCGACCTCAATAACTTTACAATACATATTTTCAACACATTGAAAAATTAGTGAAGCTACATATGTTCTCGCGTTATTTGCAACGGTTACGCAATGTAATATATGAATGTGCAAAAATTTTCCTACCAGCAAAAATGTATTTTCCGCAGTGGGATTCGAACTCTCCTTCTTCGAGTCTGTACGTGACCGCCTACGCCATCTGCTTCACAGCTGAACAGCACCTACTTTTTCGGATTATTTCCAATTTTTTTTGCAATTTTCGAAAAATTGAGTTCAACGAAAATGAGAACCGCGCAACTTTTTAAGTTCTTTGCGCTATTTGAAATCGAAGTTTAATAAAGAAATTGAATCCATTTTTGAGAAAAAATTGAAAACGGTTTGAAACTTTACGAAATGGCCAGGCTGACATGGACCGACTCGGACGCGGTCCGTCCGCCGCGAGTCCGTGGGCCTCGTCGGACAGACAGGCAGTTTTGCCGTCAAATAATTTTTCGGTATCAAGGACTCACGAAGTATGGGTTTTGTTTACACATGTAACATTGATCCACTTTTGCATTATCGGGTACCCGCAAGTGCAGTTTTTTGTCGAAAAATCGCCGATTCTCGCGCACGATTCATTACTTTTTCTTACGAAGTAAGGCGAAAAAGTATAAAATTGAACTTTTTCTTGGCAAATTTCGAAATTCAGAGATGTTCTTATAAATCATATCAAGATTAATTTTAAAGAACAGATTTCCTTAAGGAAAACAATCTATCATCAATCTTGATGTTTTGCTGGGTTAATTTTTTGGTGCAGTGTTCGAAAATACAGCGTGGTTCCGAAAATGGGACCTGCGCCATTTTGACTTTCCCACATTTGCTTCGTAAGAAGAGATGACGATGAATTTTCGGCAGAAAAACTCGTATTGCTGCTGACACAAAAGTGGATAAATCATATTCCGAAATATGGAAAAAAAAATCCTCTAACATGTGGTATAGCCAGAATCCGTGTGTTGTGAGTCCTTGATACCGACAATTCAATTCACAATCGAACTGAACAAACCACTGGCTTTGGGAGTTTTAAAGGGATATTTTTATTTTTGAGGGTTCTATACATGAAGTCTCAATGCCATTTTCAAAATTTCTAAACAATTGCACCAAATTTTTTATCGGCCATTTCATATTTTAAAATTGTTCTCGAGAACAGCAACATTTTTTCTTTGAATTATTTCATCACATGCATTCAGGGACGGTAAAAAATATCGTGTTAGTCCCATTTTCGGCCAACTCTCTTTATTTTCATAAATTGCAAAAGTTAAGAATCAAAACTACAAAATTGAAGATCGAGATTTTTGCTTTAGTGATCTGTCGTAAGAACCAGCTCTTTAAAGAATGGTCATGTACATTTTTTTTGAAAAAGGAGTAAATTTCGCGTGATTTGAATTTTATGCTGTTTCTAAAAAAATATTTTCGCCAAAACTGCTCCAATTTTTTTCATTAAATTTGGTCGTCGTATGTAACAATAGATGGTAAAAGAGTATGTTGCTAGTCTTATTTTCGGCGATCTCTCAGTATTTTCGAAAATTAAAAAAGAATCATGTTGAAATATTGGGTTGATATAAGTACATTTTTAAACGTCGGTTCTAGTTTGAACTTCACGGCCTTTCTGTAGTATAGTGGTATGACTGACAGCGAATTAACCCGGAGGACCTGTGTTAGTGTACCGATGTTGAAAAAAAATTGCTGGTTGAAAACACTTTGGCGCATTATGTAAAACTGATATATAGCGGAGCCGTTAGAAATAATGCGATAAAGTAAGTGTTGTCGCATCACTATTTTAAAGGAGAACCCAATATAGAGATGTTTGTTGTAATTATGATTACAGTTCTTGTGATATATGTAGAAACATCGAATGAAAACACAATTAATGTACTATCTTTGTATTTAAATGTAGAATGCAGTTAGAGAATAAACAAATGTATGTAGGAAACTCTTTGTATGCATTTCCATTTTTCTCTTAAAATTCACACTTAAGTTTTATTTTTCCATTAACTTATTTTTCTTCATATTCCTCTCCATTTATTT
The DNA here is from genome assembly GCA_017312745.1 of Gryllus bimaculatus. Classification (NCBI taxonomy): domain Eukaryota; kingdom Metazoa; phylum Arthropoda; class Insecta; order Orthoptera; family Gryllidae; genus Gryllus; species Gryllus bimaculatus. Next base: position 1,763,890 of record BOPP01000169.1, read on the forward strand.
TCATAGAAATTTCCTCCTTCCTATACTTTCCTTTATTGCAAGAATTGTAGCTCTGTCAATATATGAGGATGTAAGTGAATGTACTATTTTATATAATACTAGTGTACCCGGCAATTATTCGCTATTGCAATTTACACTTCACACGCTACTGGTCACGCGATTGTTTATCCCGTTTTACCCTACGCTCTGCAAACATTTTAATAGATGAAAGACTTTCTTGCGAATGTGGGTATGTTCTACGTCCTGATTTTGACATGGTTGTCAGGAATCCTATTGTTTAAACGTTCTCCCTAAAGTTTGTGCATGTATTCGCTATGACAGACTTGGATGAACAAATTTGATTTAATTGTCCAACATAACTTTCAAGTAATAATTCCGGCCGATTTTTTACAATCTCAGGAGCAAAATATGCAGCGAAGCCGCGCTTAATACTTGTGGGTGCTGCGGGTTGCGTAGAGCTTGTTTTCAGGTGTGCTTGTGTCGCTAACTCCAATCACAACGCCCCCATTTTGCGTCTATGTGCGATGTGTACGCACATTCCCCTTGTACTATGCCTACAACCTTCCCGCAAGTGCTAGCAGTAAGTTGAGAAAATTGTATCGCAAGAGGATGAACGGTACGGCGGCGCATTAAATACGAGCAACCACGGATTTTTAAAATTTGATTTATGTATTATCTCGATTATTAAGAAATAGTTTTGTTTCTTTTTCAGTTGGCAATTATTTTAATACTCGTTGGAAAACTTCATGTATATTTTAATCTAGTAAACAATAGTACTGATTCATTACCAAAGAAATAACTTAATTGTGTCAATATAAAGTTAAAATATTCATAGAATATTTTATCAAAGGTTCTAATAAGTATAAAAAATTAGAAAGAAAATTTTCACATTGATATAAAAAAAATTCACTCCTAAGTCGATATTTGTGTTCCTTTTTATTGATGACTTGTTCTGTTTCTAAATTACGACTGCGCTGGAAATGGGAAAATAAATGTATACAGATTGATGCATCGAATTAGATTTTCTTCTATGGTTCTGTTCCACATTAACCATTAATACAAGTGTATATAAATAACAGAAAACGGACGTATGTCCACAAATATAACAAGCACCCATCAATGAATTGTCAAACTATCGTCAATATACCAGCATATTTACAGATGAGTTTTGTTCCAATAATTGTTTTGAATGTTCTCTAATAATTGGGCAAATACAATATTTTAAGCTTAGTTATATATGTCTGTATTTTAGTCATTGACAGAGGCTTGTGCCATAGATAGAGCTTTATAATGCATTAAATAATCGTCCATTTCAAAGTTCTACACTAATTCTGAAAGTGAAAATTGTAATTATATCTCCAAACAATCAATAATTACATAGATCCTTATATCCATGAATTATTTCACAATATCTGAATTCTATGATATTCGTATTATTGGTATCATTTGGTAAACACGCTACTCATGATGTAACAAATTCTCTTACATCGAGACGCTACCACTAATGTATTACGTCGGTACACACAATAAATATGGAATCGCTATTCCACGAATACGGAATCCACAGTTTATGCTCTGTAGAAACGGTTCTCTAGAAAATGCTCAACACTAACGTGCAGCCTACACCCACAGGGAAGCAATTTGGTTGTAAAGGGGAACAGTTGGACTTAACCTACGTCGATCTCGGAACTAAACAGCAACTGAAACTCATATAGGATCACAGAAACCAAAGTAAACATTAGAATAGAAATGTCGTCACCTCTCTGCCGCCCTCCGATTGTCAAGATCAGTGGTGGGAATAAACGTTAGTTCGAGGGTTTGTGGAGAGACCAAACTTCAACCGACGGAAGCGCGAGAACATGCAAGTGCTCCAGTGTGACCGTTCAGTATTTTTCCACTCGCGTTCTCTGAAGCTGCTTGACCTCTGAGGCTGAAGTTTGTTGCAGTTTGTACGAAACGGGCACGGTGAGCGGAAGGTATGTTATTGATCAGATTTATATGGCACATTTGTAATAACAACTCATCGCCGAGTGATGCTTTAAGGCACAATATACATTTTTAAAGTATGGTCAATAATTATATGGATTATATTTGTGAATTATTTTTTTATTCAATAGTCTTAATCACTAAATGGGGAGGGCGTATGCTTGTCACACTAGATGAGAAATCTAATAAATAGAAATGTACTCAATTTTTTTTTCTAAATTGACATTACTGTTACAAAGATTTTTTATCATATATACAAACTGGTGATATTCACTATAATATTAATACCACAGAAATTTCACGTTCTTTATCTGTTATTTGCAAATTAATAGTATACTCACCTTATGTGTAGGAAACATGATTCGCGAATCTGTTAATGGACTTGGGGCGAAGAGTGGGTATTACGCCGGAATTTTATTTATAATTTTATTGATGTATTGTTATTTTTTGGTTTTTAATGCAAGTAGAATTAGTGTTTTATTATTATTTGTTTTAAAAGCATTTTTTAATTTATGTTTATAAACAAGAATTTTTGAAGTGAATCTGAACATTTGATAAAATTGCTATTCATATTTCTTTCATTCAGTCCATTGTAAATCACCGATTCAAGCAGGAAAAAAGTGGCCATGATGAACGGTTACCTGTTTGTCGTTTGTGTCAACAATACTCGACCAACGAATCAATGAAACGAGGTCGTTTTAAAACGAAACATAGTAATCATATTAATTCATATTTGAATTACTTTGAAACTTTAAAGAAATTTTTGGAAAAATTGGAACATTAAAGTATTTGTTTATGCTCACACTGCAACTCTCAAACCTACTCTTGAGGCAAGTTATCAAATTTCCTTACTCATCAATCAATCTAAAAAAATAGTACTATAGGAGAGAATTTAATTAAACTGCCAATATCAGCATTACTCAAAACGGTCTGGAAAAATTTGACAAAGACGTGAAAGTCATACCACTCAGTAACAATACTGCTAGCATAAGAATAGACGAAACGAGTAAAACATGGAAATGCAACTTGTAAAACACAGAAAACAACTGTATTCTCAGTGCAAATGAATTAATCAATGAACTTGATAACTTACGTAGAGCTAGTAGAGATATAAAAATTAGATGAAATCCGATCAATGCTGTGGAAAGGTTGTGGTTTTAAGGGCGAAAATTTCCTTCGTACGTGTTCCTTCGGAGGGAAAGTGAAGCCGGCTGCCCATTTGATGGCCCCATACAAACCCACAAACCTTGAGGATTTGTATGAATATAAAAGATCCTCAAGCCTAAAATAAGTCTCTGAACATTAGTCTAATTGCCGGTTTCGTCGCCCGAGTGATACCTTTTCATGCTGCTAAATGGCGAAAGGAGCGTAGCGAAATCTGCGTGGTCTGGCGGAAGAGCATGTTTAGTAGTCTGAGCTTCGCCACATTAAATAAAGAATAATTGATTTGAAGATAGTTCTTAACAATAGGCGTGCGTTTCAAAAAAAAAGTGAAACTTGAACTGCTGCCCATGCAAGAGAGAACGGCTGCCCATGCAAGTCATCTGCCTAAGCAAGTTCTGTCAAGTTAGCAGGTGTCAGTAACAAGCGCGACTTGTGCTTAGAATATTTCTTGTAAACACGGCGCTAACGCGAACAATGATTCAACGTCCACGGTAACACCAAAAGTTTACCGCCGATGGTCACGCCCAAGTTGATGTACACATTGAGGGCTATGGTAGATTTGACGATTTTTATTTCAGAACATATTCATGTTTGACGACACTGCAAAACTTCAACCAACAAGTATAAACTGTATTTAGAGCTCAAATTTATATGCGTATAGTTAATTCATACTTGAGGAATACTGGTAAAACATTTGCATAGATGTTCTTTACTGGTTACAGACGAGTTCATGAACTTTATATAATTTGAGATGACGTTTATTCGTTTCACAGTTCTATTATTTAATGTTTTCGAGACAGTGTTTCAGTGACAGTTCCGCCCGTGACTTTAATATTAAAGTTAAGATGCTCATTTACAAAGTGACGTACTAATCCATTTCCATTGTTTTGTGGTTTTACGTATCAATATATTCTTAACATATTTCTCCATTATGCAGCCCATCATTGTGTTGAAGGATTGCGTTTCTCCTGTGAACAGCGGTGACCGAAAACCGTTCAGTCACTCCGTTTCATTCGACTACAATTTTATTAGCGGAAAAATAGTATTAGGTTTGATTTCATATGATGGCCAAACATCGAACGCAAAACTGATTATTTTTTTTTTTTATTTCGGAAGTGCTCTCCATCTTAACTGGGACCATTGGCGTGCCGTGTCACGCGGTGCCGTGTCGTGCCATGTTGTCCCATTATGAGTTATCGCGAACTGAGCCGAGCCTCGCCGTGGCGTCCCGTTCGTTTAAAATGGATTCCCACTTGCACAGGTGTTGACATTGGCACCGGCAACTGCGCCGTAACCACTACATTCATGCATGTTTGCAGTTGCTGTCACTGAGTTTTAAAACCTTGCGGTTTCTGCCTTGATAGTTAACTGACTATCCACAGGAAGGTAAATGCATTGGCGTGCGGGAACGTCTTATATAAAAGGGAGAACGTTGTCACGTACTTCTCCTTCTCTTATTACGTGTAATAGTTATTTTCATAAATTCGTGGACAAGTCTTCGAAGTCCAGTTGGGAAGCTAACTTTTCTTATTCGTGGTGGGACTGTGTGACGGTTATCTGGTCTTATTTTCGTCACTGCAAGCGAGGGCACGGGTACATTTAGTGTTACATCTATCATAGTCGTCCTGGTATCTCACATCTAGGTCTCGTGTTTTCCCCCCTTGAACTATTTATTTGTTTGCCGCATATCTGTGAATGAGATAAGCGCGTAAATGTAGGTTGCAGCTTGGAAACGTCGAGGTTTTACTCTGGCGTGGCGCGGAAATTTGTTTTTTTTAGTAGGATGAGTGATGTTAATGGGTTACACAAGGAAACTTAGATTGCACGTAGAATAGGGAATGGAAAATGTTTCGGTACAGTGTTAAACGTCTTGAAATGTTATTTGTTTTTAGTAGGAAACTTTGAAGATAGTATAGCATTGAGACAGATAGAAGGGATGAAAAATTGTATCAAGGCATAGGAATTGGTCTTTGGATGTAGAACAGGTATTTCCAAATATTGTTGGCAGCAGACCCTTTTCGGGAAAATTATTTAAACGGTTGAGGCCTCACAAGTAATTTTCTATAACTCATCAAATTAATATACTTATAATGCTCGACAGTAATCATTTCACTAGATATCTAATATTTTGTGTATTTACTTGTTAATAAATAATTGAAAATACGTGGTACGGCAATTGGCGTATTATTTACAGCATTTAATTTAGAAACAATTGGAAAGCAAAAAGTGAACGAGTAGGGTTTTATCTTGTGTTATGTATGAAATTAAATCAAACTGAAAATAAATACCAAAAAGTCGCTTAATTACAAATACAAATAAGTTTATTGAAAATACATATGAAGTAAACAGTGATTAAATTCAATTAAAATTAAGATCTCTTAAGTTACGATTGCTAATAAAGATGTATTAATTTAGAATCATAATTGTAAAAATACCAAACACTTTTCTCTCGCCCAATTGTTCTGCGAGACTTTTATTTTTTCAACGAGAAAGTGTGTAGAAATATGAAATTTGTGTTAAGCTGTGTTACGTCTGAAATTATGAATGGATTGTATATATGTGCGACTCTGCGGGTGAATGTATGTATATTTTTAATTAGATATTTTGAATCAACAAATAATTTAATAATTACTACTTAGGGAAGTCTATTTTTAGCTCTCGTCTAACCCAATTGTTTTATTGCATCTATCGACATCTAATTCCTGCGAGTTAAACTCAAACCCGGGAGGTCGATGTACACCAACAGCTGACTAGATGTTTCATGTATGTACTTCGTGAAGTTACATAATACGAGGGATGGATTTCTCTACTCTTTTCTTACATCTATCCCTTTTATACGAACAGTTTGCCTCATCGATCCCCTTAATTTTTCTCTACAATATACATTATCATAACAAAGAATTGCAGTTAAATGACAATAAGATAATTCTGCAAAGCAGTGTATTTGTGAATATCATGTCATGTACAATTTTGTTGAAGAAACAAGTAATTTTTGCGACATTTGGGCTTGAAATTAATGCAATACAAAAAAATACAATTTTCTCAAAAGCTGCTCCAATTTTTTTCTCCAATCCCGCCCCCCCCCACGTATAAAAGAAGGGACCCTTAAAATAACGGCACGGTTCTCATATTCGTTGGCCTCTCTGAATTGTCGTTGGCCTCTCTGAATTGTCTGTGCATTGTCGTTGACGTCTGTGCATTGTCGGAAATTACTAATATTGAAATGAAGCAAGAACGTATGTGCTGTTGTAGCCCCACTCGTTCCAGATCTGGCGTTGGTGTGATGGCCATTGGAGTGAGATACGTGCAAAGACGGTCAACAGGATTTGAAGAGGTAGAGGTTGATTTCAATTAATGACTCTGCCCTTTGTCTGCTTTGAGGCCCCATTCAGTACCTTAAACTAAAGCTGTTTGGAAAAATGGCTCAGCTACCTGCTTATTAATAATGTATTTCTTTGTTGTGTTTTGACAATTTGAAAGAAAGTCAATTATTTAAGTTCCAGTTTTGATTTTCTATATGTTTACTTATACGTATGGATGGTTAAAAAGAGAAAAGAAAAAACAACTGTGTAGAGACGAAGCAATCACTGTAATGTTAAGCTTTTGAGGAGTGCTTGCAGTCTGTTTTTGAGTGTGCACCAAGCTAGCCTTGCTAGCGCATGGATGGGTTGTTCGAAATGAATTGTGAACATTAGATGATAAGAACGTGCATGAGTCACAATTACAGGTAAACGTCGCGTTTTACTATCGGCAATCTCACGTTTCTAAGTGTCTTACTGACGTCATCTACATTTAATGTACGTGGCTGGGCGAGAGTTCTGAGTGTCTTTTAACTCCCCCTCGCCCTTGGTCACATTTTATCCTCATCTCTTATTATGCACAAAACGGAAGGGGGCAAGAATGAGTGTATTCCATGCTACGGCGTGTTTGCAAGAAATACGGTTTGCTCAATTTTAAGATTAGTACTGCATCCAATTCTTACTAGTTTGTATCAACGAGACACAAAAGTCTCGTGGTATATTTGCCATTATCGGTAGGATTTCTTACATGCAACCGGAAAATAGAAGTTATCTTACTGTGTCAAAGTACTAGCATGAGCGTATTTTTCTGGCACTGGAGTATGGTGTTATTTGGGCTGTATGGTTGAATGCCGAACCCACTGATACGTACGAACTTCGAATCTCGATTTCTCTCCGTTTGCGGAACCAGTACATTCTTCTGGTTTGCATATCGCACCTCCATTAGAAAAGTGACACAAGTGCGAATTTCTGATTTCTCAGAAATTTCAATTTTAAGTTTCGTAGTTCTGTAAAACTCGTTATAGATTGTATCAAATATTCACCTTCTAGCGGACAGTCATTGAACTAATTCAAAATCAACTTCAGAAAAGTAGCAGTACCTCTTGGTAGCCTCTTATCAGCTTTTAGCTGAAAAATGACGATTTCGCACACGCCTCATTTCTATTGGAGGTGCGATATGGTTTGAAGATTCTTAGTACCCACTGTTAGAGAATTCATGAAGGTTTTCCAGTGCTTCTAGTGCTTGGCCAGTATGTAATTAATAACATTAAATACATGGCAATTACAAGTATAATATTGTTTGTTTTGGAGTGGCACGAATCCTAATAGAATCCGAACGTGATACGAATGCTTAAAAGTTGTCCTTTGTATCTCTTCGAGATTCATTGTTTCTTTCTTTAAAATCTCAAGGACCCTGGCCGTGGAATTGTGTTATCTGAGACGCATGTGCTGTCGACACGACTCTATTTGCTTTAAACCCCCAAAACTCATTCGTTGAGTATCCTCCTAGAATGTTCTGGAAGGATCCGAACATAAGGCATCGTCCTCCATCGAAAGACACCGCGCTTGTCGCGAATGGACGAGCTCTAACCCTGAGGGACGGACAGGCTGGTGATCTGATTACTATGTAAGATTTTTGTTTTTCTCAAAATCTGTTTTTATGCGCCATATTCGAAATATTTGTTTGTAGGTCGTAAAATTTGTTTTGTGAAAACACTGAGGCATTACAATGTCCATTTAGTTTTCAACTCTTGCACTACAGAAATCCAACCCTAGTTATTTGATCCCGACATTACTTTTTATTATCATGCGGGGTCATGTGTCCTATTCAGACGTTGAATCGGTCATTATAGTAAGTTTCATTAAACATTGATGTATATTATAACAACAATGGTGGATAACATTTATTATCTATTATTCAATTAGTGTTTAATTTCTCTGAAAATTTGACTTGTGTTGCCATCGTAATAAGTAGTACATGTGGTGTTTTAAGACTTGAATAACGTAATTTATATCAATCTTCACTGGCTGTTATGGCGTCAATCTTTTTTCTTTCTGTTAAGATGGTGTATTTTTGTTTTATGCTATGATTTGTTTATAGTTAAACACTGAATGCTTCAATGTTTTGAAAAATATTTTTCTCAAAATTAAAAACAATTTATTTTTTATCTTCAGTTTCTGTGACTATCTTGCTGTGTGCCGCGAACTTTAAAGACATCACGTTAGAAAATCACCTGCGTCGAAGTTCAGAAGAGAAAATGGAGTTTAGCAATCCTTATCGTACCCAACTTTGCTGACACTTAGCTTTTATCGACTTTCTGATCTCTTCTGGGAAATGGTGTGGTGAATAAACGTGGTGAAAAAATGCTTTGTGTTGTACCTTGGGACTTTGATCGCGGTTGTGTGATTGCTAATGACGCTCTTTTTTTGTATCTTCTACATTGGCAGAAATATTTTTTGTTAATCAGAATATTTGTATATTTTGAACAGCAAAAGCTTTATACCTCCCTATCACATGTTCAATTTTTCCCACCCATGGTCACAATTTCAAGAGTTTGTTTATGGCTGTTTTCAAGAGTTTGCAAGATAATCTTTTTTTATTTTTTAATTTTTTTTTTAAATTTTGGCGAAGTAATAAAAGTCAAGTAAATTGAAAAGGTGAATGTCAACTAACCTTATTTTGTAACTGTCAGATTTCTTGAGCCGCATTTAATTACGAACGATGAAGACATGTGTCAAAACACTACCTGCCAAAGCCGTCACAGATACGCGTCGTACGAGTAATCCCGGGAATGAGAGTGTGTAGACTGAAGGCTCTGTCTTTTCATCCTCAAATGATGGATTTTCCTTTCTGTGTACGTGAAAGATAGGCTACAAAATCGTTTTAGAAGTGCTTTATTTTGTAAATGAGTGTAGATGAGAGTTAACATAGTATTGTGATTGTTTCGGCGTGTACGTATTGTAATTAGTGTCTCGTGTCACGAGTATCGATCCCGTCATTTTGTGCCGTCTGGAGCGCTGCGCTGACCGCGCCTGCGAGCAGAGTCCGCCCAGCGCAGCGCAGGAAGAAAGAAAGGGGCACGGGGTCGTGTCCCTAAAGGAGACGGAGCAGCAGCTCTAAACTGCACGATCTGGCGCTGCCCGATCCGTGTTCCGCTCAACGTGTGCAATGCTCGCATCCATCCATCCATCCATCCATCCATCCATCCATCCATCCATCTCTCTCATACGTTTACAAACCAAATATGATGCAGTTTTCTCTTAAAAAAAATACTTGCAGAAAAATATTATAACAAGGCGCGTCTCATACGCCGGTGCTCTATATCTGATTAATGGGAGAATAGTAATAATAATAATAATAATAATAATAATAATAATAATAATAATAATAATAATAATAATAATTCGAAATTATTGACTTTTGATTTGTATTGAATTTCGTGATTACACATCCGGATCCATATTACAGAAAACTGGCTTGTTTTGACTATCGCCATAGTGTTTATTATAGAATGAATGTTTCCTGTCTTACAGATTGAAGTGGGTTTAACAACCATACCCTTGCTAAAATGTGTGTGGTGTTGCTTTAGCAGAACCCACATGACTGTTATCAGTTATAACTTTGTGCCAGACCGCATTTTTTATTAGGTAACGTTAAAATGGTAACCCGCATTGCAGGCGGGTAGCATTATGCCTCACGCTACACCCTCATACTTGGCTATCATGTTTGCTCTCTTTCAGTTCAAGAACCGGTAGTATAAAAAAATCGCCTCGTCAATGTGGGCGACCAATTAGAGCAATCGATACGTCGATGCTCTCTCGTCCATTTACACTTTAATTTTCTTTACAGAAAATATCTCTGCAGTTTCAAGGGAGACAATAGTGAAAATATGTTCGAATATTTCTGATGCGTAAAGAGTTTTGAGACTGAGAAATATCGATAATCTCTACTAGAATATTGTGACCTTTCTCATAGAGATGAGTTAATTTTTGTTACATAATTCGTATTACATTTGTTATAATTTTCTTCCTGGCAACTCTAATTCATGAATGTCCAGCGAAACCGGTCTGTAGTCGTCACTAATAGTTCCTGTAAAAATTGACCTTAAAACAGGTGGCCGCGTATATAAAGGTTACGAGGTTGTGTGAAGCATAGATCAGTTCTAGTAGCCCTCATTGATGTAAAAAAAGTATGTTTTAGGGTAATATAATATTAATTACCTTAAGCAATGATGCAGGATGTTCTTGCATGCGTTTGTATAAAAAGAAATGCCTTGCAGAGTTATGTTTAGAAGACTTCCATACCTTTTTGGCTGCAAAAATTTCGAAACGTCACAAAAATGTTCTCTTTGTTTTATCATTTTATTAGATTTGTGTTCTTATGTACTTCAAATTGTCAGTTCGTTTTCTAGAAACACTTGACTTTTCTCGGCCAATGTTAACTATCCTTGACTTCATGAAACTCGCTTTCCGCTCCCACCCAACGGAACTCACCAGCAATGCAGATTTCAAAATGCAATTCACCTTCTTTGATCAGGACTGAATAAGGGCTTCTATAAATCGGGAATAAAAGGTTCTAGTTTTTTCAAATTTTGTTTAGGTCCCCTCTTTAAAAAAATAATTTTTATTTTTGTTTAAATTTTTTTACTATTTGTAGTTGAACTGATGGGAAAGGATTCCGGAACTCAAAAAAACGTTCGCAGATGATCTTCTCCCTCTACATTACATACAGTTTTTACTGTTTTTTTGACTAAATCTAAATCTAAAAAAATCCTCCACTTTTCCATTTCTGATTCTATTAAAGTTCAAAATCCCTGGATATAACAGCTTAATGGACGACGGACGACGAAATATGCCTGGCTGCTTACAGCGGTTCCAGGTGGTGGCTCAAAAAGAGGAAATTTTTACATATGTCTTACGAAAAAAATCATAAACAACGGAAAAATCATAACTCTGTATGTATAAGTTTCACATAGGCAAACGTTGTGTCCACTTACCTTTAGATTTCATTGGCGTTGTGGCAAGGTTGTGTGAAATTTCACTCCCAACATGTCCACTAAGAATTTTTGACGTAAGGTGATGGAGCACCGGCCGTAATATTATTATTCTTTAAGAACTAACTAATAGGATTTGAACCGTTTAATGTGCAAATTTTTAAAGATTAATTATTGTCTGTGAAAAATGTTTACAATAATTGTACAACATATACAGACAGAAAACAATATTACAATTATATGTTGTTGTTTATACGAAAAGTGTGTGAATTTAGGGCTGTGTAATATAAACCTGTTTCTTTAGTTATATTGAAGGAGAATCAATTGGAATGGATTCTTTTGAAAAGAATTGTACTAATCAGGTATTCATTAAAAAAATGTGATAAAGAAAAGAAGTGTACAAATATTAATTCGTTTATAAACTCCTGTACCTTAACAACGAAGTATAGCGTGAAATTTCTCGCTATACTTCGCTATACTTCGCTATACTTCGCTATACTTCGGTATACTCTCGTTACGCTCGGTCGTTAATTATTTGAATGAGATTTACTCTTGTACATTGCCACATCTCATCAGGTAGGTTACGTACCGCCCTGTCGCGTGCTGTTCAAATCGAGGGCAAAAAGAGGGAAGCCCGCAGATTGCGTCCAGCCTTTGAATGACGCAGACGAAGAAAAATAGTGCGCGACAGGAGGCAACTGGCGAACGCGCATGCCCTGCGCAAGGGCAAGTCCAGGTGTGCGTTATTTCGTCGCCGGAATGAGGAGAGAGAAATTCAATTCGTTGTGAAGAAATTATGCTATAGGAGGACTTGTTAAAAAACGACTGTCAATATGTATTCTTAATTTACGTCTTTAGATTTTAGTAGTGGTTTTACGCCGCTGTTTGTATCCTCTAATTTTGATTCATGTTCAGAAAGTACGAACTTTCTTTGCGATAACTTTAACTTTCTCTTTAAAAAATTATTAAATTATGTATCTTTTTCCTGGATCTCATATTCAATTTGAGCAGTGCAGTTTAGTAATAAAACTTGTGATAATATAAATATTTATTATATTTTAATATTGCAGACTGCTCTATTTTGAATATTTCTCGTCTCAAAAGCAATGCAACTTTCATGAAAATATTGTGCGCCGTAAATCACTATACTCTTTTATTTGATTGCTCTTGGCGTAGCTTTTTTTTTGCCCCGGGTCTGTACAGATATCCAAAGTACTGACATGAAAATTTTGTTGTGCTCGTCAATCCAGCCAACATATTATTCAAAATATTTGTTAATGGATGGTGGTTGTGGTACTGGAAAGTATTTTATGTTATCTTCTTCCAATTGTATAAAGATTATTGCGCGCTTCTCTTGCGTGCACTTAGTAATTAGATTGCTCGTGTCATCAGTTCTATTGTAGATGTTAAAAAGACTATCGACTTTTCGCATCTTAGTCATGATCGATTAGTTGTCACGTGGCAACACATTCAGACAATAGTTGGTCAGAGCGTCACGCAAGAAGCGGGATCCAAAAAATGAAACGGTATTTGTCCCTTTCAAAAAAGACAAATGTCCTCTAATGTTTTCACATCATGACTTGTGTATTGTGGTTAAATGCGCATCTGACGACAGGCGAACTTGTCACCGTCGATTTTTTTGTGCATTGACTATGACGTGGCTTCCAGGGGTTTTCTTCTTCTCCTCTTTATTCTTTTCATTCTACAGATTTTCTTTTCTCTTCTGTCTTAGTATAGTTTGTTTTTGACGTCTTTCTAAACATGTTACGTCTTTTCGTAGTTTCATCTGATGTACTATTTCTTTTCAAATCATTTTCAAGTTTTTAATGGGGTGGATGACTTCTCTCAATTTGAACCTTTTTGTCAGTCTTTTGTCACGTTCCACAGCCCTTAGGCTGGTTGATATTTCTAGGAATTGGAGTCTTTTCCGGGGACCTAGGAATACCAAGCTCGTGTGTTTTGTCAGATCTCAGGATGTGCTCCCTTATGCCCCAAATATCACTACAGCTTAATCGTGATCTTCTGTTCGCAGTCTTTCTTCTTTTGCATGGAGATCGCGATGTTTCGCTACTCTTTCTCTCTTGCTTCTGATCGGTAGAATTTGCAGAATTTACTGGCCACAATACCTGACTCTCTTCCACTTCGGTAAGGTCAGGCGTCTTATAATCGAACCGACGGTGTGATCATACATTTTCAGGCTGTTTTCGTAATGGGAATTTAGGCAATCCTGTTCAGCTTTGTTAAAATCTTATAGAATTGACTATGAGAGCACATAAAGTGTAAAAATACTCCTTAGAAAACAGTGTGTAAAATATGTAATTAAATTATAATTGATCAAAAAATAACTAGGAAGAATCTCATTATATTTTTAATTTTAAAATCCACCACTGCACACACCAGTAATTGGACATATTTACGGTGCTACTCATCCACGCACGTGTGTTATGATTATTTTTATCATAGAACCAGTCTTACCCAAAGCGACTTTTCGCAGGATTGAAGTCGTGAAAGATGCTTATCCTTGGGTGTCCGTCAATATATTTTTTCTTTCAAAATCAGTGGTGACGCCTTGCATACCCTGAATACAAAGAAACAGTCTTGTAGATCTTTGCCATTGATTTCATTGCCGCAAAGGCGCCACTCTGGAGTTAGCAGATCGGACGTTCTGTGGAGATGCGAAGTAATATATTCTTGCAGTGTCATGATTAGTCATTGTCAAATCAAGAAATCTGAATGGATCTTCGAAATTATTTTTAAATTTCGAAATGATTGGAATATTTCGAAGTAAATTCTACATGTCTTTAAATCTAATTTCTATGTTCCCAACACTTTTTCCGTGAAGTCTCTGCTAGTAATTTAATTGGCTTGTGCTAAGTTTTTGGTACTAGTGGAAGTACTCCGACATTGCCTTGGCGTTTATGTGACAGTCATTTATTGGACCGGAAAAGAAATAATTTCTATAGGAAACGTAAAATAGAAATAATTTTATTTATACCCCCGCCACGAATTTTCCACTCCCATCTCTTCCGCCCAACCCCGCTCGCCTCGGTCCTTCCCGACTTCCTGCTCTCCAAGTCATGCATCGCCTTCACTGCTCCGCCCCCTCTTTACACCTCTTT
>BOPP01000169.1:1779241-1812971 GCA_017312745.1 Gryllus bimaculatus
TCCAGATCCCCGATAGCAGGCCACGGCCACACGTGGGGGCTTATCGCGGATGAGCGGGCCGCGGCGCCGGGGCGGTGCAGCCTTCCAGTCCCGTGTGCGTCGTTCGTGACGTCACTGCGCCCGTCCGCCTACGCGCTGCGTTTGGCGACATGCGTTCCTCTTGCTGCTTCGTCGGCTCTTAAGAGGGGGATATCATGAAAGTTTGCGACATTTCTATTTTTATTTTAAATTTTTTAACATTATATTAATTTTTTCGTATCATTTTTACTTAATAATATGGCATAGTTATTATATCCATTGCGCATTCTACATTTTTAATTATTTCAGAAGTTCAATTTAATCCTTAATATGTTCCACACGTTTAATATTGAAGTTTTATATATAAAGCAACGTATTTTTCACTGTAAGTTCTGTAAATCATTTCCTACCCATACTTTTTTAAAATATTTGTAGTATTTCTTTTGTATGGTGACATACATAATGTTTTTCAAACCTGACATTCCTTAAATATTGAAGCTACCGATTTCTTCTTTACTCCTTCTATTTATCAGTATTACTTTTATGTATAATATTTATTATGAGATAATAGAACATCGTTCAAATAGTATTGTAAGCGAACGCCGGAAATCGGCAATTTTTCCACAGAGAAACTCTTATCGTCGAGCCCTGTGACGAAAAATGAATAAAAATTACTCCCTACATGTAAGTTACTTCCTCTAGCACGTTATGTAGTAAGGATACATATTTTGTGGGACCTTGATACCAAAAAAACGATTGATTGCAACACGTTCGTAGCACCTAAACCGTTCAGACGATTTTATCCAGAATTGATATTTCCCCATTAATCGGAACGAACTCTTCAGCCCAGCAATTTGAAACTGATATTTTGATTTTGGGACTGTTTACATGAAACCTCAACATTTTCCTTGTCCTCGGATAACAGAAATAACTTCAAAATAGCACAGGTCGCAATTGCCGTTGATATCGCTGATTTTTCGAAAATTGCAAAAGTTCAAAATTTTATCTGCATTTTCTTACAACTACAATATTTAAGAGAGATTAATTTCCTGAATGAAATCTGTTGCTGAAAATCAGATCTTCGAATAAGGTCATATAAAATATTTCGAAAAAACGAGAAGTGTACGCGTATTTTTGCGTTAAACATAGGCAATTTTTAATCAGTTATTTTCTCAAGAGCTTTAAATTTTCTCTTATCTATCTACAGACGGCAAAGAAATTGGTGGTGGTCCCATTTTGGGGCAATTCTCTTTATTTTCGAAAACTGCAATCAATTAACATTGTAAAAAGACAATACTGAAGATTTTTGTTTTAAATAAAATGTATTCTAAAAAAGCATATCTTTAAAAAAGGTTATATAATATTTGTTGAAAAAATGAAGATAATTTCGCCTAATTTCTGCTTGAAGGTAATGAAATTTATAAACCTGTCATTTAAAGCTCCAAATTATTTTTGAAATTTTCTGATGGAATTGTTGCGGCTACAAAGGGTATTGTCGGATAAGGCGGTTAAAAGTGCCCCCAAACCAAATCGATAATTGCAATGCTCATATGAAAGAGAAAACAAAATGCAGGAGGTTCGCAAAAAATTAGCATCATAGGCAATCTGTTGCAGAAATTCGAGATACGTGTTTTTTGCTTTTTTTTCTTCAGTTCCATGTATCAGGCTGAAAAAAATGCTGAGATAAGGGAACATATTTTAATTTAACGATATTTGTGTCAACCAATCTTGACGCTAATTTCAAATAGAAAAGAATTAATGTTAGAAATTGATTTTCTATATGATAACAATGGAGTATTGTCTCAATGTTTCCCCTAGAAAGTGTTTTATAACATATATTTTTTCAGATTTTTAAACAATGTGGACGATAGTGAAAGCAAGTAAAACCAATTTTATCAGTTTAAAAATTTGAAATACGCGCCAAAATGTGATTGAAGATTGTTTTTTCTCCAATGTTCAAACAACTTATATTTATTGAAAAGTCTCAGTTACCAGCATGATTTACAATTCTTTGGTGACAAATATTTGTTTATGTAGAAAGTATTTATATTATTGAAATACAATCATCAAACCTTTTGTTAGTATATTTATGTATTGTTTCTGATAAAAATAAAATTACTCCGTTTTAAACGTATGAATAATTCATGTTTATTCTTTAAATCAAATTACTCAGTTGTTGGTTATTAATCATTGACAATGAGACAATCGCAGACAGTTAATTATTGTCACCGTCTTCTTCAATAACTGAGATCTCGCTTTCGTTAACAGTCAACTCAACATTTCTGAGTAGGTTTTAGTTTAACAATTTTCGCCAAGTAACGAACATATGCCAATTAATAAATGAATTCAACTCTGGGCAAGTAGCATGACAGGGTGCGACTTTCGTTCGCGTGTTCACAATACCGTTTCACTCCCGATATTCCCGTGGTGGAAAGAAATGTGTAGGCTCTTCCGGTGCACCTATTTTTGATCGTTCTGCGCAGCACCAGTTTGTGTCACGAAACATGCGACTACAACACGGGCACTTCTGTTGAAAAGCGAGACCACACATTGACTACGAGTACAATGTTGCTTGGAGAGCAAGTGTTGAGAAACAGTTTGTAAGTGGCATAAAGTGCCAATTTTCAACGGTGACCAACTAAAAATAACGATGAATGTGTTATTGAAATAAAAGGTGCAATATTTTATTAAAAAATAGTGCTTATCTATTCCAATGACTTGTGATGATTTTGGAATTTAGAATTTCTTCTAATGCGAGTAGTATGACGCAAACTGGTGCCTAAAACTCATTGGCTGAAGTCGAATGCCCAAAGACCCACCCATCTCTTTCCAATCCATCTATTCCGATTGAGTTTGTACATAACCTATAAGATTTTGAGTTCATATGTCGTGATTGACTCTGTGTTTAAATATTGCCAAAAACTTTTTTTTTCTATCACATAGTGCGAATTTCAAATTTTTAAACTGATAAAATTGTTGTTTTTTTCACTATCGTCCACATTGTTTAAAAATCTTGAAAAAATGTATGTTATGGAATGCTATAAGATACATTCTACCGAAGGAAACTGAGACAGCACTGCAACGTTATCATGTCGAAAATTAATTTTAGTTTTTGAAAATTTGAATTGACCTCAAAATTGGTTTACAAATATACCTTCAAATTCAGCTATTTTCCCCCGTCTCTGCAATTGTTTCCAGCTTGATGCAATGGAAGATGAAAAATAAAGAATGAAAAAATGGTTATCGTCGTATATCTGCAACAAGTTGCCATAGAATGCTGCTTTTTTGGGAATCTCCGACGTTTTGTAATATCTTTCATATGAGCATCGCGATTATCGATTTTGTTTGGGGAAACTTTTCACCACCTTATTCGGCTATACCTTTTGTTCTTGCAATTGTAAAATCGCTCTAATTGTTTCTTTAAAACTTTCCACAGAAAATGCAAAGGGCTCTTAAAGAAGGTCTAATTTTAGTGAATTCTCTAAATTTTCATATATTGCATGCTAGGAATAATGGGAGAGATTATTAATCTTTTAAGAGTCGATAAAAGTGAGTACGGCCGAGCGACTGCGTATTACAAGCGGTAAGGAGCATCGCGAGTTAACTCCATGTACCTGAGATCGAGTCTCGGTAAGGAGAAAAAGAATTTGCGCTTGGAGACTTTTTTCCGGGTTCATTTATTTGTATTTGGGGAAGGGGGCGTTAGCAATAATGTGAGAAAGTATGTGCTGTTGTATCATTATAGCACCGCTAGTGCGCCATTGTTTGTTGGATACATCCTATGGAACAAAAGATAACAATTACAGACTTGAACAACAGTGCAGTTTAATATCTGCGAAGGAAACTCAGTCCAGCACTTCCAAGTGATTATTGAACTTATGAGATATTTACGTGGTATATGAGAAGCGAGTAGAGATGGTAAGCGTTTCCAAGTTAGGTAGTTGGGGATCTCTGAGGTCGACTTGAAAATGCATGATACTGGAACCTTCTGCATGCTAAAAAAGAAGTCATGAGATAGAGAGTGAATGAAGTTCTAAATGGAGGGAAAGTTTAATTCAGAGTGGAGAAATTTTCTTTCTTACAAATGAAGGCATTTTCGAACTAATCTGAAAATTTTAATTTGGAATGTAGTTTTATGTATATGGGAGAGTGTCATTATATCAGATCGGGCGTGTTACAAAACGAAGGTTTGCTTAGAACGGCACGCACGTTAGGAAGAGAAGAACGGCAGTTTATTAAGAAGCGAAGTCGCTGTAATTTTTAATGTGCTTGTATACGGTCGACGGCAGTATGTTCTTTGTATGTTAAATGAGAATCAAGATGGAGGTATGTAGGTTTTGAAATGTATTAAATAATGGTTATTAAATAATGGTTGGGCGATTGGAAGAACAAAAGTGATAACAATAGCGCAGTGATAACTAGCTAATGCATTATGCTTGCATGCTCGTTTGGTGTAAAACATTGGGTTTCTCCTTGCAGTCAAACGTGAATTCATAGTTACACCCAAACGCCTACCGCCTTAGGTGGCGGGACATGAGTTGGTCCCTCCTTACACACTCACATGCACTGCACTACCACACATGTCAGGAAACCAGACGGGAGCTTAGAGCTTGTCCCGGCCTTGCTGGTGGGGGATATATAGATAGGGAAAATCCCGCGTGTAGTAGGTCGGCACCGGATCTCGCAGTCAGCGAGGATAACCGCCACCTCTTGCGATAAAAAACATGTACTCCACTTACAGGGCTATTAACAGCAGTTGAAACACTAATCAATGGAACCCAAACGCTTTTTTTTAACTTAAACATCTAGGAGTTCAAAGGATTTCTGAATAGTTTAGATTTAGGGCTAAAGATAGGCTGTGTACCTTATTGTAAAATTTTAGATTCTGGCCAGACCAATATTAACATTCATTATATATATATATATATAAAATATAAGGATTTTAATTGAAATGTTATGAAATGTTATGCAATGCTTATTTAATTGGGGGTTTAGAACATAAATCAGACTAATATTAAGTGTTCATGTTACAAAATGGAGACACGCGACTTAAAGTTAAAATGTAAATAGAGAATTGGAGAGATGTCTTGTGACTAAGAATTGAATTGTACTTATCTATGTCTACATAGTAGTATTTAATATGTAAAGTCAAAATATTTAATATTTTCTTTCAAAAAAATGTTGTTTTGGAGCAAGTTTTGGAGAAGTACATTCAGTGACTTCATTAAGAAGAAATATATTAGAAATCTAAATGATTTATCTTATTATATTAGGACTAATCATGTATACAGTGAAATATTTTCTAAGGAAAATCTACGTAATCTACGTTTCTAAGGAAAATCGGAGAAGCATGGAAAGCATCGTAGAGTAATCTAAGGAGCACATCGTAATCACGTGAAGGAATGTTGTCTTCATAGTTTCTTTACGGGACAGGATTAATCGAATTTCTCTTCTTGTCTTAGACATGTATTTGTGCTTGAGAAATATCTTATAAAAAGTGGTGAACAAGTGAAATAAACCCTTCTGGGTAGGATTTACTTTGTAGATGGCCTTCCTGCTCGAATTTTAGTGAAGTATTCGTTTCTGAAAGGTATTTCCCTATTTAGCGTTTCTTCGAATAACACTGTTAAGGGGTTTGGTTTTTCAATGGGTATTCTACCAAGAAATTTAGTTCCGTCCTTCAACTTGTGTAAGACAATACTCCATTGATTTTACATCCAGTGAATTAACGGTAAAAAATCATCAGTGATTTCGTGTATAGTCCTTTTTTTGAGTTTAAATGACTTCCACCCATTGAGAGGGAACATACAAGTTTTGCACGCTTTTCTATTAAACCAAAATCTTGATCACACTCCAAATGTGTCCCGGCTCTAGAAATTTATGATTAATTTGCTGCTATTTGCTATTTCTAACCGGCAGTTTCTTGAAATGACCATCCAAATTTTACTGTTTTATTGAGGCTTTGACTCCTCACAATTGCTAGATGCAATCATTTGACGTCATATATTGCAAAGACTTTCACGTTATCATTTTAAACAAGACCCCAAATCTTGAGACTCATTTGATGCTGTGTTTCCCCCCTAACAAACATGGTCGGTTTTCCACTTTTCACAAAGACAGACTAAAAAACATACAAAAAGTGTATCATCTGGAAAACACGCGGAAATTGAAGTGCATAAATTATACGGGGAAATGCAGGGAAACAGCTGCTCAGTCAAACAATAGACATGAGCCATGAGGAGGCGTGAGCTTGAAATGACGCGGTGAATAGTAGATGGGATTTAAAAAGCCGTATATAGTTATCAGTATTATCGTCATGGAACTTCAACAGTAATTAATACTGATTAGTGTGTGGGTAATGAAAATATATTATTTTGCATAATTCGTCTTTGATTGGGTTGTAAGGTCTGAATTCTTGCCCGATATTAGCTGAAATTTCATCAGCGGATTATTCCGTGTAACGAGTATTAAAGAAAATGTCTATACCAAGATTTTTAACATAAAAACATTATTTCATTACGACACGCGTATTTAATTTTGTTATTTCTCGTCAAATATTCGTCTTATTCTAATCCTTACACTGCATTATCTGTTATAGAGGTCTGCGTAGATTTTGCAGCACAAAATATTTAATATTCTTATAATGTATCGAACGACCTAATTAAAAAAATGACACCTACAGATTTTGCAATATTCACATTTGATACTAACAATTATGTGTCTTGCGTTGAAATCGTTTCAATGAAAGCCTATGATTTGAATTCTGTCAGCCTGTATTTCTACACTATGTAGCATAATATACCGACGGCCACCTCCAACATAACCGGGCTCTGAACCTTACTTTCCGTAGTTTAATAACAATCAATCCTTCTCTGCGCCTTTGCACTGTTCCTCCCATTGACTCGGTATGCGGCAGGAGACACCGATCGAGTGACGTTGTCTCGCTATGATCGCGGCTTTAAGAGGCAAGTACACCATTTCCTTTGTGATAACGTAGGCTGAAGTACACTCGAGAAAATTCGCTATTTGGATGGTGGTGATAGCACTGTTGGTTGTGGCTAAACAGGTTTTCACGAGTCTTTATCGTTAAGCTGGTCCTTAATATGTCATGGCGCTGAGCTCCAGCCTGAAGAGATAAAAAGCAAAATACACTGAACTACTTACACTAAAAAATGAGTTGGCACCTTCCTTCTTTTGAAGTGTAGGTTGTGTTAATTTTCTCTTTCAGCGTCAGTTCGCCCGCTGACAGAACGTGTCAGCGTCATCACGTTCGTGCGTGTCATCACAGCGTGTCATCACGTTCGGTATGCCAGGCACTCTCTCCTGTTCTCTCTCTTCTGGATCGTCTTCTTTTTCCTCTTCCGGAAAAGGCTGACATAGAGTTACGCGCGTTTTTCTATCTCCAATATGGAGAGGAGATTATTTCACATTACCTTCACTCTTTTCTAGTTGGCTAGGCTTTGTTCTGTTATTTGAGGTTGGATGTTTCTGTTGTCAAAGTTAATACATTCTCTTTTGGAATGTGTTTGGCGAGGGCTACCCTGTCAGAAGTAACTTCTGACCCCACTGATTTCGTCTTTACTCAATTTTCCTCGTTCTTCTAATCGCTCTATCGCCCTCAGCCCCGGTTACCCAGCCAAAGATAGCTCCTGGTCCTCTAACTCATTTTCCACCTGATGTAGGTGCAAATTCAACATCCGATGCCGGCCTTGCAGGTTCGGGCGTCGACTGAGACTGTGTGGTTGTACTCATATTAGTCCTCATGATTATTACTATTCTAGTACTGTTAAAATCTTCTTCTTCTTCTTCTTCTTCTTCTTCTTCTTCTTCTTCTTCTTCTTAATATTATTATGATTATTATTATCTGGTCGCAAATTGGCCGTCTAGGACCACGCGGACATACACCTGCACTTACCGAAGCTAAGTAATATTTATCCCTTGGCAAGTGTATGTGATCAGCATTATGTTGAATATAATTTTTATCCTCCAGGTTTGCTAGTCCTGGGGGAATGGAAGGATAATGAAGGATGAATGGACGACACACACTCACACACACACACACACACACACACACACACACACACAACACATATATATATATATATATATATATATATATATAATATATATTATATATATAATTACACAATGCCCGCCCTCCCCCCAGGGCGGGACTCGAATCCGCGATCTTTCCTTCGAGATCACCATGGCATGCTGCCTTAGCGATCTCGGCGCTATCCGCTTTATTATTGTTATTATTATTATTATTATTATTATTATTATTATTGAGGTGTTGTTTCTATCGTTCCCAACACAATTCTTAGTATTATTCTCCACTCCCTTCGCAGTGATTTTCTGTGAAAACCTTTTCAGAATTTGTACAAATGCAAACTCAGTTTGGATGTTATACTGTCTGCCACTAGAGTTATTTCGAGTATTCGCGTGGCCTACATTTATCTTCCTGCTTTAAGCACGTGCGAGGGATGGAGAATGATTTTGAACTTTTTTGAGTGCTTTTGCCTTTTGACCTTTATGTATTTGCCCAGTTATAAAGTTTCTCTAAGTTTCGGTTTTGAAGATACTGACGTAAATTGCCGTATTCTTCCTCTATTTTGTTTTATTCTTATTCTGTACATATTTCGCACCTTCAGTTGAAAAGTGTCGTAACGAAAAATCCGAACTATATGAAACAAAATCTCCTGTCCCAGTTGTAAGATTCCATTTTCGGTGAACCCTTTGTATTTTTGTAAATTACAAACAATAAACAGGAAAAGTACAATACTGATAATCGAGAATTTTTACTCAATTGAATGTGTTCTTCAAAATTAGATCTTTGTGTAAGGTCGAATAATTTAAAAAAATGTCAGCGGCGCTTCTCCAGGGGGCCGATCGCTCGGGATTCGATTTACTCAACAGGTGCCTTTTCTTCACAAAAATGCCGTTCGATCCCCGCGCCCTCCCTCCCCCTCCTCCCTGCCATGTCGCTCACGCTGCGTGCGGACCGTGGGGTTATGCGCCTTGGATAAAAGTATATATCTCCGAACGTGTTCGTTGAACTCTGAATCTCTCCTCCACCCTTTACGCACATAGTTGGATGATGATTGGAAACACCAACAAAGCGATTTTAGAAACATTTAAAAACTAGCCATTAGCATTCCCGAGAGTAAGAAAATTTATTTGCATCTGGCAAATCAACTACAGATTGAATTTTTAGTATTAGAAATATTTTTAATGACTTACAAATTTAAATAATTTCGCGCACAGACGCTAGAACGCCTAACTTATCATCCTCTCATTTCTTCATAGAAAAGAAACAAAATTTGCAACTTTGAATTAAATGGGAAAGTTTTGTTCAAAGGGTTGGCAAATTTATTTTGAAGTCCCATACCTCCTGCGTCCCACCCTCCCCACTTCCTCTACATACACACACAACTACACACGCGCAAGATTATATACTTATATGTATATTATTATTATATATATATATATATATATATATTTATAATATATATATAAGTAATAATATATATATATATATATATATATGAGGATTCGCGCATTTCATAAGTAGAAATAAGATACCTATTTCGAAGCCTAAAGGAAGTGGGAAAGCGATTATAATGCTCAGTTGTCTGTTATTGGAGCAAAGTTTTGAAATCAGTTGAGCATAGTGTAGTGCGTATCTCTCCAAATTTTGGTCTGTAATATCAGCATCTTCTTGTGTAGACAGTGCGTGCAGTTCGTGCGCCGTAATATCCTTTATTACGCCGCCAGACAGTTTTCGTAATTTCCCTAGGGATACATGCTGCTGCAGTTGCCGGAATCATTTAACTGAATTAATTTTATGAAATGTATAGCTCTTTAGATTGCTTAAAATATGAGGCAATGTGAAGATCAGAATGTATAACCTCCTTTCTCATGTTCGGATGGACGTGTTTTCATTTTGTTTTTATCAAACATCTCACATGTTTAGTGATTTTTTGACTCATTATGTGTTTCAAAATTGATTTCCGTTCATTGCATATCGCTAATTTCCACGGAACCGAATTAAATCATATTTATAGTTTTTTCATACACATTTACCCCCTTTTTCCTCTCCCTTTCTTAAGCACAAGTTTTTCTCATGTCCGAATGTTCCCACCGACAAATATGTACATAATATAGCGTTCGCAGTTTTGATCGGAAGGTCACTGACATCTTGCGGCTCGTCTTCAGTGCTTATCTCGACAAAGCAATATTTCCTTGGCTTTGATCGTCCAGAATAGTTTGAAGATACTTTGCCTGTTATTGATAGTATCTTCCGTTTGCTGTAATTTTCAGTGTTTACTGATGGCTGATCGGTATGAACACAATGTTACCTTGTATCCAAGACAGTATATGCACAAAATTGTCAATTTAAAAATATGGTTATCGATAAGTTAGTAATTGTGTGTGAAAATGAATTTATTTTCTTAGAAGAAATACAAAGCACGTTCAAAATCATTTACAGTCCACAATGACACATTCATAATTTATACGAGGGCATTTCCGACACACAAAACATTTCTGCCACTGACGACAGGTCACTAAAGGTTCGTGGTTCAGAAACTAACGGCAATGTGTCTGGTCATCTCTGCCAACAAACCCAACCTACGGGTGCGGGCGTTGTCTGCGCCGCCACCCCCAAGACCGCTGTACTCCTCGGTGGCTACTTGAAAGCAGCGGAGAATGCGAAGCTCTTTGAGCTGAAGGGGGGGGGGGCGCTCTCTCGAGCAGCAGAAGTGCTTGCGCGCCGCTTGCGGCTCGCGGGCTGCCGCGGGAGGCAGAATTTTCTTTCGAGGGCAACTGGACAAAGGATTCTGCTGGCTCTGTTTAAGACTAAACTGGCGGAGACCTTTTAACAAAGCATTTCGCGTAACTCGTCTTACGAAATTTAGTTTTATATTGAACTCTGACACGTGAGAGACTTGGTGTCTAGGATATAATTCATTTTCGGTATTCATGTAGACTTGGAAGAACGAAATGTTTCTTCTGGTATGGCACGTTTCTGCACATGTTGAAATTTGTATTTGTGGATGTCCTGTTCGAACGACCAAGATCGCTAAAGTGGGAGCACGGTGGCGATTTCGAACGGGATAGGTCTGCGGGTTCGATTCCCGCGTGAGCATGGATGTTTAGTCACATGTTGTGGCATTGTGATCTCTATCTTTGGTGGTGGGTAATTTTTGACATCATCCCGTCCTTCGTGGTCTCTCCGGTTGGAGTAGGAGCGTGCGCGTCTGGCCAGCGCCCCTAAGTCCGTATTTTCTCTCGAGTAACAGCGCCGGGGCCGGGGCCGCCAGATAGCCCTCAGTAGAGGCCTCTGGGCTACCTAGTGTGTGGAGCTACGTTTCCCCGCTATCCGCTAAAAAGCTGATCAAGCTGATTGGGATCTGCGGGTAACGCTTGTAAGGTATGTCAAGATCACGCTGGGTATTGGGGACCCGGGCGCCACATCAGGAGGATGGAATAGTAAAAACTAGTAGGTACTACGGTGGCGACACGAAGTCGAGCCGGCCCCATCCGGTGAGGAAAACGTAGTAACTCCCTAAGGAGAGGTTAAGAGGGATAATAGGCATATACATTGTGTTTATAGGTGTAACGTTTAAAAGGCATTTTGTATCAAGATCAGTAAACTTTGGGAACACCTCCTGTTTCAGGTTGCTCTCACCCCAGTTGTAAAACCTTCCATATATATCTACATAGTGTCCGGGGACAAAACGTCGAAACTTCGAAAATTATCTCCGAAGACCATTTTAAGCGTATTTTTTCTGATGAACTACTTGGATATTACGAATGGCTAATCCACCATAAGCACTGAAAAATTGGTTTGAAAAACTGCTTTCTAGGCAAATAATTGCATTGCTGGAGCATAGAAACACTCCAGAAATATGTAAGTTGTTTATTATTTAAGAGAAGAAATTAATATATTTGTTAAAAAGAAAATCACAAAAATAAAAACACCGAAATTACGCAATTAGACTGCTTTTTTCTTTGTAAACTAATATATTCATTTCTTCTGTAAATAATAAACAATTTACATGTTTTTAGAGTGTTTTTATGCTTCTGCAATGCAAATTTTTACCTAGAAAGTGTGCAAATTATTAGGCAACGGACGTAGAGTTTGAATTTATGAATTTATTTTCACTATCTGTGATCTCTGGTTTCACTATGACCATTCCTTTTTTATTTATGAGCATGCTGATCCTCACTGGTATCTTTCTTACTGGTGCCATAAACTGCATTTTTAGGTCTGGATCGTTCTGCCATATTTCCTTCAATTTTACCACTAGACCTTCACGGTATATCTTGATTTTTTTAGCTTCTTTTTAACTATTCCCCAAATATTTTCAATTAGGTTCATATTTGGACTGTTATCTGGACGTTGCAGCACAGATTGTTCAATTGTTCAATGGCGGTATCTGAGACATTGTCCACACAGTGGAGTAAACAAATCAAATAACAGTCGTTACAACATAAGTTGTACATGGCACTCAAACAAAATAGCAGCAGACGTCACTATGCATAGGTTTGAAAACAATAGGCGTGCTGCCAGTTGTATTTATAAATTCTACGACGAGTTTTACTTTAATTTACCAAAAATATCTTCAGTCTAATAATTTGCATACCTCTGATTAATAATTCCAACATTAATGGCTATTATATATCATGATTCTGTCGCATATTCATCCTAAAGGAGGTGTTCATCATTGTGTCAACGCATTTTCTTTCTTTTGTAGATGCAGCAGTTCAAGAAACGTCACGAACGTGGCTACCCCAGCAGCTCACGGTATCACATGATGCAGCATGGTTTTATGTTGGAACAAATGCAAAGAATTGATTGGTGATTCTGGATGCTTAGTTTATGGTAAGTCTCGTTAATAAAAGTGTTCATTACGCCTCAGCAGTCAAGATAGATGCTTTATCATATACGTATCTCGTCATTGCTGCACCAATCAGGGTAAAGAAAATTTGATATTTTCGTTCTTTCGTATTTAGAGATCTAATTGTTATGCAGAAAAGGAGATTTCCACTATCTTTATTTGATCTGCAATTTCATTGCCATTGCTTGTATAAACTACTGAATTTGGCATTTCGGTATTTGGTATAAGGCAATTTACCTGGAATCGAAGACTGGGGTGTTTGCCTACAGCGACAATAGTTCAATTTGACGAGTTCTTTCTGAAATTTGATTTAGTACGAAGGAAATTTCCATCACTGGAACTAAATTTCCAAGACAGTTAGGTATTCAGAAATTGTTGGCACAAGGAACCAGGACTGGAGATGAAGAGAAGGTAAAAAAAAATAAATAAACCAAAACTCTTGAGGAAATGCGTCGAAAATTGCAGAGACCGGTATTGAAGGCGAGCAAGACTGGACAACAGTTTGAATTATGTAAAGAAATAATGACACATGGTACATGTTCTCTAATTTATTTTTTCTGTATTAGGCGGGTTAGTTTCTACTCTTGTTCAGTATCAACGAAAACGGTGGACGCTATTTGCCAGATATTCATGTTTGTGATTATTTTGATGGATGTCTACGTGATATACTCGTACGTTAATACTTTGGATACAAGTTTCATTGCTAACTTGTACTCCCAGATTTAATGCAGGTGGTGCCATGGGAACAGGGCATTTGGGCGTTTTTTCCTCTATAATAACTCTAAAATCTGTAAAATCTAAGAAATGTTGGTATTTGAAAAGTAGCTACCTGGAAATTGGACGTATTAAATTCATCATGTCTTCCTATAACAGTCGCTGCAATGTGAGCACATGCGTTTTCACAATCTTCGACCCTCAAAATTTGGCACCGTGAATCTAGGCTCAAATATTCGACATGTAAAGATGGAACTGAATTTTACCGTGTAAAAAGTAGGTGAATTTCAAAGGTGTATACAAAGGATAAATTCTCCCTGCGGATTTAGTACTAAGGTCAATTATTATTAAATGACGCGCTTTAATTTTAATATGTATTTGCAACTTCCGTAGTACCGCGAGTGTTTGGAGATTTCTTCCACCCGTATAAATGTATAAATGTTCGAAGGAAGGAGACGTGTTTCGAAGTGCAGAGACATAGTTAAACTACAGCCTGATATTATGATTGATTCTTCTGGAGACATATTCTCTTGGTTAAAGAGCATACGCTCACACACAGATCAGTCGTGAAGTCTTGAATTCGAGTAAAACGTTTTCTTCATAAATGACCAGAATCTAATGCATTGATATGAAAACATTGATGTGCGTGCTGACACTGATAGTCCTGTTTTCGTTGTAGTCAATTTCTGTTGTTATTCTTTCTTCAATGCAGTGGCGTGTTGATATTTATCCGCTTTGGAGCGACATCGTTAGGAGTACCGTTCTCGCGATTGTCGATACTTTCACAAGAGTCGCTGTCATCATCGCTTCAGTTGTTTACGTAGTTTAAAGAGTAATAAGAGAGAGCAAGATACGTTGTTGAAGGTGTGTTTATGTTGCACCTAGATTCGAGATACCTCCAATCTGCTCCCTCTTTCAAATTAAAACGTGTTTTTGGTATTTATTATCCTTTTCATCTGCATTCTCATATATGTTTTTTCATGGTCATTTATTGTTTTAATTGATAAAAGCAACAATCAATGTATTCGTAACGCTTACTAAACGGAGGAAAAACGAATTAGCTTGAATTATAATTAGTCATAACACGACAAACCGAGTTATACGTATTGCAACATCTTGATAGGCATGTTAATTAAATGACGTGTAAACTGCTCAACAAAGATTTAAACCTTAAACATGAATTATAATCCTTGTTGATATAAAATAAATTTCTGAAGTCAATATAAAAAGAACATGATTTATGAAAAGTTATATTTTATATTACTTTAACTTTATTTCCTTAAATCCCAACTAAGTATTAAATGTATTGTGAATATATAAAAATAGTAAGAGTAATATTGAACGTTGTATAATAGCTTACACATTTATCATAGGTAATTTCACAAGTGTTTATACGTTCAGCTTTTAGATCTAAAATGCGGCGCGACAGTCTGTGTTGATATTGGTAAGCTAGGATGGGTACGATCTACGTCAACTATCTGTAGTGGAGGCGATGTGTCGTTAGGGGAAGCATTTTTCTTGTGTCTCATTGAATTGTATTTTAATGTGAATATAGCATTATTTTAAATATTGCTCCACATTTCTCGTTTTGACCGTTTATTGACCGTTAATGACTTTTGAAAAAAGTAACAATAGGACAGAACGTTTTTGTAAACGCATTATGCAGGTATTAGGCGAGGAAACGTCGAAACTTCGAAAATAAGCTCTTAAGAAAATTTTCAGCGTATTTTGTCTAATAAACTACTGGGGTATTCCGAATGGTTGAGCCGCAAAAAGCCTTCAAAAGTTGGTTTGAAAAAATGCTTTCTAGGCAAAAATTTGCATTGCACAGGCATACAAACACTTCAAAAGCATGTAGATTGTTTTTTGTTTACAGATGAAATGAATATATTTGATCGGAAAGAAAAATTAATACAGAAGTAAAAAAAAGCCCTCAATTTACACATTTCTTTTGTAAATAATAAACAATTTACATGTTTTTAGATTGTTATTAGATTTCTATGCTTCTGCAATGCAAATTTGTGCCTAGAATGCATTTTTCAAACCAACTTTTGAAGGCTTATTGCACTGACTCAACCATCCAGAATATCCCAGTAGTTTAATAGACAAAATATGCTGAAAATTGTCTTAAGAGCTTATTTTCGAACTTTCGAAGTTTCCTCCCGGTATATAGTACAGTCAGATTAATATACAACTTACTAATTTCACGAGTGCCTTGCAAATTGTAGATAAGTTATCTGACAATTTTCAAAGCTCTCGTGAGTTTTAAGAAGTATTTCACTAATGCAATTTCATAAATACAAGGAAATATAATTCTAATACAACATACTAATAATTATCATTTATTCAGATATCGGGAACTTTGGTGTGTGTGTGTGTGTGTGTGTGTGTGTGTGTGTGCGCGTGTGCGTGCGTGTGTGTGTTCGTGATAGTTTACATGCACGTTTCAAACCTTTGCCTCAGTGTGCTCTTTGATTTGCTTGAAAACCTTTGCTTGATTTTCTTATTTACGAACATATTGTGTTTTACACGTACTGAAGTAAAACTATCGAACTATTCCAGTGAGCCTTAGCAGCAATAAAGGCTGAGGTATGGCTGTTCAACTTATTATCATTGAAAAACTTAATTTTTAAGGCGAATGATTGGGAAGCTTAGCATATGCTTTTACCGTGGAGAACAACATTCAAGTGCCAGAAAATTGAACAACGAAGTCTGCATGTGTTAATTGGATGACCCAAAAACTTTTGTGTTCCTGAAGCTACTAATTTGAATCTAAAACACAAGTTTCAATAAACACAATGACATGTTTTCAACCATTTAGCTCATTTAAAAAAAATGGTTTCAATGCAAATGATATTTGGAACATAGATGAAACTGGGGTAGAAACAGCACAAAAGCTATACAAGGTAAAGCTGCTCATAACATAGAAAGCAATATTGGTGTGTCTGTTGTAGAAGATGGATTACCCACATCAGCGGTTAGGCGTTTGGAAATCAGAACTCTTCCTAAAGCAGGACGTAAGGACTCTAGGAATAACCGTAAGGGAACAAAGATTTTGAAATATGACATTGGAATTAGTACTCCTTTTAAAGAAGGAATTCGATTACGGCAACAAGGAAGATGACCTTGTAGAGAAGAGACCTGCACTAAAAAAGAAGGAGAACTAAAAAGAATCTTGTCAAAAAGCTGTTTCTGTGCAAATATCTAGATCGAATGTGTCGAAAATAAACAAAAGACATATCCACGAGCTCTGTAGATGAAAAAGAGTATATGCCTTGTTTGTTTAGAACCATTTCAAACATCAAAGAGTGGAGAGAACTGGGTGCAGTGTATAACTTGTAAGAATGGGCTCATGTAAATTGTACTAAAAATGCAGTACATTACAGGACAGTACAAACATGCAGTTTATGTTCACTACCATTCCGTTGTTGAAAACAAGATTTTTTATAGTTAGTACATAAATGAATCAACTTTGAAGAGACAGTTGTTATATTTTAATATAACAATATTCTAGTTTCATTTTACACGTTCCTCAACCTGCACCGTAGAGGAGAAGGGTGTGACAAAGTGCACTGCTGCATAAAGTTGATTATATTTCATTAAATACATCTGTATTTTAAATACAATTATCGTACCAAAATATTAGTACGACACGGACGAAAGATCAAGGGGAAAGTAATGCAGAAAAAAGAAAATATGAAAGGAGAAGAAAAGAAGGGGAGATGAAGAGGAAAATTAGTGGAGGAATGAAGGAACTATGAAAGAGGAATGAAGAAACCGCTGATTAAATTTGGGGAAGGAAGGACAAAGTAGATATGGAGAAGGAAGGGTGAAGGGCAAAGGAGTGGAAGAGGAGGAAGAAAAATAATGGTGAAAGAATTATGATTATGAATGCCGCGTGCAGCAGGACTACAAAGCTATTAATTTATTGACTTTGGAACCTGTGGTCTAATGTAGTGTGGTGCAACGCCTTTCAAAAGTTTCTAGGCCTCAGCATCTTCGCAATATTTAACTTATCGGAACCCGTTTAACGGAAGGCGAGGATTTGCTCTGCCGTACGTGCTAATGGTGCCGAATCTGGACTTACACGTCAATCATGTTCTTTCGGTAATGCAGGAGGGGGTAAACTGGAACATCAAACCTTCCGATTTGTGGCGCTTGTAAGCGGGCACGGTGTCCGGGTCGTAAGTTCCGTTCTTTTTCTTAAGCCGTACGCGTTCAATCAGTTCAATCAGTTCTCAGTATTTCGGTATGACAGAAAACAAGAGAGCTGTTTACTTTTAGCCCTGTAATTAGCTGTGTTGGATACATACAATTTATATTTAGCCATTGTATACGTGTATTTCCTGCATGTCAATTTAATATTACCATATCGATAGAAGTTAGGAAATACAATATTACCCTTTTGATTGTTACTGGTGGTTGACGATATATGGATGTGGCACGGCATAAACTCTAGGGATTCGTAGAACTATCATTTCAGATTTCGATAAAGCGGAACATCTGATCTGGATTTCATGCTCTTGGAAGTATACTCAAGGAAATTCCAAAATAAATTAAAAGAAACACATTTTTAATAACCCTTAAATAATCTGGTGCAAATACGACAAATATGTAATATTAAGTCCGTTCAATGGAAATGTAGTTGACTTAATTATTACAAACTTTAGTTCGACCTTTCCTAAAAAAAAAAAGGATCCCTTCATCCTAAAAGTATTTTTATAAATTCGCTCCAGTGTAGTGCATTGTAGCACAATGCAACGTATCAGCGGTATCGAAATTCTTCCCAGTGATGCTTACATAGTAACAGGACTTGCGGCTAGTAGCTTATTTATGGAAATGCTGTTATATTTCGTTTTAGTGGCTACTGCTATCTCGATTTACGGATTATTTTTTATGTATATGGTCAGTAGAAAATTGTTGAATTTAATGTTTTAGCATTATTTGCCTTGCTTTTGCAAACTCTCCGTCTAACAATAATGACCGTAACCATTTGATTGCTGTATTTATTAAAAGAAATTAGTATCAACTAGAAATCTTGAAAACTCTCGTGGAAGACTATCTTGTTATAGATATCTTCTTAGGTGTGTTTCAGGCTACATTTTGCGACAAAAAAACTGTATAGCGACTGTATATAATTTTCTGAAAGCCCACTGGCCAGGATTCTTGTGGGGCTTTGGAACTCGTTTAGAATTTATTAATGAATGAATTAATCGTGTTGGGGCAGTTATTATCCAAAATCTAACTAGTTTAAATCACTGTTTTCATAAATGTTATGATGTTATTAATTCAATTGCAAATGTTTAAATGCCTTAATTATACGGAGAGGCGAGAGGCGTTAGAAAACTTCTATGGGGGTATTGTTGTTTCAGTCATCTAATTTTACGAAATATTACAGGAAGTATTTTCCTTTACCCGATTATAGAGGGAGAACGTGACAACTGAAAACATATCGCATTTTAAATTTAATTTATCAAACAGAGCGGTAAACATTGTATTAATTTCCAGTTTGGTCTCCATTATGAATAACTCGGATGTACGTATAATATATAAGAAACAACACTCAAAAAAACACCTGGAGGGAATTCTGTTGAAGTTCAGAGCAATACTACAAATATATGCGTATGCAAGCGCAACGTGAAGTCTAAAAAGTAAATAAATGTTGAAATTAAATGTATGATAGTTGTCAAAAATGTATAGATACCACCTACAAAAATGAGCATAATAGAGAAATGTGAATTGATCCTTAATAGTCAGCCAAATAGATGAAAGCAAAAATAAATGAAAATACGATGCCCAACGGATAGAGTAAGCATTTATATCAAAACAATGAAAAATAAACCAAGGTTGTGTAAGAAATGAGTCATTTA
This sequence comes from Gryllus bimaculatus, assembly GCA_017312745.1. Taxonomy (NCBI): domain Eukaryota; kingdom Metazoa; phylum Arthropoda; class Insecta; order Orthoptera; family Gryllidae; genus Gryllus; species Gryllus bimaculatus. The sequence goes on from BOPP01000169.1 coordinate 1,798,746, forward strand.
TTTTAAAACCTGACAATCTAGTACGTGGCGTAACCTGTTTTGAAACTGTCGAACAATGGTTTATGGTTTTGTAACTAAATGCAAACGTTGATGACTTTAATGGGTAAAAGTCCTTTTTTGCAACGTGATGTATGTGAAGTCTAAGCCAAACTGTAATAAGAACACCACCACGACGCAATTTCAATTTCGTTAAAAATGTGTCATTTTGATGTTAAACGACTCAAATGTAAACTAGTTTAGACCCATGACCCCGGAGAAGAAATTTTAGACGCTACATGGACTGGTCAACTTCCCAACACTTAAAGTAAAGGAAATCCATTATGTTTAATTTTAATTTGTACGTCTGCTTGCGGTTGTAATGTGTTTGAATTCCCCTAAAAATATTATTTTCCATTTTATTAGTTATGGCGCGACGCGGAATTCCATGCCATTCTCCGCCTGTTTGATTGGTTCAGACACCTGACAACTTGGGGAAGAGGAGCGTTCGATGAATATGAAAGACACGTATCTAGAATGAGAGAGGTTACTAGATTAGACAACAATTTAATCGTTTCATAGAGGTGTCAGGGCACCCCAACTACTAAGGTCATTTAACACGTCAGTGAAGTGAATGTTTGTATGGCGGGAGGTAGTGTTGTTTCTCCTCCACCAATTGGTGAGATCCTGCGCAGACCTGCTCTGGGATTGCGGGGTTTTCCACATCCAGGTATCTTCCCTAGCGAGACACCGTGCCTCCCGGGATAAGCTCTAAGGTCTCGACATGTGTGGTAGTGTAGTTCAAATGTGTGGAAGTGTGACTAAAGGGAGAGCATAGAACAAGGAAGACGAAGGAATGATCGCGCCTGGTCCGGGGCGTATTTGTTTGTGTACTGTTCAGGCACTCTCGTGGTATTGATCGAAAGAACAGCGAAAAACTGTCAAAAGGGACTGCCAAAAGCTTTCCGGCTACTGGTGTTCAGTACCTCGTTTGACCTTCACTGAGAGGATGACTAGCTATTGTCAAATTTACCTAAAAGGCTTTAAATTTTCTTTAAAATCTTTCTGAAATTGAGAAGGCTATATTTAGTTAAGATTAATTCGTTCCCCATCGGTCTAAAAAAGTAAAAAAGTTTGTAACGATGTCTTGTCAGCTCACAGTCACTTGCATGAGGAACTGTGTTCGCGAACTGTGAGCTGGCAAGTAAGTTAAAACGCTTCAACTTAAAAATACGGTTACTTTCAGACTGGTGAAATTGAACCCAAATTCTTGTTCCCGGAATCAGTATCACTGACAAATTCATGGGTCATACGTTGTCTTCGTGATGTGAAAAGATGTTCCTTCGCACTGCAAGTGCGGATACCTTACGCCAACATCCTCCGAACTGTGATCTCTTCCTTATCGGTAAAGATGACGACCGGACGTTTTAGCTGTTTGATTGCGGCAGTGACATGTTTTCTCAGAGGAACCATGAATCAGATATAAGACGCGTTGAGGGGCGAATCCCCCTCGTGCCAGCCTGCTGTTGTGCTTCTGCATCGATTTTTGTAATTAAAACAATTGGAAAAATCACATTAAACAATTAGTGTACTAATGTTCGGCGGACGAACTGGCGGACAAATGTTCGACGGACGAATGGACGGAAAGTTGGACGGACTGTCCAAAGTTTCTTATACATTGTAAAGTTCCTACGTACGTAGTAAAGAGAAAGTATTAAATCGTGAAGCGGAAATCGGACAAGGAACAAATTTGACAGAAAAAAAATATTGCGGGGCGCTCGTTTCAAGAAAATTGATCAATCTTATTCCTACGATGAATTTACTTCCTCTAACATGTTCGGCAGTCAGAATCGAGGTTCTGAGGGTATTTAATACTGAAAAATCGATTGAGAATAAAACGTCCGCTTTTCGATCCGTCCAGCTGTGGTGAGAACTTAGGCGCCTAAACCGTTGAGACTATTTTCTCCAAAATTGATATTCCTGATCGATCTGGAAAAAGGAACTCGTCCTGCCGGAGACGCCATGCCCTCAACATTTTCAAAATCGATCAAAACGTTTTCAAAAATAGCTTCAAATTGTTTCATTAAACTTTCTTCCTCGGTTGATCGATGATGTATAGTAAATATGATATCGATTCGCAATCCAGTTGGTACTTAACATAATGATAGAGGAAAAGGAAGGAAAAAAAAAGAACGTGACATTGGGTGGGGGGAATATTAATTTCCAGTTATGTGTTCTTAGTACAAGATGCTTAAAAATGCCGGTATTCTTCTTCTTCGGCGTATCAACACGTGTCTTCCAAATTCTAGTTGCCTATTTGTTAATGGTGCAACAAAGTTTAATTTTAACATTATTTCGAAAACTGATAAGTCTGATAAGACAGTCGTTTGTGATATAGTGCCAAAAAGCCAATGCTTATACCGTACAGAGCGTTTTTCGCTTTAAGCATATTAAAAAACGGGGCTAAAGTAGTCTCTGAGATGATTGTAGTCAATTTATACATGTTAACACCAACCAAACGAAATTATTCGAACCTGAATTGAAGAGGGCTTCGAAAATTTTCATTTAGATTGCGGACTGTTTAATATTTTTGTATAAAGTAAAGAATGAGTCATCCTCATGAACAGTACCGTACCATATTTATTAAGCTTCATATATTGCCATTGTCGTGTGAATTTTCATATATTTTTCTGAAATAAGATTTGCATAACGAATGAATTTCGTTTGATCGAAGTTGTATATTCATACACTAGTTTCCATTCATCAAATTTCAGAGTCCGCCGCTTGTCAACAGAAAGGTACTTGAAATTAATGTATTATTCCTCGCAATTCTAGTACTTTATCCGAAAACTTTAGAAACTTAAGTGTTTCGTAACTTAAAAAAATACGTAAATTTTTTCTGCTTGAATATTGTTTTTATTGTGTTAGGGAATATACATTAACTTATCTTATAAACTTCTTAACTTGAACGGTAAACACCGTGAGACCCATCGCCATGAAATTGATACATCGTGTTGTTTCACCCAAAACATTTATGTGATGTTAATTTTGTTGTATCGTCTCTAGATGGTGCTGCAGAACAAAATTGCGCTTCGTTTGAATTCAATTTCCATTCATACTGCGCTCCACTTTGGCTACAGCCTACTACTTGGGCTACGCTACTTGTTGCTGAGCGTTGCAGTGTGATGCAAGGCGAGGCATAGAGTGACGCGGAGAGACGGAGATAGGGAGGGACAGAGATATGCAGAGTAAGAGACAGACAGAGAAACAGACAGACTGAGACAGTGAGAGATGGAGGGGAAGAGAGAGACGGAGAGAGAAGAAAACAGAGGGAGATGAAGGGCAAAACAACGTCTGCCTGGTTCCGCTAGTACTATCTACGAGTAAAATACCATTTTTTGATAATAACGACGCGTTTTTGTGACATTTAATGTACATTTCTTCAGACTTCCTATAACTCATTTTCACGTCGTGAAGGCACAATGGGCTCTTATGGACAATGTTATTCTTATCTTGACGGGAGACGCGACGAAACGACAATGCATGGATGCAGGATGTGTGATCCTTAGGGCTGAAAGGAACTGTTGGTTATTAGTCATCAGCGGAAGACACAATCCAAATTAATACTCGAATGATAACAAGAAGTCCTTTCGAGAATTTCATCTTGCTGGGTATTCTGGTCAGTCGATTTTTGCTGGTGGATGCGAGTGAAGGTCGATGTGGATTGTAAAGAAAAGTAAAGTTCGTAATTTAATCAATCGTGTAGTGTGTTCATTTTAAGAGATCAAAAAGGATAACAAGAAAGGGGGTGAACTAATTGAAAGTGGTAAAAAATCATTTTAAAAGTATTCGAGAACTTAAAAGGAAAACACTAAAAACTGAGTCAATTGTTAAATGAATTTTGCCGAGCAACAGGTATCAGCAGACATTCCTACTTTAGAATTAAAAAGAAAAATGAAAATGAAATTTCGACCCCGAGAAAAATAAAGGTAACTGAGCTGAAGTATAGAATCAATAGAGAAATGAAGTACGACGAGTTTGTACATAAGACACATCTCGAATTCCAAACATTTTTGTTTTCCTGCTACAATCGTGAGTGTAATGAAAGAAATTAATGATAAAAATTTACCATATGTCATATATTCTACATTTTATCGCTTATTGATAGAAATGATATTTGAATTTGAGCTGCTAGAAAAAATACGGTAATAATAGAAAAAATGATATAATATTGTGCCAATTTTCATATCTACAAGAAAAGCGACTGTTCATAAATGAGAAAAAGGAACATAATGTACTAATATGAAAGTTGGATAAATGTTGGCCATAGTTTCGTTTATTGCGTTAATTAATTAGTCAATATTTGACGGCACAATCAACAATTTACTGTTGTTTTGTTTTCAATTTATAAGAGAATATATGTAAATAGTTCTTGTGTATTAGATATTTACGCCAATAATAAAAATAATAACAATAACATTATGTGCACAATAACAATTTTTTTTCAGTAGATGCATTCATCTTGACTCCGGTGAATAAGCTGTCAAGTCATGAATGCTTAAATTTTACGGTAGAGTAAAAAAAACATATTTTAACTGAACTAAATCGGAGATTAATGATATTGAGACAAAGTTGATATTCAAAATAAACTATTTGTGTTTATGTAGTATCGTAAGCTTTCACGGCCGGAGTCAATAGAAGGTAGATTTTCCGGGCTGGTAGGCCGTGGTGGACTATGCCAACTGGACCACGGCCTTCCAGCCCGGAAAATCTACCTTCTATTTGTGTTTATGTTTCGTTTGAAATCAACAGAAAGTTGTTTTTTGGCTCTCCTGTAAAATTGAAGCGTTCATGACTTATCAGCTTATTCACCGGAGTCAAAGATATATTGGGAAGGTAGCCGCTATTTTGACGATTCTGCGACGAGCAGGCAAGCGACCATGCCGTATCAGCAACAATGCGCGGATTCTCCACAAGACACATTGTGCCCTCACAACGTGAAAAGCAGTATATTATTATTTTTACATTCAGATGTGATTCATTTTCAATAATTTTGTATATTATATTTTTTATTGCTTCGTGTTTTTCTAATATTTTTATGTGAACTAGTAATGACAAAAATCAATTGTTACAGTTCGTAAAGTGCTCCTGAGGTGTGAAGGGCTCTTCTGAATCAGTTTTCTTCCTGTTTTTTTAGCGCTGCTGAGAGCGAATATTGTGATGATTTGTTAGCTTCTGAACAGCAAATAAAGCTTCTCCTAATGACATACGTAATTTAATTTACTTTCTGGATGTAAATTATAATTATTATTTCAAAAGATGTTTGACTGCTCAAAGAATTCACTGCCCCATCCAGAAGTCGAACCGGAAACTCTTGGTATACGCCCAGTTGCTTTAACCCCTTGAGCTTCCAAGAAGGACTACGCTCCGCCTAGAGTAAAGAACCTTTGTGACGATTACAAAACTTTTATTAACAATAAGTATAAATGGGGTGGGAATGGTGCTTGGCTATTGCAAAACGGGAAACATATTCGCACGTACTTGACGAAGTTTAAAACTGTGACCATGTGGTGAAATGTATGATATTATTATTGTTATTATTATCGTTATTATTAAGAATGAAAGCGTATTTCGAAATTACTTTGTATTTAGTTGGGGAAGAGACGCAGTATTGAGTACGTGAAAAAAGGCTGGTGAGGCACCGCGGAATGTTATTAGCATCTTTATTATTCTTATAGATTCACTGCATTCATTAAACATGCGTTTCTTTGACTAACTGGACGTCAATCTGGAATCAAAAACTACCAAAACTAATCAGCATTTTCAATGGTGCATGGTAATTCTACACTAGTCTCGGGTTGAAGTTGGTCGAATTGCGTTATATGCCCTGTACATGATCATTTACATATTATGAATTCCTTTACGCACCCGATTCTAATGCATCTACAGGGGAAGACAAAGAATATATTATGTATTGGAGCTTGTAGCAACGTCGAAAGGTATGTTGTGAGTTTTCTTAAATTCCCTTTTTATTAGTGGAATAAAGATGTCACATGCTTTGCCGTTCTGAAAAATGTTGGAGTTTAAAAACTTTGAAAATTGTCTCTGCAAAATATGTATTCATCTGTACTTAAAGAAAATGTTTAGTTCATTAATACGTGGAGTAACTATTGCAGCGCAATTTTTTAATTATCGTCGAATGAATTTTTCGGTCATTTCCTTGTCTACAACTTTTATATTTTACTGGTACGTTATAGTTTTTCATTGCCGTCGATATACACTGCATAGCTTATCTGGATGGAAAAGACCGTGATTTCGAGGGAAATATAGTCGAATGATGTTATATGATCCCGTACGGAAGGAATTATGAGAGAAAAATATGAAAAGACAAACCTAGACAAGTTAACATTTAGTTAATTAGTAAATAAGGAAATCTGAATTAATAAAATTAGGTAAAAAATGTACGCACCACGGGCGTTAAATGGTTCTAATGACCTCGGGCGACCAAACGCCCTCGGGTCAAAGGCCCTCTCGCGTTTTGTCGCCGCTCGATCATTTTAACCCTTGTAACGCCCTTGGTGCGTAAATAACTATTCTCTGCACGTGCAAGAAAACATGAAGCACCTGGCACACAAATATATATACTTTCGATCTGTGCTTTGGCACTTCCTGGAATTTTTTTTTGTTGCCCAGCATGATAAGGGTTTAGGATTATATTCGCCCTTCTATATCATACTCGCGACCTATCGAACACAACAACGAGTTGCACACATTCTTACACTCACAAAAATCACTGTTTAATACGGATTGGGTTTCGAAAACTTCGTAATGTTGCGGGGGGGGGGTGTGATTTTGCTCTTCGCGTTTATTGTTTGTGTCGTTGACATTTGGTGTTTAGGTGTGAAATAAAACAGCCCACTTATACACGAGAGGTTGGGGGGCAACAAGGAGGATTGAAAGTCAGACATCGTAAATCCAGTGCAGGGAAACGATATCTGACGAAGCGGTCGACAGTATTTACGATTGCAGTGTTTTTCTGTAAACACGGCGTGTGGAATGAAGTAATCGAAATTGCAGAATGGGGCTCACCGCGGCGCTTCCGAAGCTGCTTCCTTTCCTCCTCCGTTTCCGAGGAATGGAAAAAAAAGACCGTCTGGTCGTCGTAATCCATTGTAGTTTCTTCATGATATTAGAAATGGAGAGTGCTTGATTCAAGTGAAATGGAATTCTATTACGCATTCAAATGCGTTCAGAATATTACTTACGACTTTATTTACAATAGTTCGGTGCTTCGTGGATGTATTCGTTACATCTCCCCGCCCTCTCCTTTATGTCTGTGATTAATACTGGGCGCAATGCCGGGAGCGAGTACCGCTAACAAAAGACCCACGACTGCGTCTGATATATCCCTTACCTCTTTGTCCATGTCTTCTCCGCATTACAAATACTAACTTTTTGCATGGCACTACACTACACGTTACTTGAGAGGACAAGTCGGGAGTTTAGAGCTTGTCCGGCCTGGGAAGTTATGCCCGCTAGGAGAGATACCTGGATGAGGAAATGCCCTGCAAGAGACTCGGCGACCGATTCGCCCACTCTGAGCGTTGGAATCACCGCACTTTCCAGAACAAAAGCAATGCCCTACCACTGCACGGGCTTAATGACCGTAATGTCTTAACCTGGCCAGAATCATCAATCCTTCTCTTCCATGGCACCTCCGCGGTAACTAAGAAGCATCCTCGGCGCTGCCATCGTATGCGTTGCCACCACTATTGTCGACCTTTGCCTTCCCCTGGGCCTCCTCCACGCCTCCTCACAACGTCTGATCCCCCACTTCCGCACTCTGCCTCCATTTCGGCTCTTGCCTTTGGCTCTGAGGTCGCCAACCCTTTGGTCAATCCTGGCGCATGACTCTCCACACGCCACTGTGCAGCTGCTCCTTCATATAACTACCATCGGCTGATGTTGCGTCGCCCGTCGGCATTGCCATTTGAACAACACTTACCATCTTCTCACCCCCGCCAGTGTCTTAACAGCTGATCGTTTTACTGCAGTGGCTTCCTTTTCTCTGCCCCCCCTTCTACGACTGCTCGGTCAACATAACACTTGTACCCACCACACCATCTCCAGCCGCTTCCCGCATTGCGACCTGTTTGGCCGCGGTCGGCATTTCTCCACCGCTACCAGTGCCTCAACTCCGCCCCCTACACTCTCGCCGTTTCTGCGGTCGACCGCCGCCGCCTCTACCGCGTCGGGCGACGCACGTCCAGTCCGCTTTCTTCCCGCCTTTCTCCACGCGTTTGGGCTGCGGCCGACTCGCCCGCCTGCCTGCCCCCTCCCCTCCCCCGCGTACATGCCACACTCTCCCGCACGCCCGCCCGCACCAGGCGCGCACCGCCGACCCCACGCCTGGCGCACGCGTGCAAGCGCTGGCGCCGCGGCCTCGCGCTCTGGCTCTCGCGTTTCGCTGTCTCCATGGGAAGGCCTTGAGCGTAGTCTCCGCTGGGGAAAGGACGCAGCGGCCAGGGCGTCACGCGACCAACAGGTAAGCGGGAATCTTCGGCGCGGCAGAAAGTATAGGACGGTTGAGATCCGAGGCGTCGCGTATCTCGGGCGAGTGTGTGGAATTTCCGGGTTTGTTGCGTTCGTACGAACCGGTCAAGGTGCTTAATTGCCGATTCAGGGAAACCGTCCCCAACGACGGCACAAAACGACGTCCAAATCGTTGGCGTCGGATTGGTTTGTGATAAGGCTTCGAGTTGGGCCGTGAAGTCGCGTGCTGTCGTTAAAACCAGTGGACCGTGTAATGTAGTGAAGGGTTAAGAGGTTTTTCGTATCTTTTATTTCAAAGCTTTTTATGTTTCCACAATGTCTTCTGCTTACTGTGGTACGTAGACGATTGTCGCGTTTCTCCGCACCGAAAATTATTGCTAGCTCGAATCCGGCCGTAGTGTATGGTTGTTTTTAAATTGTGGGTATAATATTGAAGGCACTTCGCTTTTAATATTTACCTGCTGAGACGCAGCCAACATACAATTCTATTCCACGAATACAACAGCAATAGATGTTGATGGGAATATGGTTATTATAATAATGGAAAGCAAGTTTTTAAAAAAATGATCCCACCATTTCCTTGTTTATTGGGACGATTAATTGTTTTGACACAATAGGAAGTATATTATCCGAGTCGAAGATGCCTACTAACACTACACGAGACTCATTTTGATTTTTTCCGAAAGCTGAATTTCTATCCAATGGTGTGTGTGAGAAGCAACTTTTCGACGAACGTACGCCTTCCTCGAAGCGCACGCCTGTGCCAAAATATTTTGGTATCTAATAAACGAGCAAAAATTATCGTTCATCGCAACGGGTGTTCCTTATCTGAAAGGCTGCTGCACTGTTTGGTTCCGTTATCCACTGTGGTTACCATATATATTCGATACACTTTTTATTAAGATAGTCTCTTTGATTTTTTATAGATGACAAAATCAACGAAGGTGTCCTGCTTGCAGCTGCTTTCTTCTTCGGGGCCTGAAGGGCTTTCAAGATAAGTTCTGATAAACCTTTTCGATTTCCAGCAGTCATTTTTTATATAAACAAACACGAACGCGATTATTTGACCGTAACATTGATGTTAATTGAAACAGCGGATATGTTTGAAGTAATATTCATTTTTCATATGCCATTCTTAGTGGCAAGATATACATGTTGGTATAAATATCTTACATTTATCTGAAATTTGCATTTCCATTGGTTAGCAATCAGTTTTGATATTTCTTTAATAGCGGAGTTAATAAAAGGTCTTTCATGCTCAAGAACTTTTTCACAGATACGAACATCTGTCCTTTACCTTTTAAAAGAGCTTTGTTTTTGCCCACATTCTCCATATAAATCACTAGTTGGAAATTGACTTGCAACTAGTTAAAACGTTTCTAGATTTTCGGCCAAGTGTTGAATTATCCGGAATGAAATCATGTTATATAAATTAATAATATTCGCATAAGCATAATAATAGTTATTAATAATATAATATAATATATGGTAATAATAATATATATAATAATAATAATTAATAAAATAATAATAATAAAATAATAATGATGATGCTGATGATAATGTCGGAGTCAGGGTTTACCTCTGAGTAGATTTGCAGTAGTATCTTAATAATAGTAATACCTTTACTTTTCTCACCTCATTTATAACAAAAAGTCCACTTACGTTATATGTGGACCTCGATTCAACAGTTTTCGGCCCCCTATCAGGCCGTGCGGTTTGCTGTAATGTTTTTGCTTGATCCAAAGATAGGCATTTTTCTTCGATTCTTAGGCTTGCTCCTTCGTTTACAACAAAGGTTAATGTTTTTTGCCTAGAGTTTGGTGGTAATGGCAATTAATTCATTATATTAATTCAATTTCGATTGATTTTAATTGACAATTACGAGATCATGATATACTACAGATTTTTTCGTTTCGGAATTGATACCGTATTTCTTTCTAATTGTACTTTTAGTTACTAGTACGGAAAGTACTTTTTCAGTTGTGTTGAAAAGTTGAACTTTCAACGTCCAAATACTGTGTAAGTATGCATCACTTTCTAGCCGTCTGGAATAAAAGCTCTATTTTCGACTTTAATTACCGCAGAGAAGGAACTGCTTCTTCAGGGTGAAAAAATGTTGGTGGATGGATGAAATCACATACGTGTATGTATTACTATTATGCTGTTCACATTACCGTGAAAGCTGTCGATGAGCCAGCTAGAATCAACAGTTCGGTAACCCTTCAATAACACAATGCATAAATGCAAAAAAGCACATTGTTGTAATGACCCATTTTAAATTAGTAAGGTGATTAGAATAGTCTTCCCATTTAAAATTTTAAAATTAAGATTACTGTTGGTGCTTAAGACTTAAAGACTTTTATTGCACTCAACATAAACCAGAGCTTCTAATACATTATAATGCTTAAGGCAATTATTAAATAGGTGATAATATAAAACTGAGATCAAAAAACTTCACTACACAGGCGCTGAGTGAAAATGTCGTCGTGTAAAAAAATCAGTCCGTTGTTCCTCTTTAATTGCCCGACAATATAATGAGGACGGGTATTCCAAAGGCACTTTGTTAATAAAATTATTGGAATGTACGAGTCACAAATAATTGGTGCGAAACGGAACAATCTGATTTGTCACAGGAATATTTAAACTTCGCATCTTCGTTAGAATGTGTGCTCTCCTGTGGCTGTCAATCGAATCTACGTATTGTGTATAAAGTATTTCTGAAAATTCAATAACCATGCATGTATGTGAGGAAAAACATTAACTTTAGGATTTTTGTGACACGTCGTTACTGCCGTTTCATTTCGGCACGTTCAAGGATGTTTGTGGGTATACATCTTCCCAGGAAGGTAGATAATCACATTGCGAACAATTGTGGATTAATTTGTTTAGGATTTATTGGGGGGAGCGCAAAGCATGTAAGTAATCAGAGTATACGATTTTTATTTCAATCAATTCTTGCTTTCGTAATGATGATTGATAATGTGAGGTACTACGGGGTTGTATGCTTATGCAGAGATAGCAGAGACAACGGAGTTATATGCTGAAGCAAGCTGTATTCAGAGATACCAAGAAAATTGAGAAAAATCTAAATGCCCGTCGTGGCCTAGTTTTGGTCTACATCGTTCACCGCTCGGTAGTAGGGGGACGGTTAGACCGGAACTCAGCTGAAAACATTAGTCGGCTCGTTTGCAGTCTCTTGCCTGTCGGTCTTAGAGTTGGAGCCCCAGACGGTTGCTCCATGTTGGCTTAAATAATTAGGTCGAATTCACCTAATTATGTCTGTCTGATATAAGAATTGTAGCGGCCGGACTGCTTCTGATCGGTTAAAGTTTTAAGTTCTCTGATCCAATACCAGGCGAATGTCTTAGCAGAACAAACGGGCGCACGGACCGCCCACGACCTTTCCTCTTCTCATCTTCGTTTCCTCTCTCCTTAAACACCACACTTACATACACTACACGTGTGTACATGTCACACATGCGGTGTATGAGCTTGCCCGGCTGGTGGAGAACCTGTCGATGGGAAAACCACTTGAGTCTTGAAATTTAGGATTCCACATGTAAATTCAAGAAACTAAATCCTCCAGATCATTGACGAAGTCACCAACACGAAGCGCAGTATTGCACAGTTATCGCGTAAGATCTCCATGTTTATTGTGATGTGCTCTTCGAAGTTTTTAAATAGTAATGATTAGGACTAGTGACTTGCGCTAACGTAATTAATCAGTAAATGATGAATTTTAAAATAATGAAATTTCCATAATTGATATAACTCGTAAGCTTACTGCGAGTTGTTGCAACTACTACAACTGTTGCAAACTTTGCAATTGCAGGCAACATCTAAAATTACGAATTGTAGCTAGAGTTGGAAAATTAAATCCATTTTTCTAGGAATTTCCAGAATACATATGTTCCAATGAGATAGGTTTTGAAATATTTCTTGATATAACTTTTCTGTAACAGTGGGTAGAAAAACACTCTACTTCAGAGGTTTTTTGAAAAAATCAAAGTTTGCAAATTTTTGAAGTGTAGATAAAAGTAGGACGTTGAAATGAAAGTATCAAGATAGAATGTCTAGGATGAGATCGTGTGTTGCCTAAATTTCAATCATAGTTCAAACGAATACAGCACTTAACTCTCAAATTTTCTATTTTTCCAATTTAGGATGCCTTGGTATTTCGCATTCCAGCGGAGAGGACACTACCACCTCCCACTGTACACTAATCTATACTAACTATAACATCTACATCTAATATAACTAACTATATCTGTCACGGACAACTCAGTGGCCAATAGTGTTGCGTCCCGAAAACCTTAAATTCTCACTCCACTCTCTCGGGGTGTGCAACGCTTTTGAACGCTTGCGCAGCTTGCGATACTTGCGATACTACGATTATGTCTTTTCCGAATTTGATTTTTATTTATATACGGCCTCAAGATTACGATGTATGTTTAAAAGTGTGCTTCCACTTTCATACGGAGACCGGATCCCATCCCATGCTATCGCCAAGACTGTCTACTCCTTTTTATATAGTTGAATTTGTATTTTTTTGGGTGTTGTATAAAATATTACTAATTCAATAAGATAGTTGACAATTTTGGAAATAATGTTCAGTGCCCGATGCCATTGCAGTTTAAATTTTGTTGCTATTTCATAAAAATAAATTTTCCTCTCCTGGAAATCGAGAGAGTGCACTAACAGAAAACATAATACCATATCTTTAAATTCTAAAGTCCATTTTTTAATATATAATTATGGTGTCTGAAAATAATGCACCTTAAGTATTGTTGCAATGTCATTCCCCTTCCTTCTTTGCAAGGCGTGATTTTGATTCATTTCTTTCAAGGTTATGAATAAACCGCCTCTTTGGGCGAGCCTTTAAAACGAAGTAGACAACATAAATTTGTAATGGAGTGTTGCTAAACGTTGCCGGAGAAATAAAAGTACTGAAAGCTATTGGAGCATAGAAACATGTTTTGAACTGAATTAAATTTTGCTTTGAATATTTCTGGAACAGAAATTACTTCTTGTAGGGAAAGCGTGAATATAAACGATACCAGGACAAATATTGGCACGTGTGGAGAATCGAGTGTGTAGTCGAAAGGCAGTAGCAAAGCGTCAACAAACTCTTGTGGGGGGGGGGGATACAGCGCAGTTCGCGAGTAGATCTGAATGTCAAACCCGCGTCCAAAAGGTCCGCTACAGGCGTGTGCAGCTTTTGCGCGGGCCGCGTTGAGGCGCGTGTTCCACGCTGGCTGCCGCGCGGCGCTTTCCGCCCGCGCGGCGCGGGGTGGGGGCGTGGGCGGGCGGCGCGCGGTTGGTCGTCGGCGGCGGGCCGTGCAGATCGCCGGCTGGCTTGTTGTGTGTTGGAGTGCGCGCAGCGCCGGCAGGCGAACCGGCGCGCGGGCGCGTGTGAGCGAGTAAGCGCTTAGATTGGCGTGGCCGCGCTGGCGGCGGCGCGGCGCGGCGCGAGCGTGGCGCTGACCGGGCGTGTGCCGCCGCGTGGCGTTGCTGGCGCCGCACGCTGCGCTCGGCGTTAGGGGGGGGGGGGGGGGGTGTCCTGTGCAGGGACCGCGCGGCCCTGGCATGGCGCTGAAGCTCCGCCCCCCTGCGGCGCGCGGGCTGCTCAGCCGCTGCTCGTGGCCGTCTTTCGTCCGCCGTGCGGGTGCTCGTGCTGCCTCTCCGGCCCGGTGA
>BOPP01000169.1:1812996-1836163 GCA_017312745.1 Gryllus bimaculatus
GTACGCGCCCCCTGGCGCTGCCCCCTGGCGCTGCCCCCTGGCGCTGCCCCCTGGCGCTGCCCCCTGGCGCTGCCCCCTCAGAAGGGGAAAACCAAAGTCCTCGTGGCCCCTCAGCACTGGTCACGTGCACTTACATGTAAACGTTTTACGTTCCCATCATTTTTATCATTTTTAACCCAACAAGAAATAAAAAAAAAATGGTCACGAGTATTAACGGAGGAGGGAAGACTTCGGAAAGGGTTTTCTTAGTTTATATTTCGATTCAATTGACACATTATGATTCCATACGTTATTACACAATTTTGTTAAGTTAATAAATTGAACCATCAACTAAAACGTTTACTCATTTAAACAAAAATGTTGCATGAACAGGTTGTAGAACTGAAAAATAAAACAAAAAACTTTTCGCAACAATATTTGTATTTAATATTAATGACAAAATCTATTTAATATTTGAAACTGGTGAAGACCTATGTGGCTTCGTATGTGTGTGATATTGTGTTAAAGTTTCAGAAATAGTTCCAAACCATATTCTTATTTTTCGATTTTTTCAGTGAATACACCCAAATCCATTTTACTCACTGCTAGAAACGTAATAATTCTAATTCTAACAAACGCTTATGAAAATGTCTTCATATTTTGAATAAATGTACATAAATAATATCAAGGATTTTCAGCTGCCTACCAAAATCGTAACCAATAAAAAACAAATGATGGTCGATGCGCCTCTTGCGCCCCCTGGTAAACGTAGGGCTTTTTAAAAGAAATAAAAGGCGATATTTGCGATGAGAACTATTCTATGTGGCCCTCAAAGCACAATATCGAGTTGGGGGGTCCTCTTTGGATTAGAAAGTTCCTCCAGATTTGCTAAAAAAATATTCATTGATTTTATTTCGAATTTTATTCACTGTATTCGGCGTCCCCTCCCCGGCCAGGAGGTCTTAAGTAACGGCTTGTTTTGCTGGGAGGTAAATCCAACCATGTTTACGATATTTTTGTGCCCTAACTTGAATGTGGCTGTGTAACTGTGGCCCTTGAATTAAGCAGACATTTGAAATAAACTATTGTATACGCACCATAAAAATACCACGTAATAAAAGGTAACTAAAGCAGTGTTTTCCCTCAGGCACTTAAAAGTATGGCTCTTCTTGATTTCATTCTCCTCATCCTCCTTAACTAGCCATTTTTGGCGAATTCCAGAAATGTTTAACTTGCCCTTATTATTTAATGTTAAATTCAAGTTTGATTTTCAAATAGTTTGTATTGTAATTCAATTCTTAGCGACTAATTCATTTTTAGCTCGATTGTTTTACATGCGCCTCATAACACTAGCAATAAATAAATTCTTTGTTTTCGGTCTGCGATCTTTAAGATATGTTTTAGAAAGTGTTTTCTTTTCCATTTTTCGTTACAGCTTGTATCTCACCCAATTGCTGTGTACTTTTCCGAGACACCAAGCACTGCTGTTGGGCTGGGAATGTCATTTGCGTCCCTGGGAAAGCGCGCTGCAGTTCTGGAACTTCGGCCGCAGAAGACATTGGCATATATTTATCACCCTTCGATTCAATTCAGAGCTGTCGTTATGCGCGTAAATAAATTCACAGGGATTTCGTCGTTTTTATTCAAATAAACATTCTTTTCCAAAAATTCCGCCGCAAG
Source organism: Gryllus bimaculatus (assembly GCA_017312745.1). Taxonomy (NCBI): domain Eukaryota; kingdom Metazoa; phylum Arthropoda; class Insecta; order Orthoptera; family Gryllidae; genus Gryllus; species Gryllus bimaculatus. The sequence goes on from BOPP01000169.1 coordinate 1,814,656, forward strand.
GTTCTTAACCGTTTTGGAACTACAAAATTCGTCGACATACTATTGTGCTGTAACGAAGCGCGTCTCGGCAAAATGACACAAGACATTTCTTGGGTTAATATTTTTAGCTTTCCCGCAAGCTGAATACAGGTGTCCCAAAACTGGAGCCCACACGGATATTACTGTTACAATTAATGATGATGAACCTAACACAAATTGCAGCGTATGCTGTTTACAGTTACAGTATCAATTTTCCATGATTGACCTCAGCACTCGCCCCTCTGGCCAATTACAGGTAGGCAACCACTGTAACATTCATGTAAAGGTGTATTTCAAATGAGCATTTCTTGGAACAATGCTAGGAAACTTATTTTCTGTCACAAACCATCGACATGTCTTAAATTACTATGGAATCGTCCCATTGTGGTCTAGGACCCTCAGCCCAACCTTAATGGATTTTAATGAAATTTTGTATACCACGTCCCACGTATCTCAAAGGGACCGTTTAACTTCATAGATAAAATAGTATTTGAGATGTGGAGATCTCTTGGATCCCTGGGAGCGTTGATGTATTGAACGACCATAAGTTGATGCTAACTTCCGAAACAAATGAATCGCAACTAACTTGTACGACTTTTCCCTCTCCAATGAATGGAGATAAATCAGTTTTGCGTACTTTACAGAAAAGTAACTTTTATAAATTATTTCAAACATATCTTATTAGAAAAAGGTGTGAAGACCGTAGAAAAGTCGATGTAAATATCCAAAAAGACATACATGCGTATAAATTGGTAAATGCTACAGCAATATTGACGAAAAATATATATATTTTAATAGAAAATTTGAGAGTTAAGTGTTGTATCGTTTGAAGTATGAAATTGAAATTTAGCGCACACGATCTCATCCTAACATTCTTCTTGAATACTTCATTTCAACGTCCTAACTTTTATCTACACTTCAAAAATTTGCAAACTTGATTTTTCAAAAAACCTCTGAAGTAGAGTGTTTTCTACCCACTTTACAGAAAAGTTAATCATAGAAATATTTCAAAACCTATCTCATTGGAAATAGTATTCTGGAAATTCTAGAAAAATGTATTAATTTTCCAACTCTAGCATACAATTTCGTAATTTAGATGTTGCCGCAATTGCAAAGTTGCAACAGTTGTAGAGTTGCAACAACTGCAGTAGCTACGAGTTATATTCAATATGGAAAATTTCATTATTTTAAAATTCATCATTACTGATTAATTACGTTAGCGCAAGTCACTAGTCCTAATCATTACTATTTTAAAAACTTCGAAGAGCAATCACAATAACATGGAGATCTTACGCGATAACTGTGCAATACTGCGCTTCGTGTTGGTGACTTCGTCAATGTTCTGGAGGATTTAGTTTCTTGAATTTACATGTGGATCCTTACTGACTGTCAACTATTGGGAAAATTGTATATTAATAGTCGAAAACTACATTATCAGACTTGCAAACAAGACTTGGTAGGTGGCAAACCATTTTATTTGAAGTCGTCGTAATGGATATTTGAAGCCTCTGAAGATATGCCGTAAAAAATATCGTTTTTATGGATTTTTCTGCAAATGAATCCTTCGTTGAAGATGCTGTCCAGGGCATTCGTGGTAAAATTTATAGTTAGAAAAACATCCAATTGTTGCGTGTTATACAAAGAGGGTATCCCATATTGTGAACTGCTGTATTATATTTTTGATTATTTTGCAAAGTGGTGTGGGGTCTGTTCGTCTATTCAAAAGTTTATAAAGTTTTTAAGGACTCAAAAATTACCAAAATACACTCTATTAGTGGTGTCTCATCGATGCAAAATAAAACTTCAAGAACTTTGGCAATTTGTGCAACCACAGAAATCATTTCAGTATTGAGGTGAAAGGAATTTATTTGGTACGCGCCATGGAAAATCACTTGGCGATGGAGTTGGCAGTACAACTAAAACATCGGCCGGCCTCAGCAAACTTTCAGACTATCGACTGACCAAATATTGACACCGAAAGATCCTTTGCAACTTTTGTGACCAAAATATAAATGCAGTTAAGTATATCTATGTGCCGAAGGACTGTCGCACAAAGCAAATAGGTTCTAAAAGAATGATTGCAAGTAGCAGCACAATATCCGGTACCATCCGCATCGGCAGCTTGTAATATTTTACTCAAATTCCGTTCATGACCGCATAATTTCAAATTATACCTTCAAACTTTTTTTTGCCCGAATATCTATAAAAATGTTCCACATTATAAGCTTCTGCGATGTTCTTAGTTCATACATGTTACAAACGTCTGGGATGTCACTGCAGTACCCCTGAATGGGAGCTCGTAGATTTGTGTCCCGATGGTGGCAGGATTTTCGACACTAGCTTGATAGGTCCAATTCAGTCGCTGTCTGCAGAAGAATCCTAGCGGCCGGCTGCTCTGATCGGTAGTTTTCAGTCGTTCCTCCAATTAATACCAGGCGAATGCCGGAGTAATGACCTAACGCGCCACGGACTGCACGCGATGTTTCTTTCCGCTTCCTTGTCCTATCGTCAACCCTTTCGTACACACACATATACTTAAATGCACTACACTATCACACATGCCCGGAGAACGGGTGGGAGGTTAGAGCTTGTCCCGTGTAAGGCGATTCCCCACTGGTAACGTGGTTGAGGAAAACCCCCCAGACCGTCAGGTAGGTTGATGCTGGATCTCACAATCTAGCGGAGGAAGATCACCACATAAAATAATAAACATGCACTACACTTATGGGACTAGTTACATTAGCAGTTGACGCGCCCGGAATCACTAATATTGATTATAAACTTATAGGTCATGTAGAGGAATCGAAATTGACCACTTTTTGGCAATGAACGCAGAGTGAGAAATTTCGTAAAACGGCATTGCACACGTAATGTTCGCCCGTGAAAGTTCTCCGCAACTCCTTATGCACAGGTTTTCAGCAAGTACATTAAATATCATTAACTGCGTCACATCGTGACCTAAAGAACACAGGTGCATAAAGGGTTGCGTAACGTTCGGAGACAAATATCACATGTATATCTCCGTTATGATTTTTTTCATGAAACGAATGTATTGTAGGTGTTTGTAATTTTTCTAAAAGTGATCATTTTCGATCTCTCTAAATGCCATAGAAATTTGTAACATTTGAGTCGCCTGTATTTATTGCAGCAAATGTTTTATCGACAGTATTGTTAAAGTTTCCATTGAACAAAATTATATATTTCACTTAATTCATGCATCACCATTAATCTGCCCATGCATTGTATCTGTCCGAAAGCCAAGAAAAATGTCGCATTTGCGAGCCACATCTCATTGACATGCTTCCCAATGTTTCAACATCTGACATCGGGCAATATCATTTCCAGAAAATACATTTAAGAAAGTAGTTCAACCCTGTAACAGAATAAGATCAGATCTTTCACTACACTAGCACTAGAACATCAGATATTTTTATTACGTCCCGTATTCAATCCACCAACAGAATTGTATTACTGACATTCTAAGTACAGTTTCTGGAATACCAACAGAATTGTATTACTGACATTCTAAGTACAGTTTCTGGAATATAAATATAGGAATATTAGACATTTGTTGTTCAATACCAATTTAATGTGTCAGTTTCATGGGCTTACAGTATCCCTTGTTTTGCAAGTGTACGATTGATAACACAATGAAGAATGAAGGTTAGGAAACAAGGATCTCCGTGAACGGCTGAGGAGGCTCAGGGCAACAACTTCCCACTGCAGTGTCTGTCAGGAAGGTTGTAAGATTCGAGATCCGACGGATTTTCGACAATAGCTACATAGCTTTGGTTATTTTCAACCACTGACTGGAGGAGAATTCTAGCAGCCTACTCTGTTCGGTATTTTTCCGTTGTTTATCTAAGTAATACCATCTGAATCTCGGAGCAGTGTCATAACAAACGAGCCACGGACAGCGGACGTTCGCTTCCCCAACCTTGTCCGATCCTCTCCTCTTACACGAGATACGTGGTAGGGGAAAGCCAACGTGTAGATTGGCGCTGGATTTCACGTTCTAGCGGCGGAACACCAACCGGAATATAACTTGCGCTACACTTACAGGACTAATGACTATAGTAGTTGACGAACCCGAAAACATAATAAACAATGTATCCTTATGTGGGAGAGAGCTCGGAGAAATGCGGCAACAACGCATTCATGATGCAACGAAAGGGACAAGACAAAGTAGTAGGAAGAGGATCAGTGAAGAAGAATGTTAGTGACACGACAGGGAAAATGGTGCCCAATGGCAAACAATGCCCTGTGTGTGAATGTCCATTACGTCTTGATACATCTAACCTCAGTTGCAAACTCCACACGTTAAAGGACGATGAAAAAATGCAATATTTTTTGAATTCTTCAAAGTCAAGGACCTTACAATATACAAAACGATATCTTAGTGTTGTCACTACAAGAAAATAATACAGTAAAGTTTAAAGAATGTTGGGAGTTATCACAAAAAATATCACTCGATTGGTTGCTGAAATATATTACTTTTAGGGCTGTGTATAATATGCAAAAGTTGCTAAATCATATTTTCTCGAATAATAATTGTCAAATAATAAAATTGTTATAGTAATAATAATTTTCTCTAATACGTTCGTTATTTTGAAGATAACAAGGGAAAAAACATCACCTTTATTACACAAATAATTGATAAAACAATCCAAAACCATGACTCAATTTATCTCAGTTCCATACACTTGTGGGCTTGCTTCCTCTCACTGGAAGCCTCAATTGTTTTTGGCGACTTTGCTGATATTTACCCGCTGAATATTATATAGGTAAAATTGAGATTAGTCTCACTGAAGAGAGCGATACAGTTGTAAGAGTTAGCTCTATTTCATTTGTTTAGAAATAACGGGCACGGAAATATTGAATTTCGAATTTGCTTTAATCTTATAATCGTACATGATCATGGGATCAAATCTGAGCATCTGAAAAAACTTTTTCTGCTGTAAAGCTAATACCTTACCTTTCTTTGAGATGTGTGGGCAGGCACTTACTTAAAAAATGTATATATGATAATCGCGGGTAACATTTTCCAAATGTATACCACTCGTCATGCATTGATTCATTACACTGGCCTGCGTTTGCCGTAAAACGTTTAGGACGTTCGAATTTTTTCAATGGTTTTTATAGGAAACGAGGACGCTAAACTCTAAAGTATAATTCGTTTTTCTCAATCTCTTCTAGTTCTTGTTCTATGGATCCTATGACTACTACGCAAACGGTTTTTACCATTACTGTTTATAGGCGGTCAATAACTTGATAAAAGGCTTGAAAACAACAGCAGATTATATGAAGGTAACTATGAAGTGAATTAAATACAAGATAGTTCCAACGCAATCTTCGTTAATATAAATTTTTTATTAAAAGACATAAATATTGTAGAAAATATTGGTACTCTCATATATCCTTTCTTTACGCGTCCCGCATGAGTAATAAATATGAATAAATCGTTATTTCTACTGTCCTTTATTATATTTTAACGGTTTTTTTCTAAGACAATTTGTTTTATAGAAATTATTACTTAAGCTCCTTTCTTTTATGTACTTCTCCAGGTTCATCTCCTTTCAGACGCGAACGAAAGTCAGCCATGATATTGATGTTCCAGCTACATTGATATCCCTCTACCTCTGAAATATAAAATAGTTTCGACATTAATTATCTTCTAATTTCATCATACAAAAGTAGCAGTATGTTAAATGATCCCATTCTTCCCCCCGCAGGATAGATATACCAAAGAGTAATTGCCTATGCGATTCCCTTGTTCCATCGTCTAAGCCTTCTTAACCATAGCTGTGGAACAAAAGTGTTGTCCTGATCTCTCAATTTCATATTGCAATAAGCGTAATGGCTGGCCTCCACAAATGCTGTACTCGTAATGATTGATCTTTTCCCTGGCAACGTCACTTTGCCTTATATGTAGCAAACATATTCGGGCCATTTTTACATTTTCTATTTATGTAAATAGTTGGAATTTAGTTATCTTTAACAGGATCTATACTCAGGTAATTACAACAATCTGTCTAAAAAAGTAATATTTCGTATTAGCATTAACGTCTATTAAAGATCACAAACATTAAAAAACATATATTGGCTTGTAGAAAAACAACTGGAGTTGATGCTGAAATACCGATTTCAGATTGAAATTAGCGTGAAAATCGCATAAAGAAACAAATCAAATATTACATACAAAAAAATACGCAGATCGGTGATATTTAATGTTTCCGAACGCGTCACCACTGTGGTTATTAAGTCCCGCAATTGTAGTACATATGTATATCTCGATCTGGAGATCCAGTGACACTGTTTCTCCCACTTCTAAAGGTAAGGGGCTTTAAAGAGTTGGTACCAATATTGACAATACAATTGTAAACAAAAACAACTTAGAATGGTAATGCTATTTTAAAATTTATTAGTTGAAAATAGAAAAATAATGTTTTTTTGGGGGGGTTGCTAATTCATTGTCTTACGATGCTTTGGAAATAATCTCTTCAATTGACGTATATTTTTCTTCCTCGCAGTAAGCAAATGTGGCGTCGTTAACACGAGGGCCAGAACCGTTAGGTTGGTGAAAGTACGCTGCGGGGGAGGAAGGGGTTGTGCCTGAACTTCCGGGAGTTTGCGCTCTGGCGGGTGACTCAGGTAGAACCGCAGAGCCAAAAATACCGTAGGCTGTAAACTCCGAGGATGCTAGCCGGCGAGCCTCGATTATGGTTGCCAACCTGAGAATCCTGTGTGGGGGCGTAAACCAGGCCGCCAGCCGGCGAGCCTATCTATGGAGCAGTGGTGGGGGTGTCAGCCTCAACTATTTAACGCGGCGCCATCTGCGCCCGCGTTCTCATTCAGTTTGCATCGGGAAGCTTGTACGTGTATGTACGAGGTGTGTAGGAGTGAGGGCGAGATGTCCGGAGAGTAAGGGCCAGACGATCTCGCGTGCTGTAGGCACACGGTCGCCACGACCGGGTTAAATTTTGGCGACATGTGACGGTAATTGTCACGGGACCGAGGTCCGACAGCGCGCATCACGCGTGGCTTGTATTTTCTGCGGTGAAGCAGTGTTCTGAAAAGAAAAGGTTGCCGGAGTGTTTTAATATTAGCAATTCATTGTAACTTGTACATAATCTTTGAATATATTATTTTTCTTTTGTTATTGAAATTTATTTCTTATTTCACTACGTCACACAAAATTACAATTTAAGAACAGTTGCTCCATTTAGTTACTGTAATGTCGTCTTAGGTATGACACTGTCATCATCAGTAGTACATCGTCATCCTACTGAATATTAAATGGAAAAAAGGACTCTTTATATTTTAAATGTCACGTTTCTTAACTCTGCATTGCTGCAAAGATGTTCGAAAATCAAGAGACAGAAACCGACGGGATTTACTGGTAATTGTGACTTTCCAGAACAATATGCTGAGTGCTTTATGTCCAGATAATTACAAGCATTCATCCGTAACCTTCATTTCAGTTTTGAACAATCCATAACAGTTGAATAAGTTATTGTCTTCGTAGTTTTCAAAATTTCTCTGTGAACACACTGTGAAAAACACTGATGCAGTACCTGGGTGGAATGAACGAAATCAACCGAACGAAGTCAATAAATTATTTTATATTCTCTCTTTAAAAAGTTATAAATTAAAAACATTTTTATGAACACATTTTTTCGATACTAAAAAAGCAAATTTCCTTGGTTTACTCCCACATGCTTCGTTGCAACTAATTATGACACATGCAAAACAGTCGGTAAATTATCATTCTAGTTTCGGTGATCAAAGTAACTAGTAATTGCACGCCTAAATTTAGTGCGCTTCTGTGCAATAAATTGGAAAATTACGTCAATGAATTTGAATGTGGCGTGTTTGCAACAGATGAGTTTCTTTGACCAATTCCACGCCCCATAGAGTGTCATACTCCGCTTTTACATCTTCAAAGATGCCTAGCTTCAAAGAGACCCACGGCTGAAATAAAAGAGAACATGTCATGCAATATTCTGGACTAGTTATGTTCCTTATTGGCTATCCTCCGCTTTGTAGTCAGAAAATCAGCGTCTTGCCGTAATCATCAAATAAATCGTGCTTCGTGATAGTAATCACTTGATCGCTGTGTGTAACTGACATAAATACATTGCATATTAAATAATTGGCATTAGTAATTCGTATATAAAAGTTGGAACCGTCTATCCGAGAACAAATTGAAATCGTCTAATCTGACCTACAAATAAATTCTGCAAGCGATCGTGAACACTCTCCGTGACACAAATAAAACACAAAATTTGTATTTCAACAGAGATAAGCTCCAAGCGATGGTATTACGAGAATACGTTTCCGCAACGTAAACGGTAACAAAATCTCTAAATAATAATTTTGGAATTCGCCTTAAGTACATGACAATATCTGTCAGAAGGTCCGCTTGTTTCAGCAGTAGGATATTAATTCGCAAAATGTTCAGATAGGGAATCTGATCTCAAAATTAAGTTTTTATATAATTTATTTCCTATAATTTAAATATCATATAACTTCGTCTTTTATTTAATGATATCTTACCCTTGGTATCAAATCCAGATTTTTTCATCAAAACCGCTTGACTTGCACCGAAATACATTTGTAAAAGACATTGTTCCTAATCGCTATGGTGCTAGTACTCCGAAATCGACCGACCTGATCCATATTACCCGAAAATGACTATTGAATTTAGAATCGAGCGACCTCTTAGTTTCCTTGTACCAGAAGGAAAACCAATATCTTACTTCGTCTGGTCAATCTTTGCGAGATATTTTTTATTTCTTTTCTCTTCATCTACGTTTAATTATTACGTGGACTTAGTCCAATTTTATGACACCTAATTCACTTCTTGTTCTTTCAATATTATATGGTGTGGTCATGTTAATCCAGTAGGTTCTCGATTGTGTTTTTTCTCATATTTCAAAAAAACAGAAACAACAACAAAAAGCTGTGACTAAATCAATCGATGGACTTCATATCAGCATCAAACTTGAGAATCTTTTCTCACATCTTTTATTAATATTTTTAACTCATTGTTCCATGCAATTTACATGAGGCACATTTTTCTTGTTGAGAATGCGCAAGACGATGTTTCTTTAGTTATTTTATCATGTAAAACATAGTAATGTGTTGTATTTTCTCATATGTGTATTTTTTGTTTTATTGTCATTAAAAAATTGGTGATAATAATAATAATAATAATAATAATAATAATAATAATATACTGTATTAATTTTTCTTTTGTAATTTTCTAAAAAAATATGAGATTTTTTTTTCTATATGCGAATGGAAATGGATTGGCTGATGTTAAGGTAATAAAATGTCTGGTTTCCTCAATTGAGTCAAACCTGTAATTGATTATCCATATAACTGAATTAAACACAAAATTATGTTTATTATCTCAAGCGTTCAGAATTCTTTCAAATTCGGTCAGCTTTCTTGCAGCTCGTTGCATGTATCTTGCAAATGTGCATTCCCGCTTGAGGTATTGCATAATATTGTGGAGAAGTTTATCCTAAAGTATTCAGATTTTAGATTGCAGGAAAAATACCCGAATAATAAGCAAATACTATCCACATAATTTTTGGAAACCTCTCTTCACGGAGTTTGAATTCTTACTATTGTCTTATCAATCTATATACGTATCTGCCATTTTTGTCAAAACTGACTTGCCAGTAGAAACATATTTTCATGCGATACTGATATTTATAATTACAACACAAGTCGTTGAAATCACATTCGTCAGTTGCCAGTATCGACAACTTACTAGAAAAAATCCACACGTCTTATATGAACATTAGTTTAAAACAGATTGCAGATGACATGTCTTTTGAATTTGCATAAAATATTGTAAAGTTATGAACACACACTTTGGACTCGAAATAAACAACTGACATATTCAGTGATGAAAGTGTACAGCCTAAGCGTAAATTATTGTAATTGCAGCAATTTCAGTTCCATTTTGTATTCCCTGTTGCCTTGGTTTGTTTTTCTTCACGGACTTCTTTCCGTGTTCATTATAATCTTCAACAGACACATGCCCTAAATTATGATTTACTCAAGTATCACACAGATCTGTTTAGGCATGAAAAAGGAAAGATTTAGTTCAAATTTGTAACGCTCTCGCTGCTCCGTGTGCTTCTATTATGGGTGAGAGCTCCTTACGCGCTAAAACGTTCGCAAGAACTGATCCACGGAGAGGGGCTAATGCAGTTGAAAAAGTTATTGGATGGCTTTTAAAAAAGGATTTACAAAGGGGCCTTAGATTATTTTTAGCGTCAAGTGACCGGGCACTATAAGGAAAGGGGAGACAGAAGCGCGGATGAGGGGTTCTACGGAACCAAGTGGCTGTCAGAGTGTTAAGTCTTGTGACAGGTAATTGAACGCCTCGCCAATGCTACCTATTTTTACATTTCGTGTAAAAAAATTACTCTGGTATCAAGTAGTCATTTCTATTCTAATCAAATCCTCACATTTTCTGGTAAAATAATATACGCGCTGTTCAATGATGCTGCGCACTCAAGAACTTCTACTACTAACTACTATGTACTACGAGATTTTGAAAAATATTATTTTTAGTCGTAAAAATATTTTATATGTAGTCTTTTGCTACCTGATAATATCAAAGTGAGACTAATTTTATGCACTTGAAAATGAAAAATATGTAAAAAGTGAAGATACGAGGTTTTCTTCTTTCGCCATCGACTTATGAGCACCTCTCTCCTGTCGGGTCTTCACTACTTAACATCTAAAGTCATGTTAAATCGAATATATTGCATTTGACATGCATATTGACAGGGCTTAGACCTGGGAACGCCGCTAGCTGGCAAACGTTAATATGATTAATCCGACACTAAAATACCAAATACCTACGTAAATTTTAAACCTATTGTTTTTTAGAGTTTGCCCGTCTTTTGGCATGACGGTGAAACAAGTCAAATATGTAAGGTAGAGTCGAGTCGAGTTAAGGTAGATCAGATATTGCCGGTTAAACTTCATATAAGATCGTGCATTACCCTGCTCAAGATCTACTACCAACTACGGTATTCGGCGTTCCAAATACTCATACAAATAAAATGATACGGCCAACGGAGAAAACAAAGGACTTCTTGGAGGCGGTGATGGCGCGCCCAAATAGAAAGGACATTATCTAAACTAGGGTTGGAAAGTAATAGAATACCTACCTCTTCTTCTACTACACACCTCGAAGGGAAAAAGGTGTTGGTCGTCTCAAAAGAACATAGAGTGATCGAGGAATCGCTACAGACTAACAGGTTGTAATGCTTCAAGAAGAGGAGGAAGAGGAGGAAGAGGAGGAAGAATGTGTGGCGCTCACCCTGTCACTGAAGACAACAAGCTTAGTTCTCAACAGAGCGATTCCAGTATGACTATAGAAATTTGTACTTGTCAGTTTAAGCGTAAATTGAAACTAAGCGTTTGTCTAATGCATGTAAGTAGGAGGCGTGTCCAACTTGCAAGGCCTCCAAGGCCACAACTGAAATCTTTAATATGGCAAAGGGCCTTATTTGCATTACTTAGGCGATCCACACGTGACCCCGTCTTGTTGATCGCTGCTTTGAATCGGAGGGGTGATGGAACCTTGCGTGGTATTAGGCCGTACAATGCATAACGTAGTGAAACACAGTGCTATGATTTGGAATTTCTGAATTTAATAGAAAGAAATCGTTTAACTAAACTTAACACATTTTTTACATTTAGGAGGTGTTGATCCCGGTAGGACACAGTGTTTGTGCCCGACATGGATACAAGGGACTTTGATGTTTGTACCACACTGGTACCTTTCGCGGACCACAATAATTGGCACCGCTGGCCGCATGCGGCCCTCGGGCCGCCAGTTGGACGACCCTCATTTAAACCAATGCTATGGTAGCAGACGCTCCTCTCGGAAGCGCTGCTGAATGACGTCATGAGAAGGGGTCCAGACGTCTAGTTTGAAAAGAGTCTACAGCAGGGGTGTCTAACTTACAAGACCTCAAGGGCCATAACTAAAACCTTTAATATCTTTGCGGGCCGTAATTTCATTACTTGGGCCATCCACACCTGCCGTTTCCGTATTGTTGATCTCGGCAGTTTGTCATGCTGCTCTGAAAGGGGGAAGATGGACCATGCTTGATATTGGGCCATAGCATGAACATCACAGTGAAACACTTTGGCATGATTTTGAATTTCTGAATTTACTAAAAAAAATCTTAAATCTAAACTTCACCTATTTTTTTCGTTAAGGGGGTGTTGCCCCGACAGGGCGCGCATAACCTTTCGTGGGCCACGATAAATTGAACCGCGGGCCGCCAGTTGGCCTAAAACATCGCCAAATAGATCACTAAAATGCTCGTAAAATGTCTTTAAGCTGCCCTAAAAGAAAGCAAAATGACGTAAACAATTCAACACAGAGGCTATACCGAACATCAAAAAGGAAAGGAAAATTGATTTCAACAATGATACTTAATGTATTAGTTACCATTTAGTCTGTAATTCTATAAGGCTCAATATGCCTATAACAAGTATTGTACCTCAGCTTCTGGTCTATGTCCCCATGTCGAGTAGGTCCAGTTTTCCTGATCCTTTGAGCGAATGCTGAGAAGGCCCCTGGTTTTGCTTCTGGACATAAATGCAACTTCACTATCTGTGCACGCTTTTGAGAGTTCAGTGGGGAATATATTCGTTACTCAAATAATCATTCTCCGTATTCGCGTGGTAGTAAGTCTGTTCCTTCTCGAAGGGCTCGACGAGGGAGAAGAAACAAAATCTGTAGCTGATTTGCGTTTTTAGAATAGGTTTTTGCTGAATAGTTTTTGTTACACGAGAGCGAATATTTTCTCATGAATTCTTGCCAAACACGTTCGTTTCCATTTGTATTCGTAATTTATCTTGTTTAGGGGTTCGGATAGGAATCCCAGAATTTAAGAAAACTTGCACAGAATTTACTTCTCGCCGTAGTACGTCTCACAATTTTTAACTATTTATAACATTAAATAAATAAATATTTACTGGTCGGCCCCGTGGCGCAGACGGTTGCGGCAGCCGTCGTCTGTGCCGAGGAGTCTGCAGGTTCGAGTCCTGCGTAGACATGGTCGTATTTGTGATTGTCCCTTCACCTATCATCATCATCCTATCATCTCATAATTCGCACTTCAAGGCGTAACAACCTTGTTGTAATCCAAGGATACAGCTGAAAAACTGATTCTGGAAGAATTACACACGTTAATCGTGTAGCGTGGTCAGTAATGGCCTATCCGCCAGTAATTATAATAATAATAATAATAATAATAATAATAATAATATTTACTATTTGGCACGAAGAACAGACAGTTCTAAAAATTTTTTAATTACCGATCTAGAGAGAATCGAAGTGGTCATATTTGTGTACAGAAATTAAGTATACGCGTATCATCTGTATGATAATATGAGATGACCACACTTGTGAACTATTGCATCAGGAATGCAATAACAATATTTTTGGATGTGGGAGTCATAAAATTAGAAACATTTAAGGAATTTTTAAACACAATTTTGATGTGAAAATTTGTAGTGTCTGCAGTCACTCTCGGTTCTGAACGGATGACGATATTTTTTTTGTAGTGACTTGTCACTTTCGTGGTTGAAGAAAGCAGTATATATTTTAAGTTAATTTATCCCAGTAGATACCCCTACTTACTACATCTTCTTTGTGCAGTCTGTTTCTTCATTCAGTATTCTTCGTAAATCCTTCTTCTTTTTGACTAAAAAAATATGACCTTTGAAAATCTAAAATATAAGAATTGGATACAACTATTAATAATGGCGAGATTAAGTCTGTTGAAGATTGCGTTTGTAATCCCTTATGAATCCAGAATAGCGGTAAAAGTTAAGAAAATCCGTACTTGGTACATAGAGTGAGTATACATATTGCTACATACCCACTGTTTGAATGCAATAATTTGGTGATATGCGACTCTGGATTGAACTATGGGTTTGTGAACTTATTGCTTGCCTGCTTCACTATTCAATTGGCAGAAATTTCCAGTCTTCGACACTTATCACATAAAACAGCAAATTTAATTTGCTAACACACCTCACCTGTATCTGTTTCTTTGTCACAATATTTAAACTGGCTTTAGATTTGTGGCTCCTTCACGGCGATAATGACTTAAATTCGTTTTAAATTGAACGGTTATTAACGTCAGATCTCAGTTCAATTTTAATAGCATTGAGCAGCATTGAAAAAGGTTCTAAAGTTAGGAGAGTCTAGTACGTAAAGTTTATTAATAAAACGAAGGTAGGTTACCAAAGTTGTAAAAGCCATGGGCATCCACATTATCGCATGGGCCGTCGCAATGCATGAACATTAACGCTGCGTTAAAATACAATCTGTGTAGCGTTCCGCTGAAATTTCAAACAGAGACAATTGTTTTTAACAGAATCAACAACATCGGCTGTAATGCCCAAGTTCAACATGGATCTGTACCGCTCTCTCATCTCTGCTGACAATCCTCTCTACAAACTGAAGATTCAACGCTTCAGGGAATTAGAGAAATACAAAATATACTAAATATGCCATCTCGAATGAGTTAACACTTAGGAAGACGTAGACAGTCTCAATTGATACGGCGAAAGCATTTGCATTTGACAGTGAAAAGAGTGTCTTAAGTTACTTCTGTATACATTTTGATTCATCACAAAAACCCTCAAATGTTTCCAAAGTACGCACCTTTCACTTTGTGAAAGCTTTGAAATTGTAAATAGTTTTTTGGAACCACTGAATCGTGGTCGAGGTGAAGTTTTAGGTGCAGTAAAAACTAAGATGGACAAAGTACTTTCAAATATCCCTGGATGTGAAGTACTACGAAAGGGTTTTGCAATGATGATTCGACACAAACGATAAACTTGGACTTCTCTCCCCAGTAGATATTGAAATTTTGTTATGTTATGTTAACAAGCAATTAAAATTGTGTGTAATGGGTAGTTCACGGTACAAAAGTGCCATGAATGAAAAATATGCACATCCATTATAGTCTTTGTATAGTTTGACTAAACTAATATTTACCATAGTTATTTTCATCATATTAAGTCCATATTTATCTCCATATTGTGATAAAAATAATTACATATATTTTTGCATATTTCATGTATATTTTAGTCCGTGCAACTCCGTTTCCTGGTGATGACACTTATTACTAATTATTAGTTATATGAGTTGCAAGTAGATTATTCTCGGATTTTAATGGTCGATTGCTTGTCCAATATCCTTTGCTCCTTTGCTGGATATCTCCCGAAGCACACTCCAAGACACTGTTCCAAGCGGTGTCTTTGTTTGGGGGAGATGAAACTTTGCAGTACCTCCTGTATTTTAGTGTTTGTAGGTGAAACGTTGACCAGCGTAGTGTGTATTCTTGCAACAGAAACTGAAGATTTATTGAAGCTTACGAATTCTCGTCCTCCACTAATCATGTTAATCCTTATCAACACATTAGATGTGCACCGACGTTTGTAATCAGCACGATCGCCGTGTCCCCAAAAAGTATTTGCAGCTCATGATAACTTTTAACTCGTTTGAATAGTCCTTCCGCAACTCTTACTGATTTGCATGATATAGCTTGGAGTAGCGTATCTCAAGGTTGTATTTCTACTTTGAGACCCACTACCACGTATATTTAGTACGTAAGTGCTTGTGTTGATGCCTGAGCAAGTTACTCAAGCAAATTACATACATGTACCTTTGTGGAGTTTCTGTACTTTCATACACTTCTAGATCTTTGACATGTTGATCTGGAAATGCAATCATTTCGCGTACTCCGTCAGTACTTCCTGTAAATGAAATGGTTAATAAATGGAAAAAAAATGTTCAAACTAAGAGCGTAATTTATCATTGTATTTTTAAACTGCATTTGGCTCGTAGATAGTCCGCTATAGAAGAGAACCCAGTTTTGGGCTGCAGCCGGTTGGATGAGACACATGCCTGAAGTACGTAGAGGAGCCGTTGTGCAACAGATACATTATTTTTGACTTCTGAATATTGCAGTGCAGTAAGTTTTCATATGTGAATACAAATGTGTCTGAATAGTCTGTACTGATTCAGCCAGTTCGTTTTATACCTCACCTACTCGTTGAACGGTATGATCGGGTTTATGCCCGAATGTTTCACGATTTTACAGCGACAATTCAAAAGTTCGTTTACATGAGAGGAGTTTTCTTGCACGTCCTTTCCAAAAAATTTCCACATCTGTTCCTCTCTGTCAGTGTTCCATGTTTCCTATGACGTGTCGGCCTTCTATTGAATGCATTTCCTGCTCACCTCTAATTCCGTTCTTTCTCGTTACGTTTTTCAGTGAATGTGTCCTTTGTTCAATTAAAACCATATTTTCCGTATTCGTGTCTGGATGTTGATAATTTTGACAAAATGTAGATTAAATGATGTCATAGGTGTTCGCAATTGTTACTTATAATATATTTGATATCACGCCAGAGATAAGCAGCAGTGGCATACTTTGATAAAATTTGAAGAAAAAATACGACCACTCGTGTACTTTATCAAGCCAAAAATTGTTGAATGATCCAACTCAATTTCCCTTCAATTAGGATCTCTCCTCCATAATTTTTTGGGGGTAATCATGGAGCTGACTGGCGTCAGCGTTTGTTTTCACATAAAATGCTAGGAGAATTATATACATTATAAATATATATATATATAATATTACATACTACTTACGTAGTGAAGAGAAAGTATTGTAATGCAGCGAAATGTGGCGTTTTGTCAATCAAAAAAACTCGTAATGTGTATCCTTGATACTGAAAAAGATGATAATGTTTGCTCATTTATATAGTAAATTACATCGTCCAGTACATTGTATTGTCATTGTATCGTTTTGGGAGTTCTTGATTCCGAAAAATTGGTTTGCGACAGAACTTTTCTCTCTGTGAACAACGCTAGCGGGTACGCTTAAATACTGATCTGGCTGATGTTGCGCCCCCCCTTGAAGTTAAAACAGATATTTTAATTTTCTAGAGTACTTTACGGGTGAATATTAGGTGTACCAATTACGTAATTTATTTTTAAGATCAAAACATTGTTAAAATGTTGATTGATGTTCAGTGCAAAGTGCCCTTTTTGTAATATCAAGGATATAAAAAAAAGTTTTAATGGGAATGAAATATGGTAAATTCCTTCCATGAAAACATATGTGTTTGCGTTATGTCGTTATTTTAATTGAACATTACTTTTTTCTAGAATTGCTCAAGAATGGATGCAGCAGGCGGACCTCGCAGTTGCTTCCGAGGTCGGAGTTAAATTTGCCTCACGTTTATTTGGAGTTCAGAAAATATTGCTGTCGGGGGAACGAGGGTAGTCCTGAAGACTTTCATACGATGGCTCTGAAGTTTCTCGAGTCCGGAGTTTGCTCGCAAACTGCGGAGGATAAATGTTAGTTGATTGCCAGATCTCTTCAGTTTGTGGCTGGAACCGAATCTGAAGCCTGTAAACTGAATGAAACCTAAACTTGTATGTAAACTAAGCGTTACTCAATAGCATAAACCTTGATTAAATAAGTGATCTAACTTTGACATACGCCGTATTTTTCTTTCCTTTAATATTAAAAATATGAATTGTCTTTTTTGCTACGTGCTAGAAAAGCATAGAGAAAACTACGTGAGATATATGGCTAAAAGAAAAACAAACTTCAATGAAAATTATAAGCTAATATCAGAAATGGTTGGCGTAATGAGTTAGATGTTTCCTTTCAGAGAACGCACGCGATAAAATCAGTCACGTATACACCAGACCCGAATCACAAACCATTGGTTACGAGCTGAGATCGCTAAAAGTACGCACTTGGGTGGGCCGCAGTTAAAATGAAAACTGAAAAGTGGTATCGTTAGTGTTAGCAGTAAAAGAAACTACGGTGTTAATATATGTGACGTCATGGATACTGAGAGCAAACGCGGACACAGCTTTCATATAACAAATATTTATTTACAAAGAAAACACAACAAATATTTACAGTGAAGTTACACTTTACACCCTAGCTCTGATAGACCTGCTACCCACTGATCACGGGAGCGATCCCAACCCGATTGATGAACGGTTTCAATCGTGGCACTCGCCACTCCTACATCTGAAGCGCGCACAAAGGCAAGCTTCCGTGACCGGATGTCACACTGGGACACAAAGTCCGTACCGGCGTACCAGTGCCAATTTGCCTCGATCGCAGGAGCAATCTTACCCGATCGAGACTCGGCCGCGAGTCGTGGAACTCAACCACTCTTCACCTCGGAGCACGAACACAGCATAGCTCCCACGTGACCGCAGTCACCCAAGGACACAAAGTCCTCCACAGGCTCATCAACACGTGACTTGCCTCGCGAGCCCTGCTCGCCGCTGCACCGTCGTGGCGCCAATTTTTTGTGCAACTGCATTAGGTTCTCCCACTGTCTCTAGAACCCACCTACTGGCTCTGTGCACTCCCTTATATACTCGAGGCTCACGTGACCTACTACGTCACGCCGACCCCGCTAGACCCTATTGCTGACTATGAGGGTTTGGTCTCTGTTCCTTAAGACCGGAGGACCCCAAAGCCTCATGCCTCCCTTTTCCGCGTGTTGCTTTAAGGAAAATCCCGTCTCTCCCTCCTGTGGCGAGGCGTTTTCTTGTTACCAATCCCATACCTCGCGTCCCCAAATAGATGCCACGAGGCACGCTGGCTAATACGTTACACATACATGGAAGTGGTCCAAATTTCATTGTCACAGACACTAAAATTTCTTTAAAGCCCTGGAATAACATTTCCCTTTATCCATATGAGCCACTAACTGTCAAATAGTAAATCACACACACACACACACACACACACACACACACACACACACACACACACACACACACACACACAAACTATTTGACCTTGATATTTTTAATTATTTTCTATTTATCATATGGTTCAGATATGTTAACAGGTGTATTATTAATTTTTTTCTACGTGCATCACTATTTGAATACACTGATGATAGAAACTCAATTCAAATTCCATTCGAAACTTAAAAATATGTTTTTTTACAGTGTTCAAAATATTTCTTTTCCTAAATTTTCAATTTTTTAAATATTAAAAATTGATTACTATTTTAAACTCTATGAGCTAAAAAACTTTTTAAAATATATATAAACGCATTAGGAAACGGTTGACAACTCCAGAAAAAAACAATGGGGGGTCTCAGTAACTTAAAAATGTTAATTTTTTTTAGAACCGATGTGTAGAAGATGGCTGCAACACTTGTTTCGTGCATTATAAGCTAGCTATTGACCATCCTTTGGATAATGTAGTAATTAAAGTTCTTGAGGTGGTGAAACTTCACAATTATATTTGGATATTCAATGACGGATTCTTGACTTACATTTTGAAATTTTCTTATCCCCACAATTTACTTAAAATATATACTTTCTATAGCGAAAGAAAATAGTTTCATTCTAGCTCTAGTTAGTGACAAAAGTGTGAAAAAATGTATTTTTTAAGTTACAGCTATTGGTATTAAATTTTGATACCTTGACGTTTAACCTTTTATAGGTCTGATAACTCCATTTCCAAAATTATTTTAATTTCTCTTTCATTTGTTTAATTGTAATTTTAAAAATATAAGAAAATTGTTAATTTGTGATTGGAATAAATATAAGGGGAGGAATATAAAAAAATATATGGAAGTAAATACGACTACAACCCATTTTGGGGCTACGCATTACTCATATAAATTCTTGTTACGTACACAATCACCTCATATAATTCCTGAATGAAACACTTATATTCAATCACAAATCAATGTAAGCATGTTCTTTACCAACCAATACAAGGAAATTGAAAATGGCACAAAATATAATATATTACATTCAATAAACTAAAATAATACAATCATAGGTGAAGGATATTAACATTGGTGAAGATAGTGGGCTGCTAGAGTTCATTAGTTGCGTTTCATCGTTGTGTTATCTGCACCAGAATCCATTTCATACTCCGAATCTAACGCCGCATCATCATTCTCGTTAATATTCTCCACGAAATTTTTAAATTCATATTAGATCATAGATACCTAACCATGCAAATCTCAAAATTTAGCCATTCTATAACAAAGAACACCACTAGTAACAAACATCGGTGTTAGAATACACTACGCAAATATTACGTAAACACTGAGCAAATGTAAGAAGATATAATATTAAAATACTTTATAAGCCACATATTCGGAAAATTTAATCTGTTTACCGGCAATCTTACGTTATTAGATGATAAATTTATTGTTTAAAAATCCTTAAAATTCACATTTTCACAAAAAAAATTACTGTTATGTACTTAATCCTGATTACATCCTTGCAAATATAAATTAATCTCATTGAAGTAAAAATGCAGTATCATGTGATTAAATTATTGTAATACTAAAAAATATCACAATAAACCATAATAAATAATTAACGAATCTCGAAAAATTCCGGAATATCGGAACACGAAACCTCCCAACGAAATGCTGAAACGAGCACTCCGTGAGAGTGCCTGTGTGTATTATTGCAACGACGATCACATACCAGCGCTACAGCTCAATTTCGAAGAACAAACGTGGTCACGTTATCTGAAAGAATCGTATTACATTGCAGATACTCTACAACGCGAAAATGACCATAAGGTTGAAAATTGCTCGGCTCAACTAAGCAACTAACAACCGTACAACATGTGGTTTCGGAAAGAACCACAATCGTATGAAGGGATGTTTACTGTGATGACTGTGTATCTAAAGGGAAAGAAACTAGTGGGACAACAACTGCACGTACTTTCTCGCATTATTTCTAAATTTGCAATTTTTGAAAATTGAGAGAGGTCAACGAAAATAAGTCCCGCGCCATTCTTTCAAGCATCCCTTCTTATACCCGTGGCAAAAATTAAATAAAAGAGTTTGGGGCAGTTTTTGAGAAAAAAATGTTGAACTCTTTTTAATTGCGTGTATTTTGCGCAAAACTACACGAAAACTACTCATATTTTCGAATAATTGAACGTGGAGTTATTTGAAGATCCGTCTTTAAGGAACAGATTTCATTAAGGAAAAAATCTCAATCTTCAATATTATAGTTGTAGAAAGACGCCCAAAACAAAATTGCACTTTTGTAGTTTTTGAAAGATTTCTAGAATATTAATGAACATAAAACCAGCATTTTCTTCAGCGCCCTTTACGCTATTTGAGGACACAGTTTGATTTTAAAAAAATTGCCAATTTTTGAGAAAATTTTTGAAAATGTTTTCGAGCCTTCATGTAAAGTATCCTCAAAAATAAAACTAAATTTGAAACTCCCAAAGCCACGAGTTCATTCAAATATATCGGAGAATATCAGTTTACAAGAAGTTGGTTGAACCGTTCAGACGGACGTTCAGACGGACGTTCAGACAGACGTTCAGACGGACGTTCAGACGGACGTTCAGACGGACGTTCAGACGGACGTTCAGACGGACGT
>BOPP01000169.1:1836408-1909272 GCA_017312745.1 Gryllus bimaculatus
TTCGGTCTGACGTTCGGTCTGACGTTCGGTCTGACGTTCGGTCTGACGTTCGGTCTGACGTTCGGTCGGACGATCGGTCGGACGTTCGGTCGGACGTTCGGTCGGACGTTCGGACGGACGTTCGGACGGACGTTCGGACGGACGTTCGGACGGACGTTCGGTCGGACGGACGGACAGACTGTCAGATGAACGAACGAACGGACGGACGGACGGGCAGACTGTCGGGTGAACGGACAGACTGTCGGATATATTCACAAGGCGTTCCGCTATTTTCGTTAATGTCACGGGAGCCACTGATCTCACACTCTTTACTAACAGAAAGAGGTTTTGGAGTAAAATACTAAATAGTGGTTTATACGCGCCTTAGAGATTTTGTCTTAAATTCATGATCAGTAAGATTAAGTGGATTGAAAATATGTCTTCTCACGGTTATCATCGCTATTGTTGCTCAGTATACACACAATTCACAGTATAAATTCTTCTCTTTGCAAGATTCTTCTCTTTGCAAGATGAATATTTTGACTGATGTACAGAAAATTTTACTCATTTTCCTTGACAAGGGGGCTAGTCATTTCAAGAGAAAAGTCGAAAGAATTTTCTAATTTGTTGCAACCTTATACCTCATTCAACACACTTCTCTGCCGAATGTTACAATTTTTTTAAATTGTTTGATGACGAATAACTAAATAAATAAATGAATAAATACTTTTCATTGCAACATCACTTACGAAAAAAATGTTCCGCGCCACGACGTGATGGCCCATAGCCCTAGGTCATTTGGACATTCAGCTAGGTGCTGCAGTTCCTGAAGTTTGGGCGCAGGAATTTTCGCAGAATTATTCGCTCCTCGATACCATCCTTTCACTTTATTACCTTCTTTGTTGTTACTATCGGAAATCAAAATAGATTTTGTCTCCAGTGATATGAAGCACAATTTTTACTGATTCGACTCACTGTATGCCATGCTTCTGCACATTATAGATCAACGGAAATCGTTCACCATCTGATCTGCCATAGGGAAGAGTTTCTAGCTAAGAAGCATATGTGTGTGTGTATGTGTGTGTATAATATGGGTGGGTCCTTATGAAGAGTGTCAGAAGGTTGAATGATTCAGAAAATTACAGCGCGATAAAATTAGGTGTTTCAACGTGCGCAAATATCTTCTACAAAACCGCGTGGTTTTGTGGTTGGTGTGGTTAGAGTGCGTTTTCTAGTGATATACTTTACGAAAAACTAATAATTTGCTTTAGAAAGACGACCCGCATCATAGATAACATACATACACCCATTTTTAATTTAAAATATTGTAGATGTATTAGCTTTATTTTAACTGTGTAATTTAATATTCGATTCCGGAATTTGAGGCAAATTCGTGTATTGGTGTGAAAAATTAAGGAGGCATGGACAATTGGTATTTTCGCTTTCCTAGAGTGGGAGCTGCTAAAAACACGCGACGTTTTTTGCAAATTTTTACTAGATTCAAAATTGACTTTTTCATAAAATGCAGTCGCGTTATGCTTCTTCTTTCTTTCAGGGTTTGGGCGAGAAGGTCTATTCCGGCTTCGCGTTGGTCGACCAGGATCTCTTTTTCCACTTGGTCGATAATGGTAGGCCACTTTTATGAGCCTATCATCTTCCATCCTTTGTAGGTGTTGTGACCACGCTGAACATTTCTCCTTTATTTTGTCTAATATGAAGAAAACGTTTAGGTCGTTTCGGATGTATTCTTTTCTGAACTGGTCAGGAGGCTACAGTCTTTTACTGCTCTTAGAAATCTCATCTCGGAAGCTTGTATGTTACTACTTTTCTTTCTTGTCAATACCCATGACTCGCTCCCGGACAGTAAAGCTGGTACTGCCATTACTTTGTACATTTTGTTGCGTCTCTTCGGATCGGCGTCGAGATCGTTCGTCTTATTGTGCCGCACATTTATTGGAACCGATGGAGTTTCATATCGATGTTGATCTCGTTCTGGTAATCGTAGCTCAAATCGCAGCAATGGTAGTTAAAGTGTCTTACTTGTTCCAACGTTGAAATGTAAATACATATTTTTGATCTGATGGGCAATTTTCCTTGGAAAGCCATTACTTTAGTTGGTTTTTTAATAGAGATTTTGAAGTTGTAATCTTGAAAGATATTACTTAATATATAAGCATTTTTCTGGAGTTCATTTTCATTTCTAGCTATTAAAATCTGGTCGTCGGCAAATAAGAGTATTTAAATAATAAATTGAATATAAAAAAAAAGTTGTATACGTATGATGTATGATGCTCTTGTAATACATAACGGTATCATGGAGAAAAAGGAAAAGACGGGTTTTGGCACATGAGTGCTTATTCGTTATTGTATCCAATGGTTAGATTCTTTCACTGGTTAGTCAAAGCTGATGAATAGTGCTCATGCTGAGCTTTAAATGAAATGATAACTTGCATATAAGGACAGGTTTCTTGTAGAGGAAGGAATCCTGGTTTTATCCCTTATCTTATCATGGTTAACATCCTGGCAGGTTTAAAGCAGGAAACTGCGAACTCACAGAGAAGGAAGTACTTACCATCTGCAATGTTAATCATTACCTTTTTAGTTTCTAGTATACCGTAATTCGTTAGACGAGCATGTAAGCCTTAGAGCTATTAGACCCCCACTACGCGCCTCGCCCTGCGGCGTTGTCGGATAGATGAGAGGGCCTGTGGGCGCTATCACCGGACGTTGGCGGAGATGAGGAAAGGTGTCATGTGAAGTGGCGCAGAAGGGAATGAGCAGCTGATCTAATAAACTTGCTAGGAGGCAAGCGGAGTCCCAACAGCACATTCTAGACTTCCGTTCGATTCCTAGTCGGGGTTCGTAATGCTTTGTAGAATTTGATTCTTATATGACACAATTTCCTGCGTCTCCAAGATTGCTTCATATCGTGAAGTTTGATTGTGTCGCACTTACTTCGTAAGAAGAAAAAATATTGTAATCGTTCCCCGGAATTTCCGACAGAAAAACTCTTTTGTCTGGCCCTGTTAACTATAGATTGATTAATTCATAGATATGGTCATTTACTTCCTCTAACACGTAGTATAACCAAAATCCATGATTTGTGGGTCGAAAACGAAAAATCGACTGATGGCACGTCTGTCTGTTCGTCTGTGGTCAACACTAGCGCCTAAACCGTTCAACCGATTTTCTCCAAAATTCCTTGATCGATCTCAACAAACTCGATGCTTTGGGAGTTTCAAACGGATATTTTGACTTCACACGAAGCCTCAAAAAATGGTTGCAAATTTTTTAAGCTTTCTACTAGGATAGTGAAAAAGGACACTTATTAGAATGATGCAGGTCCCATGTCCGTTGAAATTCCTAATTTTTCGAAAATTGAAAAGTGCATTTTCCTTTGTGAAAATTGAAAAGTGCATTGGACTTTTTCCTTCAACCGTTTTGAATATCAAGATTTTTTCCTCAATGAAATCTGTTCTTTAAGGACAGTTCTTGAAATAAGGTCATGTTCAATTTTTCGAAAATATGAGTAGTTTTCGTGTAATTTTGCGCAAAATATAGGCAATTGTTATTTTTTTAAACAATCTTTTCTCAAAAACAGCTCTACGTTTTGTCACATTTTCTTTTCACAATAATCAGGGGACGGTAAATAATACAGTGCTAGTCCCATTTTTGGCAAACTCTCCGTATTTTCGAAAATTGCAAAACGTGAACTTTTCAAAACCACATATTTGAAAATAGAGATTTTTGCCTTGGAGAAATTCTGTTCCAAAAATCAGATTTTAAAAAAAGGCCATGTACAATTTTGTTATGAAAGAGTAGTTTTCGTGTTCTTATGTGTTAAAAATTTTTTCAAGAGCATTATTTTCAAATGCCGCTCTAAGTTTTTTCTTCAATTTTTTCCCACGCATAGAGGAAAGGATGTGTTAAACAATGGCGCGAGTCTCATTTTCGTTGAACTCTGATTTTTCGAAAATCACAAATTTAGAAGTAATGCGAGATATTAGGGCTGTTGTAGCTTTACTAGTTGTAATATTACGTATAGTTTAAGACCGGTCGTCCTCAACGCAGTTCAGATTTACTCCAATATTGATATTCCCCGATCAGTGTTGACGAACTCGAGACCTAGCATGTTTTGAAAAGAGTATTTTGATGTTGGAGCCTACTTTACATGAAGCTCCAAAAACGTTAATGTGAAACTGAAAATTTTATTATGGCTTCTTATAATTACTCCCAAAATTTAAAATATCCTTTTCAAACTCGCAGGAATTCGGTTTCGCTCAGACTGATTGGGGAATATCAATTGGAGAAAATTATATGAACTGTTCGGGCGGTAGCCACAACGGTTAACCACAGACATTTCGCCGTCAATTGATTGTATCAAAGAACTACAAACGTGGATTTTCACTACGCAACGTGTTAGATGGGGTATTTTGCTACATATTTTCTCAAGATTTATCTACTTTTTCGTTTCCAGAGCCCCCACAATACGAGTTTTTCTGTCGAAAAATCATCGATTCAGACGCACACTTAACATAACTTTCTCTTTACGAGAAAGTAAAAACGATTAAGTATATAGTCTATGCAGAATACAATCCACTCTATTTATAGGGAACCTCTGGAGACCAACATTTTCAGTTCACCATATCTGGTATTCACTATCTCCTATAATCCCAAATATAATATTTTTGAAGTATGGTTGGATTTATTATTTCAGAGGTTCAGTAAAATATCAAATCGCCACGAATTTTCCATATTTTCGTGTTTTTTCCCCACTCATTATACATTGTCCATACCCTGTACATATTTTAAAACAGACTTATTATCCTTCAATTCCTCTTGCACTGTTAGAGTACTTTACTCATATTTGTATCCTGTTCGTCTTCGCTCTTGTTTTCTTCTGTTCTGAAAGACCCTTTCACATCATTCAAGGTGTCCCAACTAGCTCCGATTTCACTAGTTTTCACTTGTCCGCGTCCATGATGACTTCGGGTTGGAAAGAAGTGTCACTGGTGAGCTGAAGAAATTCCTAAAGTGGTACGTTACCCTCAGTCATTTTCATTTATCATAAATATTACAAAATTACTAGGCCCTCTCGCTAGAAACCCTTTGTGTTATATGAATACGCGCTATTGAGGGAAAAAAGGTGTCTCTTGGAAATTATATGTACTACGTTCATTGAAACTGATATATAGCGTTCAGTATAATGGGGTCTTCTACTGCGTATTGGTTACGTGTGTGGTTCGGACCAATCATTAAAGTTGACTACATCCAGAGTCGACTTGTGTTTTTGATAAAATACGAAATAGCTAATTCCAGAATTAGCCGGTTAATGTTTACGGTATCTAAAATGTGAGGATAAAGGCCGAAGTAGGAAACGAAGCTTTCTTCGGACTTTGTTAGGAAGTTTTATTTGAGCTAACACGAAGTAGCATTTTAGGTGACGTATGTTACAGTGACGCGGTTAAGTAATAAACAGAGATCAGACTGCTGACAAGATGTTCCTAAGGCTTGTGAGGCAAAAGTTGTGTAATTTCGAATTCTACTGTGTCAGTCGTAATTTTTTATTAAGGCAATGCAACCAAACCGAACCTCACTATGTTTCAATTGACGGTTCGCCTGGCATGCTAAATTGCATTGAAAGTGTAAAATAATTTTCCAAGAATTATATGGAATTATATTACAAGTAAAATGTTGAAATATGCAAAGATACGAGTTCTTCTTAAATATGTGAGAATACGTACTACACCTCAAAATATAGGCAAATATGGATAATCAAATCAGTTTCAAATCACTCTAAACTTCTAATTTGTAAACACTTGACAAAACTTCGTAACTAATGAATAAACAAATATGTGATCAGTAAGGGACGGATTTTAATGGAATGTCATCTTATTTCTTTTCATTTTAGAACAGTGCCGTTTAGTATGAAAATACATTTCAAATGTTCACCACAGAATTCCTGAGTAGCCTATTCGATTTCTTCGCCCACATATTGTAATATCAGCTGTTGTTAGTAGTATGTAATCTAAGGTTCATGTGATACTATCGGCGCCATTGTCACTTCAATCGATTTCGCGATAAATAAAGGCAGATATTTTCTTTTAAAGAACAGTCCAAACTAAAAGTTTGTAGGCTGAGGTCACCTGACCAAAGGAAGCCTCGATTGCATCAGTAACATACCCAACAGCTGCAAGTGTTCATCTGTAGTGGTTTTGATCAAATTTGTTACGTAATTTTTCTTAGTTTTTAGGGCATTTGTAAAGCATTTCAGTGCATTTTATTGATCATGTTTGACAATGTTTTAGGTCATTAAAATCCGCTCGCTAGTGATCAGATACACGTTCTAGCCTCACTTATTCCACATCCACATCGAATTAAAAAATATAGCGCTAGAAAACTACGTTTTGTAACATTAAAATATATGCAAGCATTCAGTAAATTGTATAAAAAGCGCTTCAACTAAAAATATAATACGCAAGAGAAAGAGCAGGGAAACCAGGTGGCCGGCCGGGTCCCACCACCGCATACCATTATTGAAATCATAGCTTTTGTGCCAGGGCTGATCCTCCAATAGTGTTAGGTTTAGAAAAGAAGTTGTATATAAACATTGTAGGAAATTTTTTCTTGTTTACGTGTTACCTACCCAACATTTTTACATCTTATTTTTGCCCTTTTCTGCTCCTTGCAAATTTTGTTTCGTGGAAAAGTACGACTGAAAGAGTCTTGCAATACATTTTTAAAGTTGGTACCCATGCCAACAAAATGGCTTGAAAGTTACTCATGCGCAAACTGTCAGCTGTGCAGATGCGGCTGTGCATAGTGTCAACATACGCAAAATGTCAACTGCGCAACTGTCAATTTGTGCAAATGCGTCCAAGTCTCTTTGAAGTTGATTAATTCGTTAGTAGGTTACTGACGATTCGTACACTTGCCGAATGGAAAGTATTTGTCACGTTTACGTGAGGGTTGAGTTGCAACTAGAAGTTAACGAATTACACGAAATAGTGTTTTCTTCCCCGTGGTAACTTAACGTCCGTGTTCAGTGTTGTTCACGTGTTTGTATTTGTGTATTTCGTTCGCTATAGTACTACTGTCTCGAACTTCGTTCTGCCGACGAAAGCTCTATAAAACGATTTTATAGTCCCGTATCCCCTAGCTGAGATGCAGACGAAGACGCCGCGTTGTCTGGTGTCTTCTGTTACAGCACCCCCATTAATGAATTATGGTGGTTTGCCATTGCCTTCCACGCCGCAGTAGCGATAGCTTTCATACCTTAGGTGCGACTCAAAGCCACCTCTCCGCCGTGGAACGATGCCCCACTTCCCGCCTCCCGGATCAACATATCAATGCAGATTTACAGATATGTTTTAATTATTAGACTGGCAACAACAAAATGTAGAAATTCTTACCGGACTCGTAGAGCACTGAAAGCCATTTTTAAGTATTAATCTGCCTTCCATCTTTCAATAACATAATTTTACTGAAGTGGTGTCACTGGTATACAAGAGGTGGCAATAATATCACAATTTACTACAAATGGAAATCGGGAACAGGTGGAAAGTGCAAATGGAATAGTACAAGTGTTGTTTTACTTGTGGCAGCATTCGATATTGTGACGTTTCTTTTAAAAAGTACGACATCACCAACTTTATATTAAACGATGCATCAGTTTAAAGCTTTGTTAACGTGCAAACAGCTTAAATACGCAGTTTTAACGGTGCAAATGGGAAAGAACATTATTTACCATCATAAAGTTGCAGTTTTAATTTTTTTATGGATGAAAATAGATTTACTCAAAGGCATTCTACTAAAAGACTCACTCGAAGTTAAAAATCCCATCAGTACAGCAATGAGAAAAAACTGAACGTATCAATAGAGGGAAGTAGGCAAATGTAAGAAAACCAATCTCTCCCCTCGAGACATCGATAAACTTACAATTTTGCTCTGAAGAACAGTAAAGCTGCTTCTAAGGAATTAAGTATGGATGTGATTGAGGTTGGAGCACATGTTCCTCCAGGGAATGTGAGAATAATTCTCTGTGAAGATGGCAGAAATCAACGCTCCGGAAAAGAAGAAGCAAAATTTACTCCTAGAATGGCAAAGAAACATCGAACGGGCAAGAGGTGGAACACTGGTCATGTGAAGTCTGTTCAGTGATTTATAAAGACAGGATTTCCATTCATTATCATATACTTTCAAACATGCATTATCAAGTGGACAAATATGCACGGTGTGGGTTAAAAATTGACAAAACCTGCAAAATCAAATTTTAGTTTTCTACATTTGTTTATTGCCTTTTGTAACATTGAACAATTAACAATGTTTCTATATTGTTCTCTGTCAAATTAATCCTCTTGCAAGAAAAAAATTAATGTAGAAAATTATATTTTTGCGCCACATGACGTAATAGGTGCATTCTTCAAGTATGAAATCTTAGCCAGTGTACGGGCAAATCGTGCAATCGTGCACTTTCTAATATTATATTGAAACAACACATGCATTGCAAACTGTTATGTTTGTGTTTTGAAATGCATTTGTTATGTTTCAATATAATATCGGAAAGTATGATCACATATCGGGATACTACAAAGCAACTCACATATTAAATTTGAAAGGTCGACGCATAGTTTTGTGTCTTTTCTTCAAAATAGTAAGTGGGGGTGTACCTACTTCTCTCATAAGATTTATCTTAAAACAAGATGATTCCTGAAATCCTTGCTACGCAATATTCCTAAAAGAAACACCAATTTTTACAATAAATCTTGTTTAGTAGTTACGACCAGTGCGTGGAATAATAGTCTAGTAAATGTTAAGAAACGTATAACATTGCGATCATTCAAAAAAATATTTAAATACTCGTTTTATAAACTGATATTGTATGATGTGAAAATGTATAAAAATATGTAAAAAAAATGCGATATATTTTATATCGCATTTTTTTTTAGTTTCTCTTTCTTGTATATCTTAAGTTCTTAGTTTAATTAAGAATAGTTTCAATTTATATTCTTCATGTCTTCCGGGCTGGTTTCAATTTAGTATAAATTAGTTTCAATTAAGTATATTATAAGATTATATTGGTTTTTGTATTATTTAATTTCTGAATCATAACTGTTTTACTTGTCGTAGTTCTGACTGAAGGAGTCTTTTCCCTTGGTACATAGCGTAAACTAAAACAGGTCCTAAGCCGCAGTGGAAATTTTAGGTGACTATATATCATTCTTACATATGCACCACATAACTCACAAGAATGAAAGGCAACTGATTGCAGTTATGGGGATCGGGTCTTCGACTGCGAAGGCAGCGTACTACGCACTGAACCACTTCGCTCGATTATTATTGTTATTATTATTATTATTATTATTATTATTATTATTATTATTATTATTATTATTATTGGGATCATATCACTTCGTTGGCTAACGAGTACGACTTGACCAGAGATATAACAGAAACTGTTTGGACTATTAACACATCTATGCGGCATTATTAATTACTGTAGAATACAGTGGAATATTAATTAATGTCGAAACGTTCTGGACAGAATTAATGTCGAGCCATTCCTTCGCAGAATACACTTCTCCCAATAGTACAACTAGCGCGAGACTAAAGTAATGGTTGTACAAATTGCACCGGCGGTACATTACTGAAAAATTAGCACATGCCAGTTTTTTGGAGTCATTTGACAGATTGCCCCAAAAGCGATATTCTCACTTCATTTACTAAAGCAAATTAATGATGCATTAGTCCAAACCAATAAATGGTCTATGAAATATTACATTAGTCATTTCAAATTGTCAATTGAGAGTAAAATTAAACATTTTTAATGTAAGCGATCTTGACGTCATAATATCGTTTACTCAAGAGTGCAATAACTGTATTAACGTCGTACGTTCGAGTTAGGAGGTTTAAAATACAAAGATATTGTTAAAAGAGCTGTCCGCCCATATGCGAGAATGTTAATTTATTTCACATCATTTCTTTGTACAACAAATAACTGAATGATTTAATTACAACAGAGAATTAAAACAATGGGATAATTTGCCGTTTAAACATTCCTGCCCCGTAGCAAAGAAATGTATACAAGATAGAATTTAAAAGTAAAACAAACGTGGAATAAAGTATGTAGTAAACAATTCAAATTTGAGTTTTTTTCCACAAAGCATCCGGCAAACATGCCGTATGAAGCATTTCGTATGAAGCAACTATTCGTCGTGATACTTCGAGCGCGCTTTGTCCTTCGCTTGCCCATTACCACTTGCTCATGAACGCACGCTCTGGGTTAGGAGGGGCAATAAGAGCGGAGACGAGGGCAGTTGCCTGGGCACGCAGGAGCGTCGGACATCCCGGGCGGGCAAGGAGCTCGTGCGGGCGCGATTTGACGTACCTGAAAAGTATAGTATAGGAAGAGCCATTGCGCTGGAAAATGAAGGTGGTGTTGAATTTCCTCGTCTTTCGTGTTTGCAAGTGGGATGCTCTGGAATGCTTCAGCAGAATGATGTGCGAAAACGTCAACTTTTTCCTTTAAGCTTCTTGCCCATTTCATATTTCTGTCACTAATTTTAGGATCATGTTTACATGGCTGATTTAGGTTTCTCGTGACTTTAAATAGTGAATTCATCTGAAGCCTTTGTTGGTGAGAGATTAGGAAGTGGTGTAATCGAACGTACTTTGATCCATAAACATTCGTACTTCAATTAGATCAAATTCAGTCTAACCATTCGTCGAGAGAAATGTATGTAATGCTGCGCAAAAAAAAGAAAATTTTCAGCAGAAAATCTTATTACAAGGCTCTAGTAACGAAAAGCAGGACACATCCAGTTGCTAAATATAGAGGGAAATTCGTGTAACACGTGGAGTAGCCAGAAACCATGCGAGTCCTTGATACCGAAAATTGAATGACGGCGAAACGTCTGTCCGTCCGTCTGTTGACAACGCTAGCGGCTAAACCGTTCCGCCGAGTTTCTTCGAAATTGATATTCCTCAATTGATCTGGTTGATGTCGTAGCGTCTTGAATTTGGAACCGATATTTTAATTGTCGGGGATACTTTACATGAAGCCCATGGGATATTTTCCAACTTAAAAAATATGGCTCCATCGTTTTTTTATTAAATTTTGTTATTGAATACTGTGAGTTTGAGAATGATGCAGGTCTCATTTTCGTTTAAAACTCTGATTTTTCAACAGTTACAAAAATTGAATTTTTTCGGCGTCAATAATTTATGAAGAGAGATTTTTCCCCTTAATGAAATCTGTTCCTTAAAGATAGATGTTTAAGTAAGGTCATGTTCAATTTTTCGAAAATCTGAGTACTTTTCACATAATTTTGCGTGAAAGTACTGGCAAGAAAGAATGTTCTGTTTTAGCACCACTAGTTTATTTTGTAAAAGTAGAACGAACTTCACCGAAACGTACAGAGGATGCAAATTCTAGAGCCAGTTCTTTACATGCGAGTGTTTCATACTGATTAGGGGGGGCATGCCATGCTTAATGAAGTAATGTGCTTCAAAAGGGATAAGAGTTAAAGGGCTTTGTCAAGAAGAGTGCATTGTGTCGAGGGGTCGTAGGAAGGCAGAGTGTTATTTTGACCTTGCGCCTTCCGAGAGGAGAAATCTAGTTTCCTTTATACTTTGCGTTCAACAGTACACTACAAAAGCGCAAACATGTTATTTCTATTACAATCATTTGTTTTCTTGCTTATTCATTATTTTTAACATTTTTTAAAGTTGAACGCGCGTAGTACACGCGAAAGAATTTTCCTCTTTAAGAATGAAGCTTTACGTAAGACGAAGACCGGCTCAGTAGTAAGTGCTGAACAATTCGTAACCGTGGCATTAATATGAAAGATTAAGGTTGAGTATATTCCGTTTCATATACTTACACAGTCGTTATTTCTGCTATAAGAATAATGCAATGTTTTCTTTAGAAAAACTTCCTTTCATTTAATTCCTGGGCAGTTTAGATATGAAGTTGTTCGATATTTAACTTTCAAAAGAGGGAAAGAAATGGATAATGGTAGTTTCTTGAACTTGTTTCATCTCGTAGGTTACAGTTGGCAACGTCTATTAGAGTTCCTTAAATCACTTTGAATGGTGCAGGGAATAGTTTCGGGATAATAAAATTGATTGTGTAATCTAGAAGAATATACGAAATAAAATACAAATGGAGATTTTGAAAATCAGGAATGACGTTTTAGACACCTTTTATTCTTGCCGATAATGACTAAACGACATAGTTCCTCTCTCCGGAGGGGTCATAACGTGGTCTAGTAATATGTTTCAAGAGGGACCAGAGTTAAATGACTCGCATCAAGGGGACTGCATTAAGTGCGAAGGGGTCGCGAAGAGTTTGAGTGTGCTATTTGAACAGTGACTCATCTCTCATCTTCCCGGGGCGCGAGCGTCTCATTTCATGCGTAGGGAAATTGCAATTCGTGCGATGATTGTGGAGGCTCCTTGAATCATGTAATTATTTAATATGTAACACCTCCCGGCGTAGGGAAACGCACGGTTAGCGGCCCGGATCTAGCTCAGTCGGTCCTACTCCCTTTACTTGTATAAAAACTAGCCAATTGTAACAACTTTACTCGTGTGAAAACTAGCCAATTGTACAAATTTCCTGAACTTAAGATTCAGTGATGGAAGGCATTGTAAGCTAAAGCATGCATGGGCATTCAAAATAAATAATTTGATTACTGGTACAAGACAACGTTTATTCCTGGACAGAGCTGTACCAGGGATGTTACATTAAAAAAATTAAAAGAAAGAAAAGATTGAATAAAAAGAAAAATAAAGATTAAAATTGTTTCAACTCAACAAAAAGCTTTCAACTAGAGAAGAGTACAAAATTATTTTATAGTTAGATTTACAGAGTTGTCCCTGAGGACCTTTCTTGTGCCTTGGCGCGGCACCGCTTTGACAGTACTGCAAAAAGGTTTATTGCCCCCAGTTACAATGCCAGAGAGCCCTTCGTGGCAGATGTGCTCGAGGGGGCCTGGGTGGCGTGGTTGGCGACCTTCGCAGGAATTCGTTCAGGGCGCACGCCCCTTCAACAGCAGGGTGGCAGCGGCGTCTGGCAGTCCGTGACGTCAGCAGAGGGTCGTCTGGAGGCTTCTTCGGCAAATTTGTAGATAACTGGCGATCTTGCCTGCGATCGCAGGTGCGGAGCACACAACAATGTCTCCCTCTGCGTATGCGATTCCTCTCGAATATACATTTCAGTAATTGCGAAATCCTGCAGCGAATACGCAGTGACAAAGGATTCGACAATTTACTTTTGAAATGCTTTTGCACTTCCTCTAAAATTCTCACTGAGAATTCCGGTCTATCACCCCAGTGATTTCAACTAAACAAATTTTAACAAAGTGCCTTCGGAGGCGCACTCGCCTCTCCCCGCGACTGGCTCCCACCCCAGAGAAGTCTCTCTCTCAAAATTTAATTTTATTTCTCCTAAATGCACGAAGTTAACTTTTATCCCCACCCTTTCTCCTCATATGTTCTTGCTCCCTACAACGGTCGCGTCGCTATTGGCTAAAGGTGATGGCGTTGTACACTAAATTTGGCCAATAGGGCTCCGGCGGAGTAAAGGATTTTTCCATTCTCTGTTTCGAAAGTAGGCCACGTCTCTGAAGGGGCTTCCCGGCTACTGAATTATTGCTTCGGGTCTCCCCGATCACGATGACAGGCGTTTCGGAAGTATTCCAGATGTGGGCTCCCGCTGGGCGCTTTTACAATTTACCCTTCCTTCGGCTGTTGGGTGGGGTGTCATAAACATTCGAAATGGGTCAGGGGACCGTGGTTGTTGCAAGAAAGGGGGCTGCGCGCGTGACGCCGTATGTTTTTCTTCAGTAAAAAAATTCTTTGGTCTGCGTTACTCAATTTAATTTATCTGAATAATTCTGTACCGCTACAATATCAAAAACCAAGTATCCTTGTTGTTCGACGGATTCTATAGAACGACAACTATTCTTTAGAACCTGGTAATTGGTTATTAGATACAATTTGCTCTTCTGTACTGTGCATATTTTTATCCGTTGTGTAAATGTAAGATTATAACTAATTTGTCATTCACAGACACATAATGTACCATTGTTAGGGATAGCGACTCTGTGTAAGCATTCCGGATTTAGAGGTCATTTTTTAATGGAATCGTACATTAAAGCATGCTAAAATATGTGTATTTGTTTTAGCTTGCATTAACGGTCGTAAAATATTCGTTTGAGTTCTAAACATTTTTAATTCAAAAATAGCATTCGACTTGTTCCAATTTTCATTATAATTGGACGTGTTGCGGCCAGGTCACTGTATTAAAACTATAGGAACTGTTCTATTTAAATAACGAAGTTGACGTTACCTCTGAAAATAGAAGTGCTGAAAAATACCGGTATATAATACATATTTCTAATAACCCTTTTATCTTGGGCGCTTTTGTTTTAAATTTTATTACAAATCTCTATCCGTTTAAAAATACCAAGATGCTTAAGTTACTATGCTAGTGAGCGTGTGTATTCGTAGAGTCGCACGAGATGTCTGTGCACTGGAAGATTGTAGAAGTCCGGGCAAACTCTAGCATCTAAACGAATTTCCACTGCACTGATATCTCTTACGAACTGTTATTACACCGCCAATTTGAGTATTAGTTGCTATGTAGTGGCTCGTGAATAAATGTTCGGGAAAGACAAGAAGAGATACAGGAGGATAAGGGATCGAGTCAGGCACGCGAATGATGGCTCCATGGTTCCAGTTTTGTGTGTATGTGTGTGTTGTTTTTAATTTTAGTCAATTTATTCAAAACGATTATCACATATTGATCCCATCATATCCGTAAGGGCTTCGTATTCGGCCCCAACCGATCTGTCGAGAAGAAATTGACATTCTAAAAACTGGGTCAGCTACTGAATCAATTTCGTTCAGGTTTTCGTCTAGTTTCCTGATCATTGAGCGTATGGCCCCTTGATTTGCTTCTTGGCGTAAATGTAGGTTCCGTAAACGCACGTTTTGTTGAGCTCTCCTTTCGTTAGTTGAGGTAGGAATTGAACCGGGGTGTAGGTTGCTATTTTGTTAGAAATAAAATCTTAAATCTGTAGTTAATTTGCCGTTGCAAATAAGTTTCCTATAACTCGGAAGCGAAAATGTTTGTTTTCAAATGTTACTAACCCCGCTGTGTTGGAACTTCTACTCGTTATTCAATTAATTAATGTGGCGAACAGATTCCAGAGCTCAAGAAAACGTGCGCAAATTAAACTTCTCCTCTATTATTTTTCTCTCCAGCGCGATGTTCAACAGTGAAGGAGTAGTTCGACTTTTGTCCAAAACGTTTAAGACGAGGAACCGGTGTGCGTTTCCCTCTTTATCAGTCATATCAGTAAAATGGGATTGAAAAAGGAAAACTTCAAATAACACACACAAATTAATGAAACAACTAAAATAAACAATTTGTAATAATGAAACTTTCTTCGTTTGTTTACTTGACAATTAAATATGTGCCACGATGCTACGGTGAATGGAAATGGAAGTATTCCTGAACTGAGAATTTGCGCGTGCCACGATAATGACATTCTTTTTATATTTCCAGATGAAAGATACTTAAAACTGTATTAAACTACGAATATTACATATTCATGAGGGTAAGCACTGCTAGAGTCTGTAGATACTATATCGAGGTACTGTAAGCACTATATAGGAGTAACGTGTGTCAGGAAAGTCTCTCCGCACCAAGCCGAGGCAGGGGCTCATATTATAAATTGCATTTATGTTGGTAGCTACCAGATCACTGGGAAACGAGTGAAGGGGACAATACTTCCAGCATCTGTTATGATTGCGGTCAGTACGCAATTTACGTTTTCTTTTGGTGCAAGCTGCTGCTTGTGCTACCAGCATAATTTCTATTGCTAGCACCCCCACCCGCAAGATACCACTGCGGAGAAACTTTCCTGGTGCTCTGTATTTATTTACTAACTCAAAAAGTACATTATACCGCAAGCGGCGGTAAACCGCGGCGTAGACACAAGTCCACGAAGGTTTGCTCAACCACCAGGTTGTGCCTACGTCGCTCACAATTCGCTTTTGTTCATTCAACACAAATTGTTACACAACAATAATAAAAAAGAAATGTCAAACAAAATCAGTTTATTTTGAAGTGTATTAGGACTGTAGGCAGTGGCATGGCGTGTTGCAGATGTGGCGCAGGAGCAGGCGCTGGTGTCGCGCCTCGCGGAGCTCCAAGCGCGCTTGCAGCACCTGGACGCGCTGCACCGGGCCCGGCGCGAGGAGGTGGCGGTGCTGGCCGCGCAGCTGGGCTCGCTGCTGGCCGGCGCCAACGCGGTGGCCATGGCGAGCGCTGCGGCGGGGCGGGCCGGGGGGGGGCGCAGCGGCGCAGCGGCGGCGGCGCATGGCGTACGCGTCGGGCGCCCCGGGGGGCGCGGGCCCCAACGCGCCCTTCGCCGTGCCGCCGCTCGAGCTCAGCCCCGAGGCCCGTCTGCTGCTGCGCAACCTCACCGGCCTGGAGATGGGGCCCGGCCGCAGCCTGCCTTCGCTCCGCCTTCCGTCAGTCTACCACTTTCTTCCGCACCTGCTCGACAGCCCTTCCAGTCTGCGCCCGGCCTATTGCTTGTCTCGAGGACGTAGCGGAGGTGCGTCCCGACACACGGTCTGCTTCCGGCTTCTTGCTTTTGTGTTTTCAGTTCGGATGGGAAGTATTTTGCTTCTTCGTGGCATTTGCGAACGAAACTATCCCCTTCCCAACATGGATTACATTGCTGGGAGTTTCGATTTCTTTGAGTACTGTATCTTCCATCATTACTAATTAATTTCTAATTACATATTCGCACTCCCCTCCTTCCCAGAATATTCACATTAACGCCCCCAAACGTTCCAATCTTTTTAAATTTCTTGTTATAGACTACCTTTGTAGTAGTTCATTATGTGTAGAAGACGTGGGATCTGATCACAGCGGGCATTGTTGGAGAGAGTAATTATGTCAGACATTTACCCAAGTTCTTAATGCATGTTTCACATTTGAATACTGCCACAGTGAATTTTCTCTCCTACAAAAATTTACTTTCAGTAGCAAGGAGAGAAGCTTCCTCCAGGAGGTACTTGGTAAGATAAATGTCCTCTTACCAAAGGAGAACAAGTCCTAAGATGCTATTTGTTAAATAAAGACTTTGATGAATCAAATACTAAACACTGAAGGACTTCATAATGTGCAGCATACCATCCTGAATTAGTCTTTCATCATGAAGGCCACCAACACCTTCGAGATGTGTCAAGTGTTTATTCCGTTTCAAGCTTTCATCATCCCTGATAGCTCCTATTGTCAGTCTTGTGAAAATCTTAGTAGTTTGACATTGGGATCAACCTTGCACGATTGTATCATCATAAAAATGTGCAATGTGTAGAGTTTACTGATCAGAAATCTTTCACAAGTTCCTTTTTAAATACTTTCTAGCAAATTCATATTTTTAAGATTTAAAGAAATTCTAATTCCTATAGAGAGTACAAAATTGACTTTGAGCCAAGGAACAGTTTTTTGTTACTTTAATGCTAAAACTTGTTTACAAATAGTAGACAAACGGTCTTGGTAACAAAATTTGACATTTATGAAGCAAGTGTTGACATGCAACACAAGGCTGAGTGTAGTTCTAGATGATAAATGGAGAGAATATGAAATGGAAGAGTATTTGATTAACAGATAAGTTTTATTGATGGTCATTCGTTAGGCCAAAGCCATTGTCACTATTTTTTTTTATAATGCCCTCGTAGGTTTCTATTTCAATCTGTGTCACAATATTAAACCAAGCTATTATGTTTTATGACCATAAAATCATGTTTTTGTCTCTCTGCAGTGTCAGTGGTGCTAGGTATTCCAACTGTTAAGCGTGAGGTGCAAAGTTATCTGATGGCTACACTTCAGAATCTCATTGACAGTATGACTCCAGAAGAAGCAGCAGACACACTCATCGTTGTGTTTGTTGCAGAAGTAAGTGTCATTTTTGATACCAACTTGTAATGTGAAATAATTAAAGTTAATATATTAAGTTGTGCAAATGCTAGTGTATTTGTTGTAATATTTTGTTATTTGTAATTAGAATGGAAAATGAATTAAAGAAATGGAAATATCATTGTCTTTATTAGCAACAGGCATTTGCTGGATAGGCTGCTAAGTTAGTTCTAGCATAATGTTATGAAATAGAAATTGTACGATACAATCTACCCAACGTGTGTCAAATTGTTTTCAGGGTGAAGTTTAAATATTATATTTCCTTCAGATGCTTCGCAGAGGGTCTATTCTATTACAGAGCACCAAGTAAGCACCTAATGAGAGCTGTGATAGAAACACTTACTCACAAAACATATAATAGTAGACTGTTCTAGAACAAAGAGGTTGCTTCCAATGTATTAGGTTCTGCAATTAGGAAGTAATGTGTTGTACATTTATCTTATGAAGTAAGTTGGAAGTATGAGGATGTCATCAACAGAATCACTTGAAGCTTTGAGAAAATCTTATGAGTTGGCACACAAATCTGAAGGAGAAGTAGAAAAGAATAATGCAAAATTCATGAAAATTATGTAATCTTATGAAAAGTTATCAACATATAATTTTCTGATGAATTGAAGAATTTTGATCACTTCTCATTTTGAAGTAAACACATTCCAGTTTTGAGGTATCTTGTATTCAGTTTCTTTCAAAAATTAACTTTCCATTGCAGTTTCTGGTGTATAATTGTTATGCTAATAAAGATGTCTGAAATTAAAGGAAAATGAAAAACTATAATTTTCTATTTATAAACTTCATAATTGTAAATTAGGTGAATAATTTTAACAACATACATTAAATATTTATCAACAATAAGAAATGATAGGCCACAGTTGAGTGATGTTCATGATGGGGTTGACAAAAGCACATAGACATCATTAAAAAGAAAGTGATATTTTCTTGTAATGGGGGTATTCCCACAGAAGAGTGAAAAGTGTTTTGAAAACTAAAACATATGCTTAATGAATGATTAGAGGAATTGAAAACTTGTACCAAACAAGATAAACTCAATATCTGTAACCGAAACAAACGAAAATAGACCAAGAAGTACTCAGAAATATCTACTGACTAATACTTTTAAATACTTAAAAAAAGCTGTACAAGAGGCTTGAGGTACAAGGAAGACGAGATGTAAGAAAGGGTGGATAAGAATGTGAAATTAAGTCCAGACTTTATTTTTAACATTTGATGGGATGTATTCTTTTCCTTTCCCTTGAGGATTTTCCAAATATGAAGAGAAGGTAATGTTATAAATCAGAATGTTAGTTGTAAGTGCCTATATCACCTGTATTGTGCTATAAAATCATCAAAACATTTCTCAAAATGGAGGAGTGATTTAGACAAAAATCTATGATTTTGACTGGTGGTTGTGAAATTTATATCCAGAAGTTTAATTGTAAGATATAACTCAATGAAGGCAGTGACACATAGAGGTAAGTATTCCAAACAGAAAAAAATTATAGCTAAAACAATTGTGCAAGTATTGTTTAGGATGCAAGATAATGTATCTTCAGAACTTTGAAAGTTGGAGAATTTTTTCTGTATTTACATCAATCTTTTTGTGTGCCAATAAAAAATTTAAAAAGAAAACAAACATTGAGAGAAAGACCACAAAGGAAACTTTCCAACTAAAACTGTACTAAACAGTGTATCAACACTTCTGCACTGACTCTATACCTAAGTAACAGCTTCTAGAGAAGGTGAAAGAATAAACACAAAAGTGAGATTCATGGTGTCTTTCAATGTTAATAAATAAAATCAAAATTGAAAAAATCAGAAAATAATTGATTTAACAGAGGTATGCAGCACAGATACAGGAAAGAAATGTGGGATTAACAGTATTCTGTGTGTAAACTGAAGAAGACAGAGCACCTACATATAATATGAGAATATGAATGAGAGATTGTCCCAAAAGACTGTACAAGTTGCAGAAAAAGATAAGAAGATTGTAGGAGAGATTGTCCTTGCGAAGCAACTGAAGTTAATAACATTAATTGTACGCTAAAATTGAACTTCCTTGTTTCCACTTAGAATAATCTCCATGTTTTTGATAGTGCTTACAGTGTACATTGGCATTTCTACATGGGTATGTGTGTGTAGAGGGGCTCTAAGAGGGGATTTAAATGCTGGTACGTATGTGGAATTTTAAATTTTAAGCCAGAATTTTTTAAACAAGTTAACAAGGTGATTACAGTTGATAAAAAAACGGGCAAGTAGTGTTGGGACTCTTCAAGAAAGAATAAATGAGTGAATTCAATAATATACTAAAAAAATTAACTGAAATTTTTTGAAATGAATAAATTGACCTACACGTATTCACATATGCCATCCTGAATTTTTTAACCTTATATTACACACTACTGATTTTCTAATACTGATTGAACCAAAGATTGCCCTGCAACAGTCACTGCAGTAAATCTGCATTCAAACTTGTCTAAGTTGAGGTACAGTTAATCTTGATGCATGTGGCAGATGATAACATTCAATTGTCTCTGTGGCATTCTGTTTCTTAAGTGCAATTTCAGTCTTTGAAGCAAGAGAAAGCATTGCTCATACTGGTGGCACCATCATATATCTGTTCAAAGCATACTGATATGTAGTTTTAGTCTAATTAAAACAATGTTTACGAAAATATTAAGAAATGAAATTAGAATAAAACTACTGGATGAACGTCAAAAAAATTAGAGAGGCGACATGTCCCCCTCATTCTCTCTGCCAGTGTTGCTCATGATTGTGTGAGGGGCAGAACAACTTTCATTCAGAAAAATAAATGTAGGTTGATATGTAAAGTATTTCTCTACATTCTGCTGTTCAGATTTCAGAGATGAAGTTTTTTTAAAGCATTTTGTAAAATTTCGTAGGTTCTATAGATTTTTATATTATCTAATAATCACAGCTCTTCTCTTAAATTTTACTTTACTCATAGTTTATTTTTGCTGATTTCTTTTTATTTGCTTGAATATTTTTTCAAACCAATGTCAAAATTCATTTCATTTATACTGCATTACTTCGCAATCTCTGTACCTGTAGCTAATGTTATTCAGTGTACTAAGGAAATCTTATTTGTTTCAGACTGACCAGGAATATGTGTTGCAAGTTTCGAAGCAGCTGGAGGGACAGTGAGTCAATTTTTATGTATATTTATATTTTGTTATTACTATAAAAATGTTATTATTGTCTCATTTACTAAAATATGGGTTTATTGCAGGTTTGCTGAACAAGTAGAGTCCGGACTATTAGAAGTAGTCTCTCCACCTGCTGCATATTACCCACATATGCATTCTCTCCGGCCTACGTTAGGAGACCCTCCTGAACGAGTGCGATGGAGATCTAAACAGAATCTCGATTTTGCTTTCTTAATGATGTATGCACAACCCAAAGGGACATTTTACGTCCAATTAGAAGATGACATTCTGGCAAAAAAAAATTTTATTTCTACCATGAAAAATTATGCTTTACAAAAAATATCTGAGAAAGCACCTTGGTTTGTGCTGGAGTTTTGCCAATTGGGCTTCATTGGTGAGCTTATGTAAAATCCCTTTCACATTTTTGTTGTTATTTCATATTTGGCTAGCCTGAAAATAAAGTGGTCTATGGTACGAATCACAATGTGACTTACACCACGTAAGAATTGATTATTAGATAAGACCATCTACTACTACTAAAGTGGTACTTTTATTATGCTGTACTTACAATGACAAATGACACATAGACCACTTTAGAATGTATAGATGCCCACCTGTTTAGATCAATTTTACCATAACGTGGATTTTAGCCAAAATGTTTTGTAGACCACTTTAGTTCCAGGCCAGCCATTTTATGTTGTACAGCAGTGATCAGATCAGTGTAGAAATTACCATGGTCCTCTGTAACGAAAATCATGTTTGTGACATATTGCAGGTGATAAGTGTGCATGTCCTGTGTTATGATTCTCTTTTTGTTTTCTTTAGAAATACTAATTTCTAATTCTTTTTAATTTCAATATTCTGAATGTATTTTCCAGGTAAAATGTTCAAGTGTGTTGAGCTGCCATGGCTTATCCAATTCTTTCTTATGTTTTACAATGATAAGCCTGTTGATTGGCTTTTGGATCACCTTATATCTACGAAAATCTGCAACTTGGATAAGGATGGTGTAAGTTCATTTTTGCAACTCTCTCTATATAGATGTTTTATTTAGTGTTTCTTTTATGGAAATTGTGGCAGTGGAATCCTATTATTCCTGGCTCCATGTTTGTTGATATGAGGTATGAGAAAAATAATTTTAGTCTTGGGCTTATGCATGTTTTTGAATAGAATTAAGACACAGTAATTTTAGAGAGGTAATCAACTTCTTTAAGATTTTAATACAATAAGACGATTTCTTGTTATAATAATGACCAATAATGATTGTATTAATCTTAAAGTAATATTGTATGGTATACTTTCTTGCTACCGCCTTCGCAGAAGAGAGAAAGTGATGTAATGCTCCGTGAAAAAAACTGCGAATTTTTGGCAGAAAAACTCTCTATTACAGGGCCATGGTAAAGAAAAGTGGATAATCCAGTTGCTAGTTTAGGAAAAGATCCTCTAATACATGGTGTAGCTAGAATCCATGTTTTCTGGGTCTGTGATACCAAAAAAATGAATGAGGGCAAAACGTCCGTCCGTCCGTGAACAACGCTAGCGGCTAAATTGTTCAGACAATTTTTCCCAAAATTGAGATTTCCAAATCGATCTGGCTGATGTCGCAGTCCCTTGAATTTGAAACCGATATTTTAATTGAGGAGGAGGTACTTTACATGAAACTTCTGGAACATTTTTAAAACTTTCAAGAAAATGGCTCTATCATTTTTGATTAAATTTTGTTATTGGATAGTGTAAAGGGCATTTAAGAGAATGATGCAGGCAACTTCTCATTTCAATGCCTAAGATTTTATATATTGCATTGCTTGTTGCATGATTTTGCACAAATCGTGTCAATTTGCCAAAAACAAAAACCAATTTTTCAAAAATAGCTCCATTTGTTTTTGTGAAGCATTTTGTGTGGATAGAGGACAATTCACTAAATCATATGCTGCAAGTGCTACTTTCTTAAAAGTGCACAAAGCCATTGAATTTTCAAACTTTCTTCAATATGACCTTCCGTTTTGGAAGTAAAAGACAGTTGATATAAAAAGGCAATAGTAAGTTTATCTTTTCACTTTCACTGAAAAAAAAAATAGAAAAATAAATACTGGTAAAAAA
This sequence comes from Gryllus bimaculatus, assembly GCA_017312745.1. Taxonomy (NCBI): domain Eukaryota; kingdom Metazoa; phylum Arthropoda; class Insecta; order Orthoptera; family Gryllidae; genus Gryllus; species Gryllus bimaculatus. Next base: position 1,859,650 of record BOPP01000169.1, read on the forward strand.
ACAATAAAAAAAAAACCAGAGGTACACAGATCCTGTACAGTTATCAACTAGTAATGCTTTGCATTATTCTGTTTCAAGAGATCATCTACTTCTAGTTTAAAGCAAGTAGATTAATAGTTAAATGGGACAACATGTAAGTATGCATTTGACAAATGTACATTATTATTAGATAGTGAGTAAATTTGAATATGTAATATTTTCATTATCATTTTTTGTCAACATAAGCTAGTTGTTCGTATCTCTCTCTGTGGAGTGATTTTGGACCATGTTGTAAATATTACTGCAATGATGGGGTACTCAGGAGTGGGATCTGCTTAACACAAGGAATCAATACTTGCCAAGTTTAAAGCAATGGACACTGGATTTCTTTTTATAAGGAAAAGTTCGAATGCCCATATTACAGCATCATCTATGTAAAAATATAACAATTAGAATATGAAATAAGTTCATGTGTAGTAATAAAGGTATTTTCTATTTATTACAGAAACATTGTCGGAAAGCAAAAGCACAACTGTGGTTGCAGTACAAACCATCACTGTTCCAACATATTGGTACACATTCCTCTCTGAAAGGGAAAGTACAAAAATTAAAAGTAAGTTCCTGCATATTCAGTTTTAATAGACATTGCAAGCTATTATTGAATTAAATATTTTATATTAAACTGTTATGTCATTTGAAGTATTATACTACAATAGTAAGAATGACGAATATTTTCTGTCCTTCATTTATGCTTGTAAAGTCTCTTGAAGAAAGATGTCTAAAGAGAATTCTTAGTTGTTACCCGTTTACAGTGTAACCCTTTTTTGTAAATTAGTGTTATTGTGTTACAAAAACATTTTTTATTTCATTGACATTTATGCATTGTTTTAGTTATTATCCTAAATAATATTCTGTAATTTAAAATTATTTACTTTTAAGAGAAATTACAGCCAGCATATAATTTGGGCTTTCCTCCTTCTGAGGAATATGTTATGTATTTCATTTTTTACTAAATGCTCTTTTTATTATTTCAAAACTTTTTTAATTTTAAGTATTTGATAATTAATACAAAATGTTCAAACATTTTTTCTCAGGATAAGCAATTTGGTAAAGTAACGCTTTTCTTCCCTCATAAAAATCCTGAAGCAAGAGTGGAATCAGCAATAAAACATTATAAACAATACAGCCTTCCAAAAGCTTATGCGGGTGAAACTTTCTTTTGGGGATTGCTGCCTCAGCCAGGAGATCATTTGGTCTTCAAGTTCACAAATCCTACTCCTCTTAATCGGTACAAATCTTTTCCTGAAAACTATTTGTTTTAAAAATATATTTTCTGATCTAGTAACTTTTAATTTTTGTGCTTTAGCTATTTCTTTCGAAGTGGGAATGCTGAACATCCATCAGACAGATTTTACAATACCACTGTGGAAGTTCTACCTTCTTCTAGTCAGATTAACTATAATAAAAATGACTTCAACTCCACTACTGATGGATTTATTATTGTTGGTAAGGCACCTTTTTTTAAAAATTTATTTATTGGAGATCTTGCAAGAGAAGCATTTTTGCATCTGTTCTGTCTATGGTTCTACAATCTCTGATTAATGTGTTTTTTGTGTGTATGGTATTGTAAATATAAAAAGCATTTATGTTAATATAAACAACTTTTAGTTGTATTGGAAGATATTATGTGATATTTAAGTCGTCGTGTAATGTTGTCCTTTGATCCTATCTTATGATAATGTCAAAAGAGGATGGGAAGGAACAAAAATATAGCTTGATTCACAATACATTAAAATGTGATATTATAGTGTGTGTCTGAATCTCCTTCTTATCTTAATGTATTTAGGCATGATGCCTGTTATACCACTTAAACTTGAACTTTCCTACACATTCTCTCATTCTTGGACATCCTTTCTCTTTCCTTCTTAAGTATTCAGAAATATCATCTTCGATTTTCCCATCTTTGGTTTTTTTAAATTGACTCCTTTCTTTCATTTATGTCAATACCACTATACATATGAACCTTTGTCTTTTTTCTTTGTTTCTATTAAAATGGCTATATACACACATTTGTCTTTCATTGTTGATCTTTTCCTTTTAATGCTGAACGTTCCAGGTTAATATCTGTGGATGTTCCGCTAAACCATAAACATATCGTTTTCATCTTCTGGTCATTGAATATAGGACATCTGATTGTAAATGTTGTGGTCAGAGAGAAAAATTGTTATTTCACCTACAAGGGTTTCTAGTCCATCTACAGGTACGTTTGATGGTGGGTCTGATGCCTAACTGCCTCAGAACTTGCTAGGCAAATTTTTTAGGTTGCTCATTCTAGACACATTGCCTTCCCTACGGCATACATCTACCTAGGACGCCTTCACCATCTTCATCCTGCTAACAGTCTTCTTCACATGATTTTTCTAGAGATTCCTCTCTGGAGTCCTCTTATTGGCGCTAAAGTCCTCTTCTAGAGTTGAGGTACTTCTTTGTCTCACCCCTACCCTTCGATCTGTCTGGCAAGAGAGACCCTAGCTATACAACCTCCTGCATAGCTTTTAGGGTCCTGGGGATAAGGTCCCCCATTGACGTCAAGGTCATGTGCTCCCCAGGTGGAGTCTGAATTGCTTATTGAGAAATTTATCTCATTCACTAGTTCCATCTCTATTTAGAAATGTTGATATAGAATCTTTATTAGAATGTGTAATATTTCTTCTTCTGAATTATTTTTTATGTGGATTATATATGTGTCTCTATTTTCCCCCCCCTCTCCCCCCCCTCTCTCTCTCTCTCTCGCTTTCGATTGATCGATCCCCCCATACACACTATCTATATCGATCGATCTCAATCTCTCTTCATCTCCCCCATGCCCTATCCGTGCTTATTCCTTCTGCGCTCTCCCCCCCCCACACACACACACACAGCACACACAATTTTTCAACAAACATGTTGCTTATATTTACTATCTAGCTGGCATATTATGTACACATTTTTACCTCATGCTGCCATGTACTGTGTCATTCATTTCATCCAAACCTCTGACATTGCATAAGTAAAAGTCAAGAAAAAAAGCACAATATATTCTATTGTAATGGGAGACATTTGCCTACTTGTTGTGGCATACAAATTACACAAAACATGTCTCATTTTTTCAGGTCAGTTTAATAGTATGGGTATAGCTGAGGGCACTATTGATCCTAAATTTGGTCCTATCAAGGTGCTGCGTCTCAGTGTCCACAGTGACAGTGAAAAGTGGGCAATCCTTAGCGAGGTAATACAAACGAGCCACATACCATCAATGTGAATGACATATTTTTTTATTTTTTTTTTTTAATTTATAAACTTCCTTTTGGCAGATTCATATAGTGCCTGCAAATGGTAGCTGACAGCAATGCAGCTGCTGTTCTACAGAGGCATCTCATTAATATTTTGGGGCCTGCTGCTGTTGGCCAGCAATGGAAAATTATGCTGTGATATGCTCCTAAATGGCATTAAAATGTGCCATATTTTCTAATGCAGTTTTTAGGTAATGTAAAACATTTCTGAAAAAAAAATTCTTTGGTAGATTCATAAAAAAAACGTTCCTTTTTTTTATTTATGACATTCTGCTTTCTTGTCAATAACTGTGATTTATTTTTTTAATTCATTACAAGTTGGAGTTTTCAATGTTTCGGCTGTCCTCTTTTAGCCATCTTCTGGCCTCTGGTTTAAAGAAAACATTTTTCAGTTTACAACACTGGACTGGTACAGAAGTACTTGTACATTATTTTTAACTACAGATCAAAGATGTCAATCAAACATGAACCCCAATTCATAATACTGAAATATAAAGAATTATTTTTAAATTACTTTCACTTACAGATCAAAAGTCATAAAATTAATAAAGATTTGTAGTCACTAGCATAGCAAAATGAGTGCAGGCCCACCCGCAAAACTTTTATCCAGGCCTCTTTTATAAAAGTGTATAGCAAACACAAATAGTGTTAGTACCTTTAAATAATAAAAATATCCTTTAAGAAATTTGAATTCATCGGTCTATGATTAATAACCCAAACTGAAAAAATGTGACTTTATTTTTTAATTGTATGAAATTAAGACTGTTATAAAACCTAAATGTATTGCATATCTTTATTGATTTCAAAACTGTTACATAACCTACTAAAACAGAAAAAAATGTTCTTCTGGAAGATGCTGTTTTCAATCTTTTATTTATCAACTATCACAAAGTAGGCCCCCTTTGACCTTGGCCCTCTTGTAATGTTTTTGAAATGGTTCTTTATCTTCCTTTGATGTTTAGGTACTCTGTATCTCAGTTTTCTTAGGGTCTGACCAATATAAGCTTTGGGGCATTGAGTACAATTGTTTTTATATAACACATCTGTTTTTCCATTGTTTCAATCTTATTTTTGTAATTTTTAATGAAGTTGTTTTTGTTCGAAAATTTGTGTACAAATCTGCCCTAGGGAAGGTTTTTTTGTGAGTGAACAGGTAAATGTAGAAACACACGGAATAACAATATTCTTATAATCAGCCAATTTTTGAAATTGTAGAATGTTGTAGGTGCTTTAAGAAAAGAAAATCTTTGTTTTATAAATTTTGGAGGATGATCATTAAAGACTAGTATGGATTTTATAACGTGGATATTTTGGTAATGGAATGTAGTATCAGACAATTTAATAGCTGTCAGTTAAATTATGGGAAATTGGAACTTTTTGGTTTAAAGGGTATTTACAACATTTATTCAAAATTCTCTCTGTATTTGTAGGTTTCCATGTTTCCCTGTGCCAATTTGTGGAAAAAAATTTCATTTTTTCTCAAGACAGAAATGTCCAAGCAATTTAAAACCTTATTTTCTTGTTTTTCTATAGTGAACCGTATTTTTGGATTGAAGTTATTGAAATTTTTAGTCTCTCCTTTATTTTATCTTTTTTCATAATGAGCAATGTGTCATCAACATTGTGTAAATAAAACAAATGGTCAGTTGCTGATAAGACAGAATTTTCAAGGTATCTCATTACCATTTCTGAAAAAAGACTACTAATGGGACCTTCAATAGCATACCTTTTATTTGTTGAAAACAGTTTGAGTTAAATTTAAAAGACGTGTTGAGAATTATTGTTATTGCAATAAGAATTTCAGACTTAGGAATTTTCTTCTAGATTTTTCAATTTATTATCTAAGATATCATAAATCAACTGGTGCGGCAATGAGGGAGAGGATGGCTAAAAGATGATAGCTGGAACAATGCCAACTGCAGCTTGTAATGAATTAAAACAATAAACCACGGTTATATACAAGAAAGCCAAATGTCATAAATTAAAAAAACCAACTGTTTTTTATGAATAATTACATAGACATTCATAAGAAGAAGAAGGAAACATTTTATAAAGAAACACTGGTTTCTTTGGTAGATGTTTGCACTATTAGTGCGTACACAAGGACTGTGTTGCATCGCAGCAAAAGAAAGTTGTCTGGGTGCATTTTGTGTATTTTTTTATGAATTTGTTTTGTTGGATTGTTATAAAAAGTATTAGTCATGCTGTTTCGGAAAGAAGAATTTTTCATGCAGTATTCGAAAGAGTATGCTTATCGAGAACATTTCATGCTTTTCTATGAGCTCAGGCATATTTTTGTGAATATCATCTAGGTAACTAATATTTGTCAGCTTAGTTAATTTCATTATCATTATTCACATCATCTACATATAATGGTGTTTGTGATTTTGTGATGTGGACCAACTGTGTTTGAAATTTGACGAGTGTTTGTACGTTTTCATTTCTTGATTTTAAAAATCCATTTCAGTATTTGAAGTGGGTGTGAAGATACATCTGGAAATGTTGTGTATTTATTGTTACCTTTTCAAATCTATTGTTTGATAAAATATACAACGATTGCCTGTATGTTATTATTCTCTTTATTTCTCATTCCTTGCCATCTCCTAAACTTTTTCTTTTCATTATTCCATATTTCTCACTTATAATGATGTGCTGCTATAATATTTTTTGTGTGTAATATCTTTGTTAGAAGTATTAATATTTTTTGATATCCTATTTTCAACTATTGGTTTACAAATTGCTCAACTTTCGTTTTCTGTTTTTGTCTTGTATTCACTGAGCGTGCTGAATACAATGCTCATTTTTTTACTTGTATGTATTGCAGCTGATTATGGGGCCATATCTGTCTGTAATAGTTCTAGATTTCAGAATAACCCATATTTACACATCTTGAAAACTTGTACATGTATGCTTATATTTAAGAAACATTGCTTCCTCAGTACACTTACTCCCAAATTTTTAGAAACGTGTTGTGAGCTTATTGGAAAACTTGCAAAGTCACATTATACACATTCCCCCAAAACTAAAAGTTCTTTATTTTTAATCTATTAAAACTTATATTCAAATACGTGTTAACACTTCATGATTAATGTCAGAAAAGTGATTTTGTAGGATAGGATGTTGTGTATAGAAAATTATTACAATTTAATTTTATCTCTCTGTAAATGAAGTAGTAACATAACCTGGTGCTTCAGAGAACAAAAGACGAAATACTATATTTCAATTTACCAAGTGCATGATTTAGTGAGTTTTTCACAAAGCCCACAGTGTTTCCAAATTAACATTTTGTACATATGTTTGTATCAACTGTTATTCTGCTATCATGAAAATAAATGCCTAACATGAAAGCATACATGTGTTTGGGTGTTGTTTTTTATCTTAAAAGATGCAGCTTATATTCATGTAATACATTGAGAGCTCAGAAGAGAAAATCTCACATGTATGTTGTCACATATTGTTTGTGTTCTTTTTTCATTGTGATGATTCCCGAAACAAACTGATAAACATTTTGTTTTGTTCTTTTTTTATTTTCAAATTGGTGGTCCTGTAACACTGGATATTTGTATTGCTTGTGAGTTCTATGGTTGAAAGTAAGTGGCACATTTTTTTTATTATTATTTTTTTGCTAATCCCACCCCTTTCAAAAATATTGCCATTTACTTTTTTGAAAGAACAATAATTTTTTTAAAAATATTGTGCAAATACAGTTTTATTCAGAAAAATAAAATTACACTTAAATTTAACCTAAAAAAGATGTACTTTTATGTGTTGTAAATATACATTTTGTAAACATATTATTTAAATATTTAAAATGTATGTTAATTTTTAAAATGCAAATCTTTACATTAGATCGACTCTTAAATTAATTAGAAAAAATACTTGTGTATTTCTGCACTAATTTAGTATAGATCTGCCAAATTTCAAAGTGGGACACACACAAATAATATTTTTTCAAATAGTTCGTTCACTGGAGCACACAGGCAGCATGCTGTCCGCTAGACTCACTACTCAGGGTGTCTATGACACGATGCACGGTGACGTCCAAACATAATGTAGCCATGACACATATGTCATGCTATGAATCGCAGAAACATACATACAGTGTCAAATGGAAGTCTTCTGACGAAATGCAACTATAAGTTTATTTATAAGAAACTGACACTGCTATGGTCTTCCTGAAACAGGGCAGCCTTCTTTCTTAGATATTCTGAGTCAATTGTATAAACAGAGGAATCCGTGAAACATGTGTGTTGCTCTGTGAAGTTAGCAACTAAAGATTGCTTTACAATAATATCAATACTATTGTTATTTGCATTTTTTTAATATAAAAATGTATAATTGCAGAAGACGTGTATGTTTCGGCTGTTCAAAATTCCTTCTCGTGACGAGTCAAGTGAAGTTTTTTTCAAGAAAGTGAGAATCGACCATACTAGTTACAATGCCACAAATGTGTTGGGCAGAAGCAATAATAAATAAACGTGAACCTCTGACCCTAGTCACCCCCAACGTATCACCTGATATGAGTAATAAAGAAACTGACCTAAAAGTTTCGTCTTTTATTTCTTCTGCTGTCTTCGCCCATTGTTTGCCTTCTGCTGCTCTCTTCATGAGGCAAAAACAAAATTTAACGCTAAGAGTTTTCATTGCCCAGTGCAATTTTTTAGAAAATTATTCTTTTGTACTTGGAGATGTAATTCAGAGACTACTGTGAATTAAGGTCTTAGCTTCTTGCATCCTTTTGTGCTATACTTCAGAGAAAGCAAAGAATTTAAAAATAAAATTAAAATATTTTTTCTGGATGCATGAAATACAACACTAATTCAATTCACCATCGCTAGTGTAAACTCATAACACTTCTCAAGTAAGTTTATGACAGTGTTAACAACAGACATATTTCTCAAAGGGGGTTACTGCCTAGTATTACAAAACAATGCGAATTTATGCTTCCAAAAAGATGTCTTCAATGTGAGTACTGAATAGCACCTAATTGCTTCGCAACATTTATGGAAAGGGACCTTGCAATGTAGTGAGGGGAGGGGGGGAGAACTAAAATATTCTTAATAAAAGCTAGCCTTCAAGTCTGACAGGAACCTACTAATGTACCCAGGAAGTTATTTAAGTGGTTTGATGATAACGTGAAGAACATTACCTTTATAATTTTAGCAATGCTGAATATTTAGAAAGAGGACTATTGCAAAAATGATACAATAAAATTACAGTAAAAGGCACAAAGACATAGTTTCATTTCTTTATGAGAAGGTCAATTAACCATATGCTATGTAAAGTGAAGTAAAATAAGTATCATGTAGAACCTCCTGAAGAAAAATTATATGTACTACAGAAGTCATTGTTTGCTACAGAATATTTAATACATGTAATTAAAATCATCAATATCTGCATTTTCTATGCCTGTTTACATGAAGTGCAAAGAAAACAATGGATGTCGAAATCATTAGAGTCTAGGAGTTATGCATTTATTTGGCCTTACATTTGTAGGAAAACAGGTGTTTATATCAAGGTCATTCAAAAGCTTTCCTTCCTTGCAAAAAAGCCTGGCAGTTTCCTTATCTTTAAAAACATTAATTCTCACATTCATGATTGAACCAATTTCTTGAAAATTAAAAAAAAAACTTAATAAAGTGTTATAGAATGTATTTACAGATCTCAAATAGCACAACAGTTAAGATTTCTTCCCTGTAATATTTATACAAAAGTATAAGTGCGGTTCGTCTCGCGCGAGCCATTGAGGACAGTTTCGCTAAACTCCAAGCTGTGGTGCGACAGGAATGGTACCATTCTCTTCGAAGCACGCACTGTGCAAATGGAAAAAAAAATCTCAAAAACTAAGCAAATTGCCGGCCTCCAGGAGCAAGTGACCACTCACCCTACCCTTAACCAATGTAAGGGAGTGACGAATCACGATGACTTTGCGTCGGAAAGTGAGGAGAACCTCTGTCTTTCTTGAAGAGTCAGGGCGTAACGGAGGTGTTTAAGATCAAGTGGAATGAGAATGGAAGAGAGATCCCCACTCCCGCTGATCCTAACGTTTAATCTTCCCTCTCTCCCAGAGATGATTAGTATGTGCCAAATCCCCTGCTTTGCTTCAAGTGTCAGAGGTTCGGATATATCCAACAATGGTGCCTGGCTGTTACCCCTGTTTGCGCAAAGTGCTGCAAATCCACGCATGATACGGATCCTAGTGGCTCCCCACTTCGCTGTGTTAACTGTGAAGAAGACCATGCGGCCAACTCGAACATTTGTCCTACATACCTGAGGGAGAGGGAGATCCAAATGATCAGAGTGACGGAGAAAGTCTTTTCCTGAGGCGAAACACCGATACCTAGTGAATAACCCTGTAGATCCCGGGCGTTCATTTTCTAGTGTTATGGCCAAGACGGTCAGACCACCTGCTACTTCCCCAGGTGTCTCTAGTGGACTGCATGAAGAGACATCGCCTCTGCAAGGTGGGAAGATAATTCCCTCCAAATATAAATTGTCCAAGAAAACTACTTAGACGAAGTCGGTCCTAGAATACACTCCTCAGCCCCGCATGAAGGCCAAAGTCACTCGGACGTCTGGCCCAGGCAAGCATAAAATGATAGTTCCTCCAAACTCCGACCACCTACCCCGAATTCTGAGACTCGCTCTGAACAATTCCTTAGCCTGTCAAGCAGTGCTCAGGAGGAGGCTGCCTCGGAAGAAAGTCAGCCGGGGTGGACACGCCCTTCGGGCAACAGAGGCATAAACAGAAAATTGGGAAGACAGCATCCCCGTAGAAGCAAAGGACTTTTAACATCTAGAAATTATTGCTTTCCTCTCGTAGAACCTCGGTGGCTTTCGCACTCATTTAGACGAATTAAAGCTGATAACGTCTGTGTGTATACCCGCTGTTTGTAGGAAACACAACTTCCTGTGCATTCCCTCTCTTCGTGACATTTGTTGCGACAAGCATGACATTGATGATGGCCTCCGGGCTCAAGGCGCAGTCGCTACATTTCCCACACACTCCTTGGTGGCCAAAGAAGTAGACGTACGAACCACTCTTCAGATATATTGCATTCGTGTGAACTTCCTCACTATATGGATAATTATTTGCAATGTCTATATCCCGCCTGGACAAGGCGTGTCGCAAGAGTAACTTGAAGATATGCTTTCTCAGTTGCCCGCCCCTTATTGTGGGGGAAGTTAATGTCCACAATCCCGCCTGGGGTGGCACAAGGACTTGTCCGAGAGGCAAAGTACTTGAAAATATTGACAACCAGATCATAATTCTTCTTTATTCTGGCGTTATCGCACACTTTTCCGTGTCTTCAAACACTTTCTCGTCCATTGATATGGCCCTTGGCAATCCATATCTCTTTCTCTACCGTCTTTGAGTGGACTGTCCTTGGTGACCCGCATGGCAGTAACCACTTTCCCATTCTGGTCATTTTCAATATTCCAGTCCTAAAGGTTGCCCGTCATGCTCGCTGGCTAACCCATCGAGCTGAGTGGGAAACATTCGAAAAAGAAATATGGATATCGGGAAACTGCCCAAACGATATCGATGCTATGGTTTCCCATTTTAGTGATGCCGTTCTTCATGCGGTCTCAAGTCGTCGGGTCGCTCACGACATCCTTCCGTGCCATGGTGGAATGCCGACTGTGCCACTGCGGTGCGTGATCGGAAGCGGGCACTGGCAAAGCTTAGTAGGTTCCCAACCGTGGATAATTTGACAAATTATAAAATATCCCGAGCCAGCGCTAGATTGACTATACGGGAATGTAAGGCCGCGTCCTGGAGAGCTTCGTACGCCTCTTAAAGTAGTGAGGCGAAAGGTTCGACAGATCGGCGGAGACTTCCTTCGCCATCTGTCTCATGGCTTCTGGTAAATGGCAATCTCACCTCACAGGGAGATATAGTTGAAGAATTGGCCTCACACTACGAACATATCTACAGCTCCGAACACTACTCCCCTGCCTTCCTGAACACCTAAAGAAGGATGGAAAATTTCAGTTTAGATTTCTCGAGTCGCGTAGAGGAAGATTACAATGCTTTCTCCATGGATGAATTTTCGCGTGCCCTCGCTTGTGCGAAAAATTCTGCTTCAGGACAAGACCAGATAAGTAATAAACTGCTTAAACACCTCCCGGTAAAAGCTCGTTATCATCTTCTCTGCATTTTCAACCTGATTTGGGTTGAACATTCCATACCAAGAATGTGGCGTGAAGCCATTGTTATTCCAATCTCTATAGGAGGAAAGGACAGAACAATCCCTTCAAGTTACTGCTCAGTCTCGCTCACAAGCTGTGTGCAACATTTTAGAGCGAATGGTAAAACAAACGGCTGGTCAGGCTCCTGGAACAAAGGAATGGATTTAAACCTTTTCAGTGTGGTTTCAGGAAGCACAGGTCAACCATGTCCCACTGACCCTCCCTTGCCACACAGATCTCCACTTCTTTCGTGCAACGACGCCTAGTAGCAATTTTTACAGATACAGAGAAAGCGTATGACACCACCTGAGGTAAGGCGTCCTTCGCACCTTGCATTCTTGAGGCCTTAGGGGGAAGCTTCCTATGTTTCTAGTAGATTTTCTTTAGTCAAGATATTTCCGCGTCCGCCTTGGTGACACTCAAGTCACCAGTTAGAAAACGGTGTTCCCCAGGGATCCATTTGGAGTGTCACTACTATTTACCATTGCTATCAATAGTAGCACATCAGTAATTCGAGAGCCCGTGAAAGCATCGCTCTTCGATGATGACTTTGGTACATTCTGCTCCTCGAAGACCATGCGTTTATTAAGAGGCAGTTACAGCTTGTCCTCAGCAAACTGAAAGAATGGAGCGATAAAACTAAATTCAATATCTCTACCTCTGCTCTTCTGTAGAATTCATCACCTCCATAATCATCCTGATATTTTTTGGCGTGACGTTCCGCAAGTGATTAACATGGCGAAAGCATATTCAAAACTTGAAGAGCCTATGTGTATCACCATTGAACCTCTTTCGCACCCATACTGGTAGATCATGGGGCGCAGCCAGAATGTCCCTTGCGCCTATATATGACCATCCACCATCTTAGATTATGGGTGTATTGTTTATGGGCCAGCGTCTCCATCGACCTTCCGGGCATTGAATACCATGCACAATGTCGGTATGCGGATCAGCACAGGCGCCTAGTTCTTCCCTCACTTCATCGAAATGTGGTCAATGAAAGAACTCACGAGGCGTCACCGTCCAACAGGAAACGGTGTTGGTATAAACGGTAGCACCCATGCCCCGTTAACAACTGGGGCAATTAATGATCCACATCTCCTTGTTTTAAGTAGGCCCACTTTCTTACGTTAGGAATAAGATGAAAAGTCCATCTACCAATGGATGATTGAACCTATCGCCGTTGTCACTCAGCCATTGTCACCTCCCTCTCTTCCTTCACGATGACGCTTCTATTTGTAGCTCCTTCTCACTTACGTCTGTAGATCCTGACCCTTTCTTGTGTCCATTGTGTCATAAGGTCTATAGGGGGCATGTCGTTTATCACAGACCTAGCGTTATACGAAACCCTGCGAAACGCCCAGTTCTCCCACACGGCGGGCGTTCTTTACACTGACTTCGCACCGCTGGCGTACGACTTGATCCCAAATGCATCAGTCCTAATGGTGGGTGCGAAGAGCAGCACGGACTTAACAGCGCTAGACAGTAGCCTCCGGTTACTTTACCTTGGACCCCCAACGTTAGGCATAAATCGTGCCAAGGCGGGGGCCATGCGAGTCGCTTTCTCGCAGACCATTCGCAAGTGCTTGTCGAAGTGCAGTCTCGCATCAATCTGGACTCCTACGTATCTTAGAGACTGCTGGGACGCTATTGTACTACCCCCTACATTGAGAGTACCCTCTTTCACTTTTCTTCCATACATGTGGTTGTGTAGCGAATGTGTATGTGTATAAAGCGTGTGGAGGAGGCAATGATGAGAAAGGGAAGAACGCACGTAGTTCGTGTCTCGTTTGTTAGGGTACTACTTCGACATTCACCTTGAATTGATCGGAGAAACTATAGAAAACTACCGCTCAGAACAGCCGGCCGCTAGAATACTTTAGACAATAGATGAATTCGACCTAGCTATCAAGCTAGTTTCGAAAACCCGCCTCCGTTGGGACTCGAACCCTAGAATCTTCGGATTAGAGGCACTGCAGTTACGTTCACCAGGCAAGACCTATTCGCCAATGGTAACGTGGGGAATAGCCAGGCTATTTAAAGTGCTATAATGAATTCATGTTGTGATTCTAATTCACAACAAAATGTCACACAAAATATATTTTTAAATTGTGCATGAAATAATTTAAAGATTTATTATTGAGGAATATATTTATTTACGAAATAAATCGTGCCATAGATTTATTTACGAAATAAATCTCTTATTTTAAATAATATAGTTGTAGGAACCAATCAAAAAAATTGTACCTTTGCTATTTTTGAAATTCTAGAGGATTTAATTAAAATTAGACGTAAAATTGTTCTGTGGAGCATATCTTGTAATATTCATAATTCTTTGTCTCACTTTTAGTTTTAATGGCGCAATTAAGGTACATATAGAGTTTCCAATATAGTAGAACGTCTTCTGCTCTGACAAAAATGTTCACCAATTCAGTCACTTATACAAGGGAAATTCGTGGTTTTCGCCTTCCCTCCCTAAAATGGAAAGTTCTAATTGATCAGTTACAAGAATCGGCATTAGTTGTGATTTCTTTAATTCGCCCAGACCTTCTAGATCTTAGCATTTAGAGTACGTCAGATGAATCACCACGCGTTTCAGAATGGCCCTGCTTTAAATGGCGTTTTGAAGGAACTCGGCGAAGTGATTTTGTATACGTGCGTAACAGCAGTGTAAGATGAGTTGCTTACCGATCAGGGGCTAATGTCAAATGTGAAACTTCGATATATGGTATTTCCTACCATGTGTTCAATGACAAAAAATTAATCTTCGACCTCCGTACACGTTCTAGAAGCTTGTATGAAAGCATTAATTGATACACCTATTTTTCTTAATTGAAGGGCTTTTCAGGAAAACATTAGTGCAAAAATTTAATTTGTGATCATATAGTGATCCAACAAAAAATGTCTGCCTTTGTCTCTGATGTTCCTTTATTTTACTCAAATGAAATTAAATACAAACTTTCCAAAACATACACTATAAATTCTATTTAAAGACTACATGGTAAAAAATAAGAAGAACACGAAATGTGTGCCATTGAGTTACCTGGTACTGAGCTCAACAGAGAAATCCTCAAATTAGATAGACTCTTTAGCAGTATTTTTAAAGTTAAACCTAGAAATAAACTAAAGCAGCCCATTCAATGCAAAAACTGCCAGCAACTAAATCTTACTCAAACTAACTGCACACAGGAACCTAGATGTGTTAGTTGTATTGAAAAACACAATTATACCAAGTGTAAGAATTCAAAAGGCTCCGAGCTCCAATGTGTTGTCACCCAGCTCACGCGGCAAATTATAGTTATTTAATATTGTTAACATTTAATAATGTTAATCAAAACTTCAACGCAACAACTCTCGCTGGCATTTACATTTTCAATCTGCACCTATAAACAATGGCTTTGTTTAGCCCCCTACCATTGTGAAAGATGTGAGAAATTTTCCAAGGCTACCTACTCCAACTATGGAATCACAAAATCTTTTAAGAAATATTTTTTCATTTCGTCCACTTTCTACAGTAAATTTAAACCCGCTGTTTACAATCATCATTAGTCAAGTCAAATAGTTAATACAATAATTCAGCAAATGTTGCATAATATGTTACTTCAACTTCTAATTAATGGACAAGCAACTAAATGTAATAATTTTAAACTGGAATGGCAACGGTTTATTACGACAAATTATTAAATTTAAATGCTACATGATAAAAATTGACATAGCATGTGTAACAGAAACGCATCTTAATAATAAGAAACTAAATATCATGGGTTATATTACTTAGAGAACGGGTTATATTACAGGGTTGAATTACGGGTTATATTACAGAGAAGACAGACCCTCAATCCATGCAAGTGGAGGAGTAGCAGTAATAATCAGAAGAAAAATATTACAATCTCATATCTTGTTCCCACATCGAAAATACTTAAAAGTTAAACTTTGCGTTGGAGATATGTTAATAATTTCAGCCTATAACCCCCTAATGAACATCTTCAAATAAACATTTCAAAACATATTTAATACAAACAAAAAATACTTTTTATAGGTGATTTAAATGCAAAGAATACAACTTGGAGATGCGAAACTACTTCTACACGAGGAAAATATACTGTTTAATTAGTTATAACAACTGGAATTTAAAGATTCCACGTCAACCTACTACCACGTACTTTCCATAAAGATCGACAATTTGTCCTGACATGCTGGATATAATAGTTTCCAAAACCATATTGACAAACTCAATTATAACTGGTAAAATAAATTGGGATAAATTCAAAACTAATAATCTAAAATTATATAAATATCGTCAAAAACTAGACTCATCAACCGACATAGACTTAGCAATTACTAACCTTCAAAATAATATAATTAAATTAATTTACCCATCTACTATTAAACCAATTAAACGCAAAAAATACGCAAACCTGCCTTGCTAAAGGATATCTTAGAACTAATTACTCGAAAGCATTGAATTCGCAGAGAATGGCAAAGTACTCGTAACCCTACAAATAGACGCATCATCAATGTGTTAAAGCGACTTGTAAAACAGAAACAAGAGCGAATCATATTCTCATAATTTAATACATTTACTTCACAGTCACTCAAAAATCAGCATCACTCTGGTCGGTAAGTAATTACTTCCACTTACATGAAAGTAATTACTTAAGATAAAAAATATTAAACCTTTAAAATCTAATAATACTTTAGCTACTTCAGATGAAGAAGCCGAACTACTAGGAAAACACTTTCAGATACCATTTGCAACCAATTCCTCCTAAAACGATACTTTTACTACGATAAT
Source organism: Gryllus bimaculatus (assembly GCA_017312745.1). NCBI lineage: Eukaryota > Metazoa > Arthropoda > Insecta > Orthoptera > Gryllidae > Gryllus > Gryllus bimaculatus. Next base: position 1,875,949 of record BOPP01000169.1, read on the forward strand.
ATAACAAGAATCAGTAAAGCCCTTCCACACAGTGCCAGAACGAAGAAGTTTGCTTTACTGTAATGAAAGTTTGAAAATTGTTTACATGACAGGACCACGAAGGCGAACCCCGTTCTTACAGTCAAGTTATTTTTAAAGGAGACCAATTGTGGATATCTGGGAATCTCGATGGACTTATGATTTGAGGGGCTCCATAGGCGCGTGCAACGGCGCTGGGTCCAAAGGCACCGCGCATCCCATGCGACGCCGGTCGAGAGGCGAAGAGCGGCGTCCATCGGTCCCGTGTGCGGAGACATGTGGCTCGCGACCCACGACCCGCCCGCCACCCCGCGTGAGCCAGCGGCGGCCCCGCACGCGGAGGGGGAGACTCGTCGTCGGCCGAGGAGCGCGCGGGGAACGCGACAGCCACGCCCCCACTTGGAGCCAAGGCGGTGGCGGAGCGAGCAGAAACAAGTGTGTGCAGTCAGAGAGATTGGGGTGAATGAACGACCAAATATAATGAACAAACAGTATGAAGGTACTGTACATGGAGAGAAAAAGAAAGAAAAAATGTTACACTAGTGTAACGTTTTCCCGTAATGAATTACCAACACAGGTATTATTTAAACTAAGACGTTTATTTGTGAACAATGATACACCAAAACTACTGGATCTATTTACAGATATATTACACTTAATTATTTTCTTTACACACGACTCCGTTCTCTTGATTATTTATTTACACTGCTCACTGCAATATGATTATTTATTTACACTGTTCACTTCTTCTACACTATCGCACAGTCCGCTGCACTGTCCACGGTCCACTGCGCCGACCACAATTCCCTGCGCAGACCACACTTCACTGCACTGACCACAATTACAGCGCCGACCAGGGTCCGCTGCTCAACTGTTTACAGCGATGCACACTTCACAGCTCAGCTTCCACTGCAGACTTCAAACTGCTGACTGCTGTTCCCCTACTGCACCACTGTTTACCGCGATACACATTTTACACCACAGCTTTCACGTCAGACACTGACGGACTGACTGCTTATTCACTGATTACGTTCACTAATTCGTGGCTGCTTACTGCCGACTACTCTTACACTGGCATACTTACACTCACTAACTACACTTGATTTACTTACACTGGCGTACAGTAACTAACGTACACTGACTAACTTACAGTAATACTGTCTCGCAGCCGCCGGCAGCGGCGAATTTATACCTGGATGGCGCTCGTCTCGACACAACCAGCACTTGCTCCACCTTTCCCCGCGACTCGCGAATAGTCCGGAACCGTCCAGTTCGGGGGGAAGGGGGGCGCCGGCAGATGACGCAATCTGCGCGCAGCGAATTCCGGCAGGTGATGCAATATTCGTTACACTTAGAAAATAAGATTTTTACCTCCAAGAACGTACAGTGCGCTACGTACTCAATTTTATACGTAGTGTACGAATAACACAATTAAACGTCATATCGCGTCACAATTTTTAACTATACCGTATCTTTATACGGTACCCTAATTGCTACTAATACATTTAAATTGGACCTGTAAAAAATCAAACAGCATAAAATAACCTATAAGATATATATCCCCAACATTATCAATACGCATAAAATCTATTTAAACATAAAATATTCGTTCAGTTTGCCTATGTAACGTTCGTGAGAAATCAACAAAATTAGGCTTTCGTGTTTTCTTTCACCTTCTGTATTCGAAGATTTCCGTCTTTATTCTCGCGTCTGGTAATCGCATTCAATTACGAGTAGATCTTAGAAGTCATAGTGGATGTTGTGAATACAAGTCACGTGCACCTCATGTTTCTTACTTCTCATCAGACATCGAAAGCAATATTTTAGCCACTTACCTTATCACAAGTATACATGGAGCCAACTATTGGGACGGCAGAATCTGAGTCAGGCGGTGTCATGCGGATCTGTACTCGGAGTGCGCTTGAAGTTCGTGTCTTGTTGGCGAGTGCCTCAAATACATTAATACATTAGACTTCTGTACCTTTTATAACGTGAAAATTTCCACGTAACTTGTAGAATTGAATCGGTTCAATAAAATGCTATTCATCATTTCGCATCAAAAGTGCGTGAATCATCCCGGTAATTTCTGTTACGTATGTAGAAGATTTAAATCATTTTGAAAGGAAAAAAATGTATGAAATAACAAAATATGCGTATTCTTTATACTTTGGCTGTCATCACAATCAGGATAAACCACGGGCTTCTCACAAGTGTTGTGTCGCATGTACAACTACCCTTAGATTGTGGCTGTAGTGAAAACTCAAATCATTGTTATTCGCTTCACCAATATTGTGGAGACACCAACAATCCATTTTAATTACAGCATATTATTGGACGAATATGCGTATTCCATTTTAAACTTGTTCTTACTTCGAATCAAGCATGCCCGTATGATTTTATACTCGTTGTAATACAACCGGAGTGACAATGCGGTAATTAGTATAGGATTTTGTTTATTTCAACTGTTTATATCTTTTGAACCTTGCGTGATAGAAACTTTTTATAATGATTTTCGAAATCAGCGTGATCGTTTTCTTTGAAATTATATACTTTCATCCTGGAGGTATGAAAACAAATTGTTCCCTAGTGTAAACAGTATATTCAAAAAGTTTTGACAATTAGTTCCAAGGAAAAATATTAATAATAAAATATATATTACTTCAATATAGGTAGATCACAGAATTTAAAAAAGTGTACTTTTACATTCAAACTAAAATTACGTAATTTTAGATAGTATATTTAATAATGACCTAACCGAACCGCTTAATACTGAAGTCTTAGGTGGCTCAGGGCATCAGGTGATGTCTGACCGGGAGCTCCTGGAGTTCGAGTCCTGACGGTGGCAGGAGTTTCGACACTAACTAGGTCGAAGTCAACCGCTGTCTGGAGGATCGGGTCCGTAACTTTTCGACTGCCCTTCGTAAGTAAGTGGTGAGAAAAGGTAAAGGAAGAGAAAGGAAAGATCGCGCAACGTTCATGGTCTGTTAGGATATTGCTCTGACATTCGCCTGATGTTGATCGGAGAAACCACGGAAAACTGCCGCTCAGAGCAGCTGCCCGCTAGAATTCTCCTCCGGGCAGCGGCTGAACTAGGCCGTCGACCTAGCTGTCTAGTCGGATGCTGCCACCGTCAGGACTCGAACCCAATGACCTCCAACCAGAGGCACTGCAGTGACATCGATTGATGTCCCGAGCCATCTATGCCGATGCTCTTGGTTAGAGAACACTGCACATACCTGTTAAACCCGTTCCAAACATAAATGAAATTTAAATGCCCTTCAACATCTTTGCCTTGACCGGCCTTGTTGGCTCAGTGCAACAATTGCCACAGCAACGAATCGATAGGTTCTAAGGTTCGCGTTTCGACGTTGGCGAATTTTCGATATCTAGATACATGGAATTCAGCCGCTGTCCAGAGGAAACTTCTAGCAGCCGGCTACTCTGATTGGTAGTTGTCAGTGATTTCTCCGATGCGTACTAGGCGAATGCCGGAGCATTACCCTAACAATCGGGCCGCAGACCGGGTGCGATCTTTTGTTCCTCTTCGTCACATAATTTCCCATGAATACACACTTCACGCACTACACTACCACATATGTCGGGAATAGAGCTTGCTCGTCTGAGTCACCAAGTTAAAAGTGCATCGGATTCTAAGCTGCCAGGCGATTGATCTTCTACATGATATTTTTCCAGCGGGAAGAGTTGCTCGAAGGGTCACCGAGAAGGGCCATCAAGTACTCACTATTTACGCATCTGGAAACACTTGCAGGAGAATATTATTTTGCCATTGAACAGATGTTGGAATGTATATTAATTATACTTCTTGCATTACGATCGAGAAAGCGTTCTTTTGCCATCTTCCGCAATTGTACTTTAAATCAAATACATTTGCTTTTAGCATTATAGATATATTGCGTTCCGCGTGCAGCACCATCTGTAGGCGAAAATTGCCTATCTTGAAGTAGCTTACGATCACCCGACCATTTCTGAATATAAAAAAATTAATTAATACTTCACAATTAAAAGTTCAACATTTTATTCAAATTCTACTACAGATACATTTTCTCGTGTTGTATTAATTTAAAAATTCCCCGTTTAACCTTTTTCAGGAATTATCTATCACTCGTTGAGGATGCGTCATTGGCTTGAGACGGTTATGCAATACGTTTACACACTACATTGTTTAATATAATATTAACAAGAGAGCAGCGGCGCAGCGTGGGTGCCAGCCGCCAGGGGCGGAGGAAAATTCGCCGCCCCCTTATTTACCCATTTCAGTTTAAAAGACTGAACTGAAGCAAGCTTGAACAACGTAGCAGATATAGTCAAATGTACAGTTACACAAATTAAATAAATAAATAAAATATTTAATACACAGTCAAATGTATAAGTACACAAACTAAGATTTTTCAACCAAGTTCAATAATTTAACACTCTACACATACTTACGAGCGCTAAAATCATAGTTTGCCGATTACGTTAAAGTGAACTGGGCTACTGACAATTCATCAATGAAACTTTCTTTGAATTGTCAAAGCATCACCCATGGACTTCCCCGAAGAGACTTATTCGTACTGTAATCAAATTTGTAGGTGTTATTGTACAATATTGAACACTATTCTTAATATGATAGAAGTCATTGTCACTGAATATTAGCCATAAATAATCCAAGCACAACATGAAGTACAGAGAATCCCTACAAGTCAGTACAGACGGTGTTCCCGGTCGCTACAATGAGGAAGATGTCATTATTATACATTTATTTAAAGACGTCACAGATAAAGTAATGAAAGATTCCATCCTCGGTTTCAATCGGTCCGAATGGTAGGTGCGGCAAAAATATGAAATGAAATGGTTCAATTTTTTAAAAGATATTATTGTTATTATTATTCATTGTGAAATTTTGCGGCCCCCTAAAAGTGCCTCCCGGGACGGGGCGCCCCTGTCGCCTCCACTACACTACGCCACTACAAGAGATTTGTTACGTCTTAATTATCTTTGACACTAAAGAGCACTTGGGCTCGTGTTGTGTCGTGTTGGTGTCGTGGACTGTCTCTTGGCGTCGTGTGTGTCGCACTCTGTCTTCAACACCTCCCTGCAGCCCTATGGATATCTACATCTTGTGAATGAGTTCGTATGCGACCTCCATCTTTCGGTACCTGGAGCGGCCTGATTGTCCCAAGGCGTTACTTTCACTTTTTTCTCGGAGGAGCCGAGGCCGAGGAAACGCACGCGGAGACAGCGTTGAAAGCGGTTACGAGTGCAGCGCGGGGCGGCGGGCAGTTTGAGGCCCGCGTTGCGTCACCGCGCGCCGCCCGACCCTCGCCTCGCCTCGCCTTGGTGCGCAGCCGCCAACGCCGTCTCCTCCTCCGCTTTCTCCGTCCTTCCGCCCGCCCTGCCAGCCTCCCGGCCGGGGCTCCTCGGCCGCCTGGCGGACGTGCCCGCGGACGCGTCCCGCAGCTGCGCCCTCCCCGCCCACCCGCCGCACGCACGAGCGACTGCGCCCGCGCGAGCCACCTGCCCGCCTGGCAAGCGCTGCGCTGCTGCGCGGGCCATTTCCCCTCACGCCGCTCTGCCTCCTCATCCAAATCATGAAAGAGATGATTGATTGATTGTTAAAGATTCCGGGCGGATCAACTGCTAAGGACATTAGTCCCCTACGACCTCAGCAGTTGACGGAATCACTAATCAATTATTGACGAAAATTATATTTTTGGAGTACCTGATACCGAACAACTGTCCGTCCGCCTGACAATATGTGAAATCAAAATTAATCAAAACGCTCCGACTGTCTGTCCGAGTGTCTGTGAATAACACGTCAAATGAATCGTACATAGAATATCATTAGACGCTCTGAAATATCGATGTAAAAATACAACTTTCTTTTCGATGCGTTGGAAGCGTACGTAGCCATCATGTGGTCTAATGCACGGTTGATCGAGCACCCTACCCTCCTAAGTTCGAATCTCAGCCCGTGCAAATATTCTTTTTTGGGGCTCTCATGCATGGAAAAAGGCACATACTTTCATATGGCCGCTTACTATATTGAGAATGGTCTCAAGAGTAAAAAGACTAGGAATTTTAAATGTCTATGAATATATACAAAACACTAATAATGCAACTCGTACGAAAGTAGAACGAAAGTAGGGCGTGCTCATTTTAAAAAGCCGGTCTCGACTCGTACGTCGACTCGCCGGCGACGTTTCTACGCCAAAGACCCATTTTCAATACTAATTACGTTAATAACTATTGTAGGTTGAAGTAGTATTACGATAATAATTATGTATGATTACGTATCTGTAACAACTTATTTGGAGCGGTTCTTGAGATTTTTTTTGTTTTTTACAAATTGCATTAATTTCAAGTAGTACAAATTATGGAAAACTACTCATTTTTTTAAAAAAAAATATGTATTACATTACATTTTTAATGAGTTGATTTTTCAGAACAGATTTTCTTTAAGACAACTATCTCTAACTTCAACTTTGTGTTCTTGAAATGCTATCTCTTTGCAATTCAATTGGAGAAAGAATTATGTGGTCTATTCCTCTTAGATCGATCGTGACGTCCTCTGACCAATTTGAGGCGGATGCCCCTGATAGAACGAACGATCTTCCCTACGATCTGATCTATTCTCAGATAACCGTGCCCATGGCCTCAACAGACGTTGGCCAACCTGCAAGTACACAGAGATCAGGCCAAGGCACGAATGGGACAGTTTGTTTAATGGATTTCATTCGCGACAGCTACTATGACCATTAATCCCATAGGTGTAGTGCATGTTATCATGCCGTGATGTGGCGGTGACCCACCCCTCTAGAACTTGAGATTCGGCATCGACCTACTCGTTGGTATGAGGAATGTTTATTTCCTCCAGGTATCTCTGTCAGCGAGACATCGCCCCAGCGGGAACAAACTCGAGGCTCCCGATATTAGTGATTATGTAGTAAATGTAAGTGTACGTGTGGGTGCGCATGTAAGGGGAGTGGAGACAAGGATGAGAAAGGGAAAATCGCGCGCGCTCTGTGGCCCATTTGCTCAGATACTGCTTCGGACTTCTCCTTGTACTGATCAGACAAATCACGGAAAACTGCCGATCAGAGCTGCTGACCTCTAGTTTTCTCCTTCAGACAGCTGGTGGTATCGAAAATCCGCCACAGTCGGGTCTTGACCCCTAGGACCAATCAGAGTCACTGCACTGGCAACCCCTTCTTGCCCTGAAGAAGAAGAAGACGAAGAAGAAGAAGGAGAAGACGAAGAAACGAGAAGATGGGGGAGGAGGGGAATAAATTTTATTGGAATATAAGAAATCAGTCATAAAACATGAAAAAACAATGAAAACATCAGAACACCTGGACGGGACAACAGTATTTTGCGGATCCTGAACCGCAGAAAGGTGGAAGCTTGATGACGCACGCGGGGCAGGTGCGTGCACCAATGCACCACGGCGCCGTCGCGTGCAGCTCCCGTCCTGTGGTCTGCGCCATCGCTCGTCTCCACCCATCCTCACCGAGAGAGTCGCGATGGAGTTGTCGGTAAAAGCGGAACCGGCTCGCCGGGACAGCGAGGAGAAGGGGAAAGGAGGAGAGGAAAGAGATGGGTGGGGGCGTGCAGAACACGCGAGGCGCGGCGCGGAGAAAGTAAGAGGCGACGACTGCTGCGGCACTAGCGGCGGCGAGAGGTGGAGGATGTTGCAAGGCCCAGGAGATTCGTTCAGTGGAACAGCAGATGTAGCTACAAAAATACTTCTACGTCTTCTTTCGGGCGACTCGTGGTGTAGGGGCCAGACCTCTCGCTCCACCTCACTCCCTTGCGAGACCAGAGTTCAAATCCCGATTAATACTTTTCTGCTCTACAGAGCGGCAGAAATCGATTCCTTCACATGGGGGACGACAAGAGATAAAACAAATAGCAAATACATGCAAGTAATCTCTACAACATCTGATTGAATATTTATTGTGAACAAATTTTACTCAAAACAATCATTGTTAACTCTATTGTTAATTCAATTTAATGTAGCAAAAGAATGGTGTTAGGGACATCGTTTTTCTGGAAAACGTTCTTTGATTATACTTCTCCCTCATACGTTACACAATTTTAACGGTTTTCAACGTTAAATAAATAAATAAATAAATAAATAAATAAATAAATAAATAAATAAATAAATAAATAAATAAATAAATAAAGTAAATAAAAACAAATACCTACATAATACATAAAATCAGTTTTCCATAGGTTATCTTGTTTCTCCCGTTTCTCCTCTCTCTAATTTTGCCATCTGGGGAAAGTTGGCGAATTTGAACCGTCGCCTAATTTGGACCGCACAATTATTTCTAAGTGCACATTTGGATTATATACGTGTGTTTTAATGCTTGTGAAGGTTCTACGTTCAGAGAATGGAACCTATTTTAACGAGCAATATTCGTATTAGTGTTTCCGTACAATATCTTACTATTTTTGTGCCATATCTCGTAAGCCACTATTGTTGCAGAGTGAGTTACTACTATACTTTATTAGTTTCTGAATACGCAAATTAAGTCTAATGAAATGACATTGAAATAGATATGCAGCATTAACTGTATCGTATATTTGAATGAGTTGCCGAAATTGGATCACAGAAAGATTCCTTAACTGGACCTGTTCATGGCAGGAAACTGATAAACATTATTTTATATTTTTCTTTCAGGACAACTGAAGGAATGGTAAATGTGTAAATAGAACATGATATTGAGCGCAATCTCATGTCCTGATAGTCGGAGTCAATAAGCAAAGCATAGTTCTAGCAGCATTGAGTAAAATGATAGTAAAGATTCATCCTCAGTTGGTTCTCTCTATAATCACAAACTTGTGGTGTTAAAACAGCACGTAAATTCTTGCCCGTATTTTCACGTAAAATAACGCGAAAAGTTCTCAAATTTTCGAAAAATTGTACACGACCTTATTTCAATATCTATCTTTAATGAACAGATTTAATTAAGGGGGGAAATCTCTATCTATAATATTTTAGTTGTAGGAAGACTTCGACAAATTTTTGAACTTCTAGAATTTTTGAAAAATCAGGGTATTTAATGAACACTTAAACATCCTTTACATTATCAAAAAAATCAAAACCAATGGATCAATTTCTTGAAAATATGGAATTGATCATTTTTGAAAACATGGAAAATTTCCCAGAGACTTCATGTAAAGTACTCCTCAAAATTAAAATATTGATTTCAAATTCAAGGGGCCGCGATAACCGCCAGATTATTGAGGAATATCAAATTTGGAGAAAATCGACTGAACAGTTTAGCCGCAAGTGTTGTTCATAAACGGACGAACAGACAGACGTTTTGCCGTCGTTCGATTTTGAGGTCAAAAACCTCAGCCAATCTTAAAATTCTAGTGAGAGATTGTGAATCCCCGTTTCCTCTGTAGCCGGTATCGGAAAAGTCCATTACGATTTTCTCAATTTGTTTTCAGGTATTTAGCTTGAACGTAGTGTTTGCGGAAATCAGCAGTTACTTATTTTTACATCTTCTTTCACTACTCCCTCCCAGCAAAAAGAAACAAAAACTCTGGATTCCCCACAGAATTTTTTTATACATCTGAAATGCGTATTTTGTAGTTCAATTCTTCGACTTTCTTTTGTAATGATGTGGCAAAGTCCTTTCTCTGCGGTGCGAAAATAAAGTGGTTATGCCAGAAACATTTGTCAAACTTTCCGCTTGTGACACCTTTGCTAACTTCGTAACGAAAGAAAGTCTTTCCAAGCCTCGTCTGTCCTTTCTGTGAAAGGAATGGGTTTCGTTTGTGTTTCAATTCTCATACTCTCTCTTTCACCATCTCTTTTATTTTTCGATAGGTCTTTTCTCTATGTTAGTATTATTATATTACGATTCTTTATTTTCAATATATTATGTGATGTTGCTTTATTATGGAATGAAATTAATCCATCTTATTTAATTGAGGAGAATTTTATCACTATGGGCGAGGTGTGAAGCCTTTTGATTTGTGAACTCTTCAGCACGTTTTTTGTCAACACATTTTGGCAATATTTTTGGGAAATTTATCATGGAACAAGTTTCACAAGTGAAGCAATGTTAATTATAAATATTTCCAATCATTCTCGGTTTCTATGTCATTCTATAATTTGAATTTGTCAAGAGGCTAGCAATTTTGGACTGTGCAAACATGAAGAAACATTCAATCACTTAATCAATGTCTGCAGGAATATTGTGCAGGCGGAAAACAATGAACGTCGCTACAGAGCGTTCACAATACTACACCAGAATCTGTCAAGAAAAGTTGCCTTGCGAGATCATTTTCATTGGTGCATACATAAGCAATGCAAAGTGGCCGATGAAAAAGAGAAAAATAAAAGAGAAGAAAAATAGATGAAGGATAAGAAGAAGAAGAAGAAGAAGAAGAAGAAGGAACAGAATAAGAAAGAGAAAAAGAATAAATGCCTTTTGACACTCCAAACGTCTGTATTCACTTAATGTATTCTTATTTATTACTCGCTTATGAAGCCCAGGTACAGCGGGGCTCCGACAGTCAGAATTCTGAAGCTCCCATTGGGGACTGAATCCGGTTTTAAACTGGTAAGAAGTAAAAACAGATACTATTCTTCAATGCCATTTTTAAAATAAATTGACTTCTATCTTGACTTAGTTCGATCCTACATGCCTCTCTCGGTAATAGTTTTTGAAAGACTGACCTACACCACAGTGACTGCAAAGCTATTTGTGTTCCGCAAGGCTGTTCTATTAGAACAGAAAGTACTCTTTCTGAGTGGTTTACTTTTGAATTTCTTGTTATTGAAAAACGGGAAACCACAATGGTACGAGTATATACTAAAATGTTAAACGGGAGTTAATCTGATATGAAATTAACACTTGCATAAGTACGAAAAAACGCAAAAATGGTTACAGGGTTCATCGTCAGTTAGTTATCATTAGTTGTGAAAGTACTGTGAGAATTTCGATGTTATGGGTATTAATGTATTCATATGAAGTTTACTACATTTGCTCGTTCTTCGATCATGTTATAATACACAATTTTCAAATTTTTTTCACAAACGGCTCCAATGTCTTTTGTAAATTTCTATTAAAAATGGAGTAACATAACTTCTAACAATTATTTCTTCAAACAATTTTCTTCGGTGTTTTCATACAACTACAAAATGAAAGCTAGAAATGTTTCCTTCAAATGAAATTTGTTGTCCATAATTAGTTCTCTTATTAAGGTCATGTACATTTTTTTGAAAATTTTAGAAGCTTTTGCGCAATATTGCGTGCAATTTTTGCAATTTAAAAATATAAAAAAAAAACAAGATTTTATAAAAAAGGCTCCAATTTTTATCTTTAAAATTTTGGTATGAATAGTTCTAAATATGCTCTATAAGATGACACAAACATCAGTTTGCTCTATTAATTTGTTTTCTACAAAAATTATAAAAATGTACTTTATTTGACTTGTCTCTCACGTTGTTAATATTTACATGAGTGGCCATCTGGTCACATTATTATATTGACGAGTACATGTGCTTTAAATAATGTCACATAAAGTTTCTCGAAAACTCAACCGTTTTCTATAAAAACTGTTGAGACTGTGTTTTCAAACTCGACACCTTCAGAAACGCTCAAACACCATTTCTTAAAAAGAGCTCAAAATGTTTCCTTCAAACTTTTCGAACGACTAGTGCTAATTGCACTTTCTAAAATGACATAAAGTTCATTTTTTGTTTTTTTTTGTTTTTTAATAATTATTCAAATGTAATATTTTTGAAAGATTTCTCACGATATGCACATCTCTAGCAATTTGTAAACACTATTGAATTTGTGAGTTAAAATGCTTTAAATTACTTTTAATGAAGTTTTTCGAAAACTCAAAACTTTTTGTGAAAAAGGGCTTCAAAGTTTGAATGAACAGTAGCGTTTAAACGCCATTTTCTCAAAAACGATTTTCTCAAAAACAAGAAAATTTGCCATTTAGCACGAGGCTTTACTGTTCTTGTATATTCTTAAAATAATATTTCCGTTCTACTATTAGTAAAACGAATAATTAAGAAAATTTAAAAAATGTACTTGGGCGGCGATAGAAGGCAGCTGGCAAGAGTATATGGTAAGTCCGAATAGCTAGCTGAGACCGAAGGAAATAGAAAACAAATACTGTAAAGTCTGTGCCATTCTGTAGCATCAATAGTTTTGATATTGTCTCTCGCGTCGATACTAATTGTATTAGCGGCGATTTGTTTACATTATTGCTTTACAAGTAAACATGTTTTAAATGATTTCATATACAGTTTCTCAAAAACTCAAAAAATTCTGTCAAAACGATCTTAAAATTCCGCATTTTCATAAACGCTCAAATGCCATTTTTTTATAAACGGCTCCACATTTTTTCAAACTTTTCGTACACATAGTGCTAATTGCATTGTTGATGTTAATATAAAATTCATTTTGCTGTTCTTTATTTTAAAAAAATAAACACATTTAAAAAAAAATATTTTTAACGCATCATTCATTATTGCAATTGTGAGTGTAATCGCTTTATATACATACCGCCCCCCAAAAACCTTCTCTGGATCCGTCCCTGACACCAGGGCTACACAACGTTTGCTTCCGCGGGCATTCTGCACTCGCAAGTCGGACGCCTGCCCCCGAGGGAAGTGCAAGTAGAATGGGGGAAGAAGTACCCACCTTTGCGAGGATGGGAGCAGCCTGCCATTTGCACAAAGGGGTCGTCGCGATGAGTAGATTCAATGCCTGGACGTCTTAATGCAATGTTCCATGCTATGGAATTATTTGCCCACTTGTATTTACATAGGTAATGTCTCTATTTGTAGTTTGACGGTGAAGAATTCATTATTTATGTTTGTCTGTACACTGCTATGTAACGACATATTTTATTTTTTATTTTTATTTTTTTAGTTTATTCTCATTGTGACCCTATAACGATAATTAAAAGTAATTGTCTTATAAAAACTATTTTATAATAACGAAAATTTTCTATTTAATAATTGATTTCACTGGTAATATCATATTCTCAAAATGATATCAAAACGAAGGAAATTATGAGACCAATCTCTAACCATCATTATTGATATAAAAATGAAATGTAGGCAATTTCAAGAAGGTATGGAATATTTGACAGCACATACATTTCCCCCATTATTAATCTGAATGAGACCGATCTTTGATGATATGTCACAGGCAATCATGAGATTATTTTGGGTCTTGTTAAATAGAATGCAAAGGGATTAATTTTGTATAGGGTGTCGTAAACGATTATGGCGATTGTTTGTTTATTTGGTATTGCAATCCTATATTGCACTTTGGACAGAAATTAAAGCAAAAAGTAATAAAGACTTTATAAGAATAACATTTTTAGCTTTGATGGAACTGTCCTATTCAATTAAACATAGTTAATGAAATAATAGTTTAATATTGTCATCAAACAAAAACGATTCAATATTACAATTTTGAGTTTAGCACTACACTAAATTTGTAATTACATTGTAGGAAAGCAAATTATATGATCAGTCGTATAAGCAATTCTAATATATGCTGTCGCAATGAAATATGTATATCTGATTAGTTCTAGATTCATATTTCAAATTGACATTATGGACTACAAACACTTCCAATATAAGACAAAAGGCAATATTACTTGAACTCTATGTAAAAGTCCGTCATGTTCTCGCTGATTGCTATTTGAATGTATGAGGTACGGTTCGATTTGCGCATTCTTATTCATGGTCCCCACTCCTGGAATGGGTCCAATCACCATCCTTCCTTGCTTGCAGGATTTGCCCTCGAGTGGCTCGCACGTGGCATTCACGGTCAGTGAAATTGCAAAATAGTGTGCAGACCTGATCAGCACAAAAAGAAAACATGTATGCCTGAGGTGGAATTCAAACCCGCAACCCATCGAGTCGCGTTTACGATGCTCTCGTCGTAATCATCTCAGCTCTATGGCTCGTCAAGTGGGGTAAAGTTGCCTAATTTGAAGTTATTTTTATTTTCTTGCACTTACTTCGTAAGAAGAGAAAGTTATACAATCATGCACCGGAAATCGGCGAATGTCCGAGAGAAAAAAATCTTATTACCGTGGCGCGGTAACGAGAAAGTGGTCCTGTCCTTGAATATAGTATATAAAAAATCTTGTCCCGGCATATAGTACATTACTCTAACACGTGGTGTAGCTGACATCCATATTTCTGTGGGTTCTTGATACTGAAAAATTAATTGGCGGCATAATGCTTTCTGTCCGTCCGTCTGTGGTCAACGTTAGCAATCTTCCAGTCTGTATTGTTCGGTGCCATAGTGGACAAACGCCGTGTGATGGTTTGGGGTGCCATTGGCTACAACGATGCTACGATGATCTCAATTCATACGTATTAAGGGCAGTCTGATCAGCAACCGCTACATCAGGGAGTTTTTACAGACCGAGGTACTGCCCCTCCTACAAGCAGCTCCAGAAGCCATATTTTAGCAGGGCAATGGCCGACCTCATGGGGTGAATAATGCGTAAGGTTTCTGCGAAGAACGACGGGTACCACTGCTTCCCTGGCTCGCACGTTCGCCTGACATATCGCCCATCGATCATGTCTGGGATGTGCTCGGCCAGCAACTGGTTCATTCTGGCCCTCCTGCAGCCACTGTCGATGCTTTGTGATCACGAACAGACTCCGCGTGGCAGTATGTTCCTCAGCAGCGTATCCAGGCTCTCTTTCAACGACGTCTATAGTCTCTGGTGGCTGCACGTGGCGGCTTCACACCGTACTAAATATTCAAGGTCAAAATGCAGATACAGATCTGAAATTGCAATCATTTGTATATTGTGATATTCCTAATCTGTGGAATAAATTTCATTGTAATAGCATATCTCCTTCGAGGTGTTACAATTTTCACAAACATCAATGTATATACCATAACAACTTACAATGTATATAATTTTAATATAAAACATTGTATTGTAATTATACTAGCGAAGAAACGCACGAATGAATTCACAATAAGCAATTAGTCTAAAACATTAATCCCATTTTGCTAAACTGCAATATTCATGATCGTGATTTTTTCCCTTAATTAAACCTGTTCTAAATATTTTTTTTCTTTACTTGCGTCGCATTCATTGTAACTTCATCAGTGTTCACGAATATTCGCCCCCTCTAAAAGAGTTTTCTGCTGTAGAAAGAAGAAAGTCTGGTGGTGATAGATATGGGGAGCAAGGAGGATTCTCCAATGCAGTAATGTTGTGCTTGGCTAGGTAGTTTTTTACCAATACTGATCAATGTGATGGTGCGATATCCTGCAAAAGGAACCAGGACTTTTGTTACCCACTTTACTGGACGTTTTCTTCTTACTGCGTCCCTGAGGTGACGAAGGATTTCCACACACAGTTCTGTTGTTACAGTACGTGAGGGAATAAACGCATAGTGAACGAGACCCTGTGTGTCAAACAAAACTACCAGCATCACTTTGCCGCCGCTGGGACCTTAGAACAGTTTTGTTTCCTAGGAGATGTTTTGGATTTCCACTTGCATGACTGTCGTTAGGCACCGGGTCGTACAAATAGCACCAAGTTTCACCTCCAGCATTTAAGTTATTCAAAAAATTATTTGGATCAGAACTTATATTAGATTTTATATTTATCAGAAATGCCGGTCAAATAGCCGAGGTCGTTAGGACAATAGTGCCGTAGTGGTCCCGGACCAGAACACTGCGGGTTGGAGTCCGGCCTCGGGCATATGTGTATTTGTGCATGTCTATATGTGTCTGCCTTACTTTCATCCCTCACCATCATCATTGTTCGTACACCCAGAACAATCTTGGGGGACAAAAATAGGGATTCAGCTAAAATTCTTATCCCTTCCCCCCCAAAAAACCACAAAAAGCACCCCCAAATCTGCTGAAGCAGGATGCACGAGTGGTCTGAGTTGGCCTTTACGCGAAAAACAATCCGTTCGCGAGGAAGGAAAATTCTTGTTTCTTTGTTTCCAGGAGATAACACTTTTGGAACCAACTTTTGCGGTATTTATTGCTTGATCAACTGTTTGTGAAAAGTTGTTTAAACACTTCCAACTAAAATTAGGATCTCTGCCTCAACACTATTTCTTCGAGAGCTCCCCAAAGCAATGCAACTTGCTTCTTTCGTCAAAGTTGTTGGTCGGCCGCTCCGCGGGTAGTCATTCACGCTATCGCAACCGAGACACACTATCATTGAAACGTTTATGATAGAGATATTCCTGATATTTAATTGTGCATCTCACCATACGCTTCTTCGAGGATTCTTAATGTCTCTAATAAAGATTTGTGTAATAAAACAAAACTTTAAGTAGGGGCATTGCTCTGCAGCTGACATTATCAACTACGACAATCAAACACGCTCACGCACGACAAGCCAAAACTGGTTGTTATGCAAACACAACAATCGCTGTGTATATGGAAATTCTACTGAAGTAACATCATCAACGTTTGCAATATCTTATAAAGAGAAATTCGCTATAGAATACAAAATAAGAGAATAATTAAATATTCCTGGAAATTTTTGACGCTACTATACTGTAACGTATTAGCCAGCGTGCCTCATGGCATCTATTTGGGGACGCTTAGTAGAGGATTAGCCTCGCCACAGGGAAAGAAGGGTTTTTCCGTAAAGGCACTCGAACGCGGAAACGGAGACACAAGGCTTTGGCGTCTTCCGGCTTATAGAAGCTTTTCACTGTTTAACAAGCGAGGGATTGCGTGACGTAGTAGTCACGTGGGCCTGCGCTATCATACAGAGTGTACAGAGCCAGTGGGTGGGTTCTGGAGACGTGGGAAACTCGGTGCGGTGTGCACAACTTGGCGCCACGACGGTGCATATGCGAGACAGGCTCGCGAGGCTCGAGTCACTAGTTTTGACGAAGGGCGACTTTCAGGTCCTTGGGTGACTGCGGACAGCGGGGAGCGATGATGTGTGCGTGCTCCGAGGTGCAGAGTAGTTTGAGTGCCACGATTCACGCGATTCTCAATCGCTAAGATCGCTCCTGCAATCGAGGCAAACAGCCGTTGGTGCGCCAGAACGGACTTTGGTGTTCAGGCGTGACATCCTGGGGCGTCACGGAGCTAAGGCTTTGTCCGATTAAAAAGTCGGAGTGGCGAATGCGCAATCAAATACCCTTCAATCGGGTTTGGATCGCTCCGCGATCAGGGTAGTGTCATCAGGCTAGGGTGTAAGTAGATTATTACAGTGTATATATTTGTTTTGTTTTCTTTGTTAATAAATGTATTTGTTAATGCAAGCTCTGTGTCTGTGGTCAGTGTGGTATCATCATGACGTCAGCAATACCTAGTTATTTTAATTAAAAGGATTGGTAAGCTTCCTCGACAAGTATGATGACTCGAATTCTGTCATAAAATACATATCTGAGAAGGTTTTGAATTTGTAATTTCGCACATGGCTGATATACATCCAGTTTTAAGTGTTGTTTGAAATTAGTTAAAAATTAGTCGGCAGTGATGGGCAGATACCATTCGGTTTTTACCTCAAAATCTGGGTCTATATGGATAGATAGAGTTTCACGCAAACTCTCTAGGATAAGACCTTTTGAACTAAACTTGGAAAGATTGTGAGGAGAGAGATCTAGTTGTGAGATTTCACATACTGGGGATTCATTACATATACAACTTATTTCATTTCATATACTAAATTCAATAAAAGGTTTGGATGCAGAACCCAACTTCAGAATACCAATGTTAAGATTTCGCCGGAAACTAATTTAATTAAAATAGTTCACATTCCGGACGTCACAAATTCAAGTACCGTCGTAAGTTCGTATTCTATTCTCCCATCGAAAATAGATGATGTGAAAGTGAATAAGTCTAGCTGGTTCAGAATCGACTTCAATTTCTCTGTTGGAGATCCCTAAAAAGTAGCCGTTGGTGTAGAAATGAGATCCCGAAGTTTCAGCTCGCTTGGATAACGTACGACTGCCTTAGTGTCTCTAAAGTTTTAAAAATTCAAATTTTTCAAAAATATGAGAATTTTGGCTACAAAATAGAAAGGTTTTTATTCTAGAACGTGTCTTTTTTTTTAATATGTAGAGAAGTTTCTGTTTCTGACAACCTATAAGCTGGGTATATATCATGAGATTTTTTGTAACGAACGTGTAATTCTGTTTATTTTTAAAATAATTTTCTATCTTTTTGAGTTTTTTTAGCATCAATTGTTCGAGTAGATGGATTTTAATTATGTATTTGAATGAGGTGAGTGAAAATAATTGGATAATGGAGGGGATTAAGAAACATTTGACAACTAAATATTATTTATTCTATTATACCATAATCATCATTAAAACATAGAAATTAATTATTACAAACAATAATTTCAGAAATATGAAATAATAGAAACATGTGTAAAAATATCACATTCAATATTTACTGATATTAGTATATATATATACATATAAAAAGCGATATATATATATATATATATATTATATATATATATATATATATATATAAATATACTATGTAATATATATGTATATATATACATATATATATATAAAAAATATATTATATAATAATATATTTAATATAATACATACTTTGTATTATGAAAGTTGGTTTCAAAAGTTAACATGACTTTCTTTTCTGATGGCTTACGGACAGCACCCTGTACGAAATCTGTCAGTGCTTTAGTCGCAGGGAACGCAATACTTCAGAACTTCAAAATCATGTAGTAAAAGATGCAATAGGAAAATTGGAAATTCACATTGACCAATTGACGTCCTTCGCTCTCTCTTTCTCCCTCACTTCACCTCCTGCTTTCCATGGTGCATTCTCCTAAGTGAAAATCTTTCCCATTACAACTTCCGTTCGAACGAACAGAGGGTCGAACAGAAAGTCGCAGCTCGGAATTTACGCACTTACGGAGGCAACTCGGCCGAATAGAAGTTAGCAGGTATAGAATTTCCGTAAGCGAAACGTCCACGCGGTTCCGCAGCAGCGGCACTGCGAACCGGCTTGGTGCCGGGAAGGCGGGGGCGCGCCGTGGCAGGGCGCGGGCGTGGCGGGGCGAGCGAGGAGGGGCTGAAGTGGGGGGTGGTTATATGGAGGCGCGCGCTCCGCCGGCTGCAGAGTGATCCACGCAGCGGAGCGCTTCCCGTCCAGCGAGTGCCAGTGGCCGCCGAAGCAGTCGCCGACGCCAAAAGGCCGGTGAGTAACAAGTGACGGTGCATCACACACCCCCAGTGCAGCGGCAAATGGTCTTCGTGGCTCTTATTAACGGATTGTGCTATTTTGGGGTGCCTGTGCTTTCCAGCGCATTTCTTCTAAATTGAGGACGAATTTTAGACAGTGATATATTACGAAAGTGGACGAAGACGGTGTTGATCTCGTTGATGGTGGCATTGGTATAAGGAGATTTTTGCATGTTTGCAAATATTTGCGCTCCTCCTGCTATAAGTGCTTTAGGTGGTAAGCAGGGAAGTTCACAATTGGAAATAAGAGTGTATGCCAATGTGAACCCTCTGTCACAGACAATATTAGACAGATGACAAAAATGCGATTCATGATTTCCTCTAGAAAATCTGTATGTAAGATGTCCGGTTTTGACAAGTTTGAGAAGGCTCAATCCCCGAATTTTTAATGAAAGAGGGAAGAAAGGTTAATTTTTGGAGTTGATCTTGTAATATTCGTACAAATGTTAGTCAAAATAGATAGATAGATAGATAGATAGATAGATAGATAGATAGATAGATAGGTTGAAGCATCCACACGCGTCGGCTTGCGTGGGAATTCCCCCTCCAGGTATTTCACCTAACCGAGTAGCACCTCACATGGAGCAAGCTTTAAGCCCCAGACGGGTTGCTCGACATGTGTTGTAGTGTGTGTTTGTGTAAGTAAAGGGAGAAAGTAGGACAAGGCAGAGGAAGGAATGATCGCGAACGGTCCGTGGTCCGTTTTTTAGGGTACTGCTCCCTCATTCGTCTACTGTAGATGGGACGAGCTACTGAAAACTACCGATCAGTTTCATAAATTTCAGAAACTACCATTCAGTTTCATAGAATAACAGGAATGCCTCAGTAGTGACAGGTATTGAGAGTTGGTTAGTCAGATATGATTGCAGTTATAACTGTTAATAGTTTAGAAAGACCATCCCTAAAAGAAACTGATTCCAACTGAACACGCTCGGGCGATCATATCCTGCAGAGAGAGCGACGAGTGATTTATCGCGCGACAAAAAATGTCTCCTTTCACTCGTGAACCATTTGGCGAGTCTGTGTACGCAGTATGACTTCCTGGTGTCTTTTGCTCTCGAAATAGCTGGAAAGTGCACTGTGCAAGCGTTTCTTTTTTTTTTGTTTTAAGTGCACTTCGAGCGCGGAACAGTCGAGAGGCGGCGGAAGGGCCTCGAGAAAGGCAGTTTCCCCATCGCCTCTGCAGAGAATCGCACTCTCCCCGCTGCGGCAACACCCCCCCCCCTTCACGAGCTCACTCTGCCTGTGCCGTTGCCGCTATGACGATTCCCCTTCTTGTGACTGCATTGGACTTTCCTCGAGGGGCCTATGGAGCAACGTTGCAATAAGAAGTACGAAAATGTGCCGGATCGCTGAATGAGTTTTGCGCGTTCTCGAGAACTTTCTTTGGCGCGAGTGAAAGGAAAACGAACTCAGGTACATTTCGAATTTGTGTATATTTTTCATTTATCAATGCGACGAAAATGCAAGACTTGACTAGATTAAGTGAAACAATATCGCTTTGTTTGAACTTTATTAGGGAAAAGACATCTGGCTTCAAATTCAAATACAATATTAGACAAATATTTTTAAGAAGAAAAGGGAATTATAAATAAATTTCTTTGACTAATGTATTCGTATTATTTAATAAAACAGGCGTTAGAGCGTATATCGTGGGATCAGAAATAAAACATCGTAAACCTGACAGTCGTCGTGGTTCAATTCGCGAAGGTGGTGGATTTTCAACACAGCTAAATAGCTATGTTGGACGACGCCATTGCATGTACGGGAATTCTTAAGATTAATAGCTGCTCCGTTCGCTCTGTAATTTTCTCCCATCAATTTTAGGTGAAAGCCGTATATACTGCAGAAGCGCAATACCTTCAAAAACTGACCACGGATGGCGAGCGACCCTTCATTCATCATTCGGGAGGGTTTTCCGTGGAAAGCTTCCATACCCATGTAGCCAAGGCGTATTTGTCTAGTCAGCAATATTATGGAAGCAATTACGGAGTGTGTTATCTAGTGTCAGAGTTGCTAACATGGTAGCATTCTATTTCTTGATGACGTTTGTGAAATCCTAGACAATACTCAATTAGTGACAGGAGTCATGACAGGATTTTACGGGGTACATACTTTTTAACTATGATAATTATATCATACTCATGAGATACCTCACATTATGGTTATACTTTACTTCTGGACGTGCAATTTTCCAACATCACCTTTACTTTCTCAACGTGACCCTCAATGTGACAAAGACTCCCTCTGACCGTTAGAGACGAGTCCAAAGATCACTGGAATACAGCTTTTTTCACTTCTCGCTACAGTCTGGTGCGGCAAAACGAAGGATAATATCTGACAGAACCACGTTATATATCTCTTAGTATAAGAGAAATAATATGTTTATCTCGACAAATACGCAAAGATTATGTTAAAGACTTGGATTAAAATAGTTCTTAAATGTCAATTCCTTACTATTGTTGTTTTCGTGAATGTGATCTGTTGCAAATAAACGCGGATAACTTGAAATATGTCAACAGAGATACCGTGTTCAAGGAAATGCCGTCAAATACAGTGTTGAAGGTCATGAATTCGCCCTCGGTACATAAGAATAGATTTATTTAATGCAGGACTATCCCAAGGCCCATATACTGAAGATTGCACGGGAGATGGATATCGCCTGTGAGGAAAACCTGATGACCATGGGCTATGCAAAGTGTTCAAGTTTCGCAAAACAATTCAAACTATCGTACGATGTATATTTATATCTACACAGGAAAGTACACAGATTTCAGAAAATGCCTGAAACCTGGAAAAGTGGTTTAATCACACATCTGATTCTATAATCACGTTTAAAGTATGCAAAATTTATACATAATTAACATATATCTGATTAATATTATATATAAATAACATATAAATATAACATTCATAATAACATATGAAATTACTAACAGTAAAACACAAAGAATACAGATTTTTACGCGCGTAGATACTTAGTTTTAAATTAATGTTGATTATATGTACAATTTAAAATGTGTACAGGTTGCTTTAGGAAAAGTACACAAATACAGAGAACAGAATAAAGAGATGAAGCTTTTGTCAATGAACCCTGGGTCCATAAGCCAAAATCTTAGGGCTAGGCTGTGTTAAAAAAACGTGGCTGTTTTCTGCGGGGTCGTCGTACCAACACACGTTGTAGGGGTGGCCACTATTTCAGGCTGAGAAGAGTAAGGCATATATATGCCTTACATGTCGCGAAAACTACATCACACTTTAGGAAAAACTCACAAATGCACTTGGAAACGAATCATGATTTCAGCATTAAGTTATAATAATATGAGTGCAATAATGAACTGTAACGCCTGTGAAATCAAAATTCATATTGTAGTACCATTGTGCCCTAGTAAAATGTGACGCTCTCACGCGATACTCACCATATCGAACACTCGAATCCTTTTAGTCTTCACCAGCAGCTATTGTGTACTCGACATCGCAATTAGCCATATTTTGATCATAGAAATATACTGTAGACTACAGAAAATCGATACAAATAAAAATAGACAATTCCAAGAGATCGCCGTCGACCTTCATTGACACGAACCGGGAATGGTGCATGAGAGCCGAGTAGCTGCCTGATCTCTGGAAACCAAAGCTATATTTGTTTATAAATAGATATACACACGTCCTCACAAATATGTCATATTATAAAATATAGGAAACGCACGTCATGTGTACAATTAGAAAACGTGTTTTATTGAAGGTTTCTGTTATTAACACAATTTGTATAAAAGTGATGACTAATAAATATTGATTCATACTTAATTTATTAAAAACCATACACATTTTTGTATTACTTCGTTCTGGTACAAGAACGGTATAAGTTACATTCAATGAGTTATGAGAAATCTGTTTATTGAAGTCAATATTCCTGGGAAGTCGTGGTGCTTTGTTCCATCATTAAAACCACTGCATTTCAAATGTTTATTAAAACAACGGAAATACATTTCCACTGAAATATAGCTTAAAATAAACACGTTTTCTCAGGATTTATAAAATGTCACTATGTTCTTGATTTCACCCATTCAGATATTGAACTTATTTCCTAAAGGTACATAATTTATCTCAACAAATTTTACTGTACCTTAAAAACTGTGTGTACATGATAGAAGTGATGTTACTCATTCCTTCCTCTCTTATTCTTCTAGATCTTATATTTAATTCGCTTATAAATAAGTTTCCCCAAAGTATTCCAATATTTGTAACGTAGGTCGGATTTGGTACTTTTTGGCACAAATTTTAATTTTCCGA
The DNA here is from genome assembly GCA_017312745.1 of Gryllus bimaculatus. NCBI lineage: Eukaryota > Metazoa > Arthropoda > Insecta > Orthoptera > Gryllidae > Gryllus > Gryllus bimaculatus. Next base: position 1,899,494 of record BOPP01000169.1, read on the forward strand.
ATCATTTTCAAACGAATGTAATTCAAAGCAATTTACGTATAAAACTGAGTAAATTACACCAGTTTTAATTCAAGAGAACATTTTCTGCCGATCGTGGGAAAGTATTATTTATTATAAAACGTGACGTACATTTTATTAATGTTTCTTTCTACATTATTGTTGTTCGCCACAACAGTGACCTTATAAAATAGTAATTGTCATATTGTAACCTGTGACTGAAAATAATGTCAAATCTTTTGTTTTTGCCTCTGTACGTGATTCTTACATCCATTATCTTTGAGGGATAAAACTAGATCAAAACTTAAGTCTCTTTTATCATTTTATTTTGACAAATCGGTATCAGATTATAAACTGAATGAGCCCCATCATACCTGACTTTACTTCTCTTGATAATCTCTCAACCTTCTTGTTTTAAATTGTTTAGTTGGCTTTGAACATTGAGCCAACTCTTGTCAATCTGTGCCAAAAATATGCAGTCTCCCCACCTTGGAAAAATCCTTATCATATTGTTTTAGGAATAACTTTTTTTTAGTTTTTTACTCTTTTTTCAACAATGCCAAAGGACCTGAAGTAGGATACTATTGAATTATTAAAATATTCCTCTTTTTGTGTGTGATTTGGTCGTCTTCTTATCAATTCAATAAATTCGTCGAATTTTATATCAATTTATAATATAATAATATTTCTTTCGGCAAACAGCATCTTTAATAGTTTAATATCTAAGGTTCATTTCTTAAATTTAATCTTCTGTAATTTGTAAGGACATGAGAAATCTAAAACATAATTGCAAGATATCACATTTTGGAAACAAGTTCCACATTTTTGAAAATTATCTTTGAAATAAAGTTGTGTAGGGTTCTCGAAATGTTCGTTCTAATAACAAAATTGCTGCTATCTTTTAGGAATGAAGATGAGATGTGTTTAATTGTTTTGAGCAAACGTCATTGTACGAGTATATTAAAAACTGAAATTGAATAGTTTTGCCTCACTGCTGAAGACTCATTTGAGAACAGTTTTGAATGTAATCAGAAATTCTCCTAGCCATAGTTTTGTTCATGTGGAACAAGCACAGATTTAATGATCGGCAAAAAGGTTATTTTTGAGTATTGCTATGAGTGGTATTTTATCACATGCCTGGTTATTTTCTGTTCATATCTTGTGGATAACAGTTTCATGAAAATTTCATCGTCGATAGTTGTTACGTTCAAAATGATTTTCATTAGTATGGAATTCACGCACGATCCCTCATCAGTAGTTTTTGGACTTTCGTTGATTTAGTCATTTTAGGTCATCCATTGAATTACAAGATGTTCTTTATCTTTTTACAAATCTTCTCCTTCTGCACTTAAAGGGTTAGGTTCAAGAACCTGTTCCGATGTCCACTTCCTTCTGGGCCTTCCTACATCTCTTCTCCCTCTGCATCTGTAGTCCACTGGGAGTGTTGGTGGTCTGTTGTCGGGCATTTGTATGAGATTTTCATACCATCTTTTCTGATTTCTTCCCAGTTTCTCCAGCAGTGGTTCGACCCCCAGTTTATTTCTTATCTCTGTACTTCTCTTTTTATCTAGGATATTATAACCTAGAGTGCTTATTATAAATTTCATTTCAGCATCATGGATTTTAAAGTTATCTTTTTTTTATGTTAGTCTTACTTCATCTCTATACAATAACACTGGCACAGCTACTGTGTTGAAGAATTTTATCCTTGTTTCTATCCTAGTTTTATTTTTAGATGTCTGTGTATTGTGCCGCATATATTTCTAAATTTACTTAATTTTTTATCTAAATCTATATCTCTTTCAAATGAGATGTGACAACCTAGATATTTAAAGTAATTTACCTGTTCTATACTCTTTCCTTCTATCACAATCTATGTTCTTACTTGGTATTTCCCTTTATATGCTATATTTTTAGTTTTTTCTTTGGATTTTTTAAAACCATCTTTTTACAAATATTCTTTAAATTTATAATGTACCTTTCTCACCTGAAGAGAATGCGAATGCGGCAAGGCTTCGCAGCCACCTGTCTAGCTGGCTCTTCGCCTCAATTACCCGCTTGGGGCCTCCACCCTCGCTTGTGCTCGCTCGCCTGACGGTCGACGGTAACCTTACGATCTTAATATTTCTTCATAACACTTGTTCTAGTAGTCAAACGTACTTCACAATTTAATAGTGTGAGTTTTCAATTCCCCAATAGCTGCTGGTAACATTTCGTAAACTCAGAATGTCCGACAGGGCGAGTGTCGCGTGTTATTAAAAATAGCTTGTTGGAGTAGCGGCGAGGCAGCAGTGGCCGGGCGTCGGCCGCGCCGTTAGAGAGCACTTTCTCCGCCCCGGCGTCGCCTGCCCGGCGCGGCCCCGCCGCTCGCCGGCAATCGGCGCCTAAGCGGAAGTCCAGGCTCGCTGTTTATTACAGTGCCGGGCTAGGATAAGGCGGAAGCGGAGCCACTTTCCTTTTCGTAGCAACCGGCTCAAATCCCGTTCTGCGCCGCAGTGTTTAAACTTTCCAGCGGAACCATCTGCAACGACAGGATGTGTTTTATTTTTCTGTGCTCGAACTTGTGCGGTGTTGGCTGAACGTTGATTACCATACCATTCATATGGTCGTCTGCGTTATTATCCTATAAAGTGAATTTTTGAAGGATAGACATGTGGGGGGGCTGAGTGGGGCCGGATATTTCCTGTTTATGTCACGAAAGATTGTGTCCACCGACTTCCGTTTGGTAGTTGTCAGCTTAGTAGTGAAGCCGGGAGATAGTTTGTTACTGTTTTTTTGTGGGGGGAGGAGATATGCATCTAGTTGTACGTGAAAGATGATTTTTACAGAGTAGATAATTTTTGTTGGCAAGATATTATGGAATGCTTACTTTGTCACTGAATCAGTGGTAAACTGGTCGAGGTGAAGTTCACCACTGATATTCCAGGCATTACAATCAACGATCTCCACCCACCAGTTCTGCGAACAGAATTGACTCTGATCATTACAGTTTTTAATAAAAAAGGCGATGTGATCAAATGCAATATGTAAGACAGTTCTTTCCTCTTGGAAAATATCAGTAATGAGAATGAACAATTTTAGCGAAAATCATTACTAACATTTTTTCTCAGTATAAATATAGTTCAATTCTCAGGAAAGTATCTCAACTTACAAATTGGAGTCCGAAGAAAACTTTTTTTAAAAAATTGGCGAAACGTAAATTAAAACAGAAAATGTACACGACTATGAAATAAATGTGAGATGTATTATTGTGTGTATTTGCAGTCTTTAAACAAAGTTAGTATTTGATATAATAATCAAATGTCAATAGAAAGTATAAAAATGCAAGACAAATAGTGTTGCTAACAGCACTGTACGCTGTCATCTGTAAGCATATCTCTAAGGTCCTCCATAATGGTCATTTTTTCTATCGGGAATATTTCTGGACCACCAAATTATTTTTTAATAGTAGTATCATATATATCACATTTTTGAAACGACCTTCTGATATTGTTTGTGACCTAAATTATATGTTCTCTTAACCATGTTCCATTTTTACGCTCATGACGATAATTAGAAATTTGTTTTCATCTTTAGTTCAAAATTGATTTTTTTTATTTCATTTATTTGATAAATTATGCTTAAGAATAAGACGAAGTTCAATTTAACCATTAAGATGTATTACTCACTAAAGAGTCTAAATAAAAAGTAACTTTGATCTGGGTCTTCTGGGTCTATGACTCCCAACTTCGCCTAATTTTTCGGTCCCTTCATCCATGAAGTACGTGCGAAGATTATCCCTTTGTTTCTGGTAAATAAATATAACTTTGGGCTAATAACTTCATCTTTTGTAAGTCCCGCGTACGTCTCTTTAACGGGAATGTATAATAAGGCAAATAATTGTGTTGCAGCTGTGCACGAGCGGTCGCCGTCTGCCCGGGGGCCTTCTACGTCAGCCGCCTCCTAAGCACCATGTGGCTCGCGGCGCTGCTCTTCTGCGTGATACTCGGACTGCTCCTCGTGCTGGACACGCGAAAGCCTCGCAATTTCCCTCCAGGTACAGAACCTCGCATTCCATACTTTTCAAATCGGCGAACTCGGCTCACACTTCGGTTTCCCTTTTGTCACCCGTTCGCAAAGCACTTCTGCGAAAAAAGCGCACCTACAGACACATTTATTTGAACTCCCACTCGGTTGGCTAATAGCTCATTCTTGCGTTCATTTACTTCGCATTGCCTCTAGAAAAACCTTCTCAAGACGGTGAAAGCGTGTTACGTAAGTAGAAATGCCTCGCCCCTCTTTCTCTCGAGGGAGCAGCACGTGTAGGCGACGTGCACGGCAACCCGCAGCACCCGAGCGTCTGTGGGATTGCATATCCTCCACACAGAGTGATCACGATGCATAGCCTATTGCGGGATTTTGTTACGTAAAAGAAAAAAGCTTCGTCACGGATGCATCATCTCCTTGAAAGACGATTCTAACAAAAAGAGAACCAAACCTCAGAAGAAAGTTAATTAACATTTTCTGGGAATACGTGTAGAATTTGAAAGGCTACAAAACAAAGACAACGTAAAAGTGCTCCGACCTACAATCGACAAATTGATGTTATAACGTACAATCAACGTCAAGAAGGCAGAATTGATTACAGAAAATAATTTTATGGAGAATGATCACATAAAAAGTATTTGGAACATTAAGTCAGAGATAATAAAATTGTTCAATTATTAAGTTATTTCGATATATATCCTATTTCGTTATACGGAATGCTTTAATAACTATGAAAGGGTTTATTTGTATTGAAAATAACAAATGCGAAACGCATATTCGGTACTGGTAGAATAAAGGACATTGCATATTTTCTATATTATTATTAAACAAACTGCAGGCAACATGCCCTTGATTTGAATTATTTGAGCATCAGAAACTAAAACAATGTTGTTTTTAACAATAATATTTTGTGAATTAGTTACCATTTGTACTGTATAATTCAAAAATACTAAATATGCCTCTAATTAGTATTGTATCTTAGCTACTGTATCAATGACCCCAATGTCGATCAGGATTTTTGTCCAGATTCCTTTGATCCATTAAGAAAATGCTGAAATAGCTTTTTGGTTTGCTTCTGGGCATAAATGTAGATTTACTATTTGAGCTCGAGCTTAGAGAAGATTATAGTTATTCAAGCCGTTTTACATGTTTCCACTCAATAATCCGATTCCTTAATGTACAACACGATCAGGAATAATGGCAAAAAAATTTTCTCATTTGCCTTTGAAAATAGTTTTTATAACGCTGAAGTGAACATTTTATCAATTTTTGCAACAAATGTTTGTTATTACGTTTATTCATAATTCAACTTAATGTAATATAAGGGATAGCGTAGGAATTCCAGAGCCGAAGAAAACTTGCACAGTCTCTATATTATGTCACATACAATTTTAACAGTATTTTGATGTTAAATATGTAAATCAATATAAACCACATTATAACGGCCTCATATCATTTGACCTCCCCATATTATTTCTCTTCATTCACACTTTAAAAAGTTTGGTGAATAAGAGTAATTTGCTCTCCTCTTTCCGACTTTTTTAGTCATGTACGAGTAACATGAGATCATTTTAACGCATTAGAGTGTTCAAAAATAGTATATACTGAATAGCATTCAAGCTAATCCACCGAATGCCAAAACATACTGGACATAAGAAGAATAACCCATCATTATTTGCCACACATTAGAGGGTTGCCTCTTCACAGTTTTTATTTATTGTAGGTCCAAAGTGGTTGCCAGTGCTGGGATCGGCATTGGCCGTGGCCAAGCTTCGCAAACAGACAGGCTATTTGTACGAGGCCACTGCGGAACTGGGACGCCGCTATGGGCCAGTTGTGGGGCTGCGCGTCGGCAAAGACCGCCAGGTGGTGCTGTGTGGTTACGACGCCATGAAGGAGATGCTCATGAAGGATGAAATGGACGGGCGCCCACAGGGCCCGTTCTATGAAACTCGCACGTGGGGCGTCCGCAGAGGCGTGCTGCTTACCGACGAAGAATTCTGGCAGGTAAGTTGCATTCATAAGGGACTTCACGGAGCACGTAAAGCGACTATCTATCGTCTGGGGAGCCCAGTTTAAGCTTTCCACGTGTTCCTATTAAGAGAGTGTGTGTGGATGGGAAAAGGGACGGTCTTCTTAATCCAGTGAAAAACTCAGATAAATGCGTGCCATTTGACGTCGTTAGTGTCATGTTGATCTTACATTATTTTTACTTTCTCCCTACCGAGTAGATAGAAAGATATGTAATGGTGGCCAAAAAAGGCGAATTTTCCGAACAAAAATCTTATTTCCGGGCACTAGTGACGAAAAAGTTGATAAATCCAGTTGCTAAATTTAGGAGAAAATCCTCTAACATGTGGTGTAGCCAGAATAGATGTTTTATGGGTCCTTGATACTGAAAAATCAAATGACGGCGAAACGTCTGTCCGCCTGTGAACAATGCTAACGGCTAAATCGTTCTGCAGATTTTCTCCAAAATTGATATTCCCCAATTAATCTAGCTGATGTCACAGCCCCTTGAATTTGAAACCAATATTTAAATTTTGGAGGGTACTTTACATCAAGCCCCAATGACATTTTCCAAATTGAAAAAAAATAGCTCCATAGTTTTTGATTAAATGTTGTTGTTGAATAGTGTGAAGGACGTTTACGGGAATGGTTTAGGTTTCATGTTCGTTAAATACCCTTATTTTTTTGAAATTTCAACAGTTCAAAGGTTTTTCGGAGTCCTCCTACAATTAAAATATTAAGGAGAGAGATTTTCCCCTTAGACAAATCTGTTCCTTCAAGATAGATTATGAAATCAGATCACGTACATTTTTCGAAAAATTTTCGCATAATTTTGCGTGAAAGTACGGGCGAAAGTGCGCGAGCTGTTTTGGCACCACTATTTCTTTTAATTACATGACTTACGTTATCACAAAAATTACACGCATTCAATTATTGATATGTTCACGGTTGGAACAACAACTTCAATGCTGCTACAATGAGACATAGCTATTAAACATACTTATTCTTGCCATTTAAAAGACATGTATCTTTTGTCATGGAAAAATATTTATACGCTATAATGTGTTGAAAGTTGTATTTACTCGATATTGTTTTCGAATGGACTCGAATATATTTTTAAACTGTATATTAATTACAGTATAATGCAACTATGGAGCCATCCCTCCGGAAACTTTTTGAACGGGCATCCTATACTATTGTAGGAAGAAGTTATCCTTCTATTACTTCGATTTTTAATATTAGGGTGATCATTAAAGACGCCGGCTATTACATGGATTCGATTTTCTATGCAAATTTCAAGTATTATAAGTGATAAATTAATGTAAACATAAAAACGCACTTTAGAATTACATGGTCCAAAGAAATGAATGTCTAAGAGAGAAAAATTCAAAAATTGAAATATCAACGTGAAAATATTTGCGTTTATGTAAAATGGGTGTCTGTTCATTTCCGCACTCTATGGAACCAGAAAATACCCTCTGGAACCCTCAATTCGCAGTAATGAGTGTCATAAATTTAATTAATAAAAAAACTGGCATATTTTACATAATGGTACCTTCCAAGAGTTAATAAATATCTCTCTCTATCTATCTATTTCTATCTCTATCTCTCTCACCCGTCTCTCTCCTCTCTATCTCTCATTTTCTCTCTCTCTCTCTCTCTCTCTCTCTCTCTCACTCACTCTCTCTCTGTGTGTGTCCGTCTGTGATCAGCGCCAGTGCCAAAACCTGAGGTAAATACGTAAGGTTTTAACGCTAGCGCTGATCACAGACGGCTAAATAGCCAACGCCCACCCTTGGCTAACGTGCCAGTACAGACGTGCAATTTCTCTCAGCATGTGGGGATTCGCAAGTTCAGAATGGTCAAACGCGTAGGTGGCGAATCACTGTTCCTCAATTAGCGTTACCCAGGGGACACGTGTGATACAACACCGACGCGAACAACTTTGTACCCGCTGTGCGAACTATTGTTATTATTAATGCGTTATGAGGTGATCGGATGATGAGAGATGATCGTGGCATTTTTAACCATTCCAGCATTCGCATTATAACTGTGGGAAATCACGAAAACCCCGGTCAGGATGGCCGGCCCGAGGGTCAAACCCAGACCTCCCGACTACGAAGTCAGCGCGCTACGCACGGAGCCACTTCGCTCGGTTAGCGCCAAAACACAGTTCACTATATACATATATGCCATTTTTTGAATAATTAAACATTTTGCATGGCGCAAGCATCCTGCGCTCAAACACCACACGGCGCTCATGGCTTAAAAAGTTTAAGTGTCGCGAGTACGATTGTACGTCACTATTTATCTTGCACTCTTATAGTGTATTATTGATTGATGTTCATACTTGATATGGGCATTAGTTGCGTTGTGTACTAATGGTTTTTATCCTTGGAGCGGAATCAACCTACCCCTCGGCTCGTGGGGGTATTCCTCCTCTCTCATTGTATCTTATCCAATGAAAACACGCGCCCCAAATTGAAGTTCAAGCTCTGCTAGCCGCCAACTTGGTCTTCCTCGACATGTGTTGTAGTACAATCGAGCAATGTAGTTAAGTAGTTGTGTGTAGGTAGATGAAAATAGGGACAAGTAAAGGAAGGATAAGATAGTCCCTCCTTAGGGCTGTCTCGTGGGCCCGACTTGTTAAGTACTGCTCTGACATTCGCTGGAATTGATCAGAGACAGTCACCAAAAACTACCATCAGAGCAGCCGGCTACTAGAAATTGCTTCCACCGACTATTTGGCAACAGTGTTAGACATGACCTGTTATCTACCTCAATCTATCGACAAATCGCTTACCGATCCATAACTCCGATCCTACCAACCTACGGTCAGAGATACATAATATTGACATCAGTTGATGCCTTGAAACACCTCAAACGATCCAGAAGTTCTTGGGCCACTGCGCAATGTTCTGACAACACTTTGAGTGGTATGAATAAAATAAGCAAGTACTCTTTTGCTCCGAGTTTCCGAGATCTTAATCAGTTCTATGAATAAGTGGTAAGCAATTCTCAGTCTCTGACTACTGCTCAGCTCTCAGCGCTTACTCTCAACTGGCGAGCAATATGGCTCAGAATTGAGTATGAATAAAGTTAAGCGTTATACTCTTTAGGTTGAGCACTGCTCCAAAATTTCGGAGGGACCTTAAGTAACCGCAGACTCACGTTTGAAAAGTAAGGTTAAATTGCGCGATTTTTACTGTGTGTTGATATACATATACAGCTGACTAAAAAGATGCAAATTAGGGAAATTCTTGATGTAGACTATTAGAATCTTGCCGAATCGAAAAGTACCAGTGTATGTTGTACGATTTTTATCGGCGGTTTCTTTCAGCGCGTTTTCAATGCATATCTTCTATGATAATTGTCATCGCTCTTTTCTACTTGGAATTTTTTCGGTACTGTTTTTGAAAAACTTGTCTAATGTTTTCGTTCCGTTCACACGTACTCCGAAAGCTGTTCTTTTCAAATTATAATTTTTATATTCAACTTAGGCTATTTCGGAAACAAAATAGAGCTGGGTCCCCACTAGCGCCAGTGTTTTTTTTTGCCGTTATACGTTCTATTCATATTTTCATAATTAAAGAATGACGACAACAAACATTTGCATCTTAATTCCGCACAAATGTCGCGCCACATGAGCTTAACGTATATGTAGACCTACTGAGTTGATCAACCCAATTTGAAATAAACGCCTGCACTTCACATTGTTCACGAAGCAATGCCGCGAACATGATAAG
>BOPP01000169.1:1909319-1950209 GCA_017312745.1 Gryllus bimaculatus
TTCTTCGGAGACATACGAAGTTTTTATTCATACGAAATGGATCTTCTGCTCAGTGCCGCGGAGTAGACCCACTTTGCTCCAGAGCAAGTACTCATAAGCAAGTGCTCATTTTTATTCGTATGACCCTTTGTCTTGTGTACGAATGGCTGCCCCGAACGGAAGGAAGTTAGGGAGCCAGTACGTACGAAGGGAAGCCAGGGGGCCAGCGTACAGTTAATAAGGCTAGCGTTTTGCTTGTATTTGTATCTGCAAGTCACGTTGAGAATAGTGTCATTGTCAACTGATGGGCACAAGAGACTGGCTGTAAGAAAACGCTGGAGTTTCCATGAAGAAATTACGCATCGCGACGGTTTTCAATTGTTTTGTAAACATCCGATAAGCATTGAAAGACGTATATTGTTGACGGTTTATTATTGTTTAAAAGTTGCCTATATTTCATGCAAAATTATGTTAAACATACTATTTTCGACAATTTTTACATGGCTTCATTCCAAGATCAGTCTTTAAGGAACAGATTTCATTAAGGAAATAAATTCCTAGCATCATAAATACGCTTCAAAATGGTAGTATTTTGAATTAGTTTAGATCAGGGCATAACAATTTGTAGAAAATAGTCTTAACGGTTTAGGTTTTAGGCGCTAGCGTTGATCACAACTGGACAGAAAGACGCACAGATGGATTGACGGACGGTGACTTTTTACCGTCAATCGATTTTTTGGTAATAACACACAAAACGTGGATCATGTGCCACTCCGAACCACAGGGATTCGAACACACGAAACGTGGATCGTCAGGGCCAGTTTGGGCCGATCTGAACCGACTAGGGTGAAGAGAGGTCAGCAGGGCCAGTTTGGCATGATCTGAACCGTCGCAGGAGTGGAACGGGGGGCGACGAGCTCACGAGTAGCATTCCTCACAAGTCCCCACGAAGTGAAGCTGTTCTGCAGGCCTTTCCTGCTGAGACCTCCTTTAGCGTCGGAGCTTTGTCATTGTGCTTGCGCGGGCGCCAGCAGTCTGTGGCCACGCGACACTGGCATTCGAACGCAGGTTTTTAGAGGGAGCAGGCTCCCACTTTACTCCTCATCCGCCAGCCCTCACAGATGAACTCAATCTTCCCCATGCTCTAAAATGTGCCTGTAACAAGTTTTGTACCTCAGCTTCCTGCGTTAATCTCGATCGGTTTTTTGCACTGTTACTCTGATCCTTTCAGTAAATGCTTATATTGTTATTTTTTTTTCTAGACATCAATGTAGCTTCACTATCTGAACACGTTTTCTAGAGCTCAGTGGGGAATATAGTTATTCAAATAATCGTTCTCGTCTTCCAGTGCTCTAGCAACAGTAAGTCGATTCCTGCACGACGGCACAATGAAGCCTAATAGTATAGTTATTCAGCGGATTTTTCTTTCCAAGCAATTTTTATTACATGTGGCTAATTTCTTACAAATTTTTGCCAAAAACTTTGGCTTTCACCTCTACTCATAATTCAACGTGAATGACTTGTATATTAGTGATCTCAAAACACAAGAAAGTGTGCATAGAATACTTTACATCATAGCACTGCAAACATAGTTTTAACTGTTTTTTGACATTGAGTGTTTGAAGAAAAATAAAACACTTTTAAATTTGCAATTTTAACAAGTTCAAAGAATTTCATTTTCAACATTTCAAGACCAACCATGAAAATCCTTCTACACCTTGTAGTTTATTACATATTATCATTTGATATGGTACTTCTTAATTTTTTTGACAATGTTATACGCGAGGTGTTATCCTTTAATACTAGTTATATGCATTCCTTTAGCTATTTAATTATAGTTTATCATAGATTCTTTTTGAGAATTTTAAATATACAATTTTGACTAATAAAATATTTGTTTAAAAATGTTTTTGTAACACCACTAAGTATTCTCAAATATATAACATTCATAAAGGAGATCAGGAGATCATGCTTAGAGATAGAAAGGTCTATATCAATAAAAATGATTGGAATAATCGTTTATTTTACAATTGATTGATAATAATCTACTGATTACTGTTGATTTTTATATTCCGAAAAATATTTTAAATCTTTTCAATTTTCAAAAAATAAAAATTTCATTGAAAATTAGAACTGAGCCATTTTAAGTACCTTTTATGATATGCTAAGAAAAAGTTTAATAAAAAATATTGATGCCTTTGTTGAGAATTATTATAAAATGTGTTCGACAATTAATATAAAATATCCCCAAGATCAAAATATCCGTTTCAACCTCGCAATGCCTTGAGAAATAAACATTTTGGAGAATATCGCCTAAATGTTTTACGCGCTAGCATTGCCCATAGACAGAAAGAATTTTTCAGTATCAAATACTCATAAAATATGAGTTCTTCCTGCACATCATGTTAAATAAAATAATTTACCACATACTGGAACACATTTTATCCATTTTTTCGGTAACACGGCCCCACAATACGAGTTTTTCTGACGAAAAATCAGCCGCAGCATTAAAATACTTTCTCTTTACTACATACTTAGTAAGGCAAGAAAGTAAAAACTCTATCAAAGGTGTAGTTTTGCATTGTTTAATTTTCGGAAATTTTCGAAAATATAGAGATTTCTTCCATAAAGTGACCTGCGCCGATCTTAAGTGTTTTGAGAACTTTCCGATGGAAAATGTAAAAAAAAGTTGGAGCCGTTTACGAGAGAAAAATATAAATTACCTTGAAGTTAAGTAAAAATTACACGAAACAAATATTGTTTTTAAAAAAATGTTCATGTTCTTATTTCAAGACATAATATTTACTTTCCGGCCTAACTCGTACTCGCGTAGTAAAGAGAAAATGTGTCATGCAGCGTCAGAAATTGTGTACGAAGGATTTTTAAGGGCGAAAAAATCCTTCGTACACATTCCTTCGGTGGGAAGTAGAGCCGGCTGTCCCATATTAGAACATTTACTGCAGGTAAAGATCCTCAAGCCCAAAGGTAGCCTCGGAGATAAATTCAAATCGCCTGTTTCCCGCCCAAGAAATATCTCCTTTCTCTGCAAGTTGGTGAAAGGAGCGTTGCGAAATTTGCGTGGTCAGACGAGAGAGCGGGCCTCATGGCCCGAGCCTCGCCACGTAAAATAAGATATCAATTCAATTCAATATTGCAGATTCGTAGCAAATTATGCGAGAGAATATGTGCTGTTAAGTACCACTTGTTTAAAATATAAGTAATTTCTGTGATTATTAAGAGAATTTTCTGAGATGACAGAAGCAACGAAACATTGAGAATGCATTCCACGCGTCTTCCTCCTGTGGACTCGGAGAAGTGATTAGTTAAAGCTAGTGCGTGGAGAGTTGGATTTCTCGGGTTCAAAGCCTGGCCGGCGCAAGACTTTTCAGAAACTAAAAATACGAGACATTTTACTAGACGGCATTATTTCGTTAAGGGTTTTTCAAGACAAGGATGAAGCGTTAGTAGAATAGATGTTGAAATAATACAATACTACATTAAATCAATATTAGAATGAAATAGGACCAAAAGCTTTGATACTCGAAATGAACCGACGCGAACCATAACAAATATTTTTCCTGTAAACTGCTGTTCTTTCCGCAGTTAAAAATCGTGTTAAAATTGCAACAAAGCCAGCATTGGAAAGATGTGATAGACGCGCCTTCTTTTTCCTCAACAACATCTTTCCCTCTCTTTTCCTGTCTGTCTCTATGATTATATCGATTACTTTAGGAAATGTAATTCTCTAATTTTATAATTATCTTTTTCCAGGAACAGCGACGTTTTATCCTGCGCCACCTACGGGAGTTCGGCTTTGGAAGACGCACAATGAGCGAGCTAATTGAGGGCGAAGCCAGAGAGCTCGTACTATCATTACGCCAACAAGTAACATCTCCTAGCAATGGCGGCTCCGGGGCTTTAGTCAGCATGCACAACTTGTTTGGAGTTTTCGTACTTAATACTTTGTGGTCTATGATGGCTGGAATTCGTTACAGCGCAGATGACATAGAATTGAAAAAACTTCAAAACTTATTAACAGAACTCTTCGCAAATATAGATATGGTAGGGTGTCTCTTTAGTCAATTTCCATTTTTACGATTCGTGGCACCTGAGCTATCTGGTTATAAGCAATTCATTTATATTCACCAAAAAGTTTGGGAATTCCTTAAGGTGCGTACTAAATATAAAATTACAACATGAATGTCATGCATTTTAATTGATTTTCATCCAAGAATGTTACAAATGAAGACATGTTTCTTCCGAAGGCTGAATTGGATAAACACAAAGCAACTTTTAAACCTGGCGATGCCCGGGATTTCATGGATGTGTACCTCCAGATACTTAATTCTGAAAAGAAGAAATCTAGTTTCTCTGGTAAGCATAAATTGGCATTTAAACACAAATATAGTGAAAGGTATGAACCCTTTGAAATTATTAAGTCCATATACCATCTCCAAGTCATCACACAGTAGCCAAAGTAATCAATAAATTGTTTATGACAAAACGAATTATATTTGGCAGAAAATATAATATTTTCACTGTCCACATTTTTCCCGTATTGTAGTCTTTATTAATTCTTCCGTGTTTCGTTTATTAATTTTACAGGTTTATGGATCAACATCGCTCCATCTCATTCCCACACTACGCGAGAGACTCATACATTTTACTAAACAAACAAATGCTGTATATTATTAATTTACTCTTTGTCAAGCCCTATTCCTACGATTTCTGCGATAGAGAAAAAATTCTACCAAATTCCAAAGATTTCCAAAATTTTGAACAATTTATTCATAAAACCGAAAAAGATAACTGAAAACAATACATTTTATTTTTTATTATGTTGCACACACATTTTCCATCTAAAATCCTTAAATTTGAACAAGAATTAATGCTTGAAACGTCATTTGTGAACGTCAATTACGTTCTCGCCTTCTTCATACTTACGTATGTACGAGAAAGTACTCTAATGATCTAGTCCGGAAAGTGGCGCCTTTTTGTCAGAAAAACTCCTACTGGGACCCTGATATCAAAAAGTGGATACATTTTGTTGCTGTATGTAGTAAATCACTTCATCTAACACGTGTAGTCAGCATCCACGTTTTGTAAGTCCATTATACCAAACATTGGTTCATGGCAAAACGTTTTTCGGTCCGACCGTCTATCCGTCTTGGGTCAACGCTAGGATGTAAACCGTTCAGACGATTTTCTCCAAAATTGGTATTCCCCGGACGGTCTGAACTGGAAACTGAATCGGATTTTTTAGGATACTTTACATGGAGTCTTAACAGAATTTTCAAAATTTTCTCTAAAATGGCTCCAAAATTTTAGATTAATATTTTCTCGGTTAAAGCAAAGGAACAGGTCTAATTTTCGTTGAACTCGTTGAAACTGAATTTTCGAAAATAGCAAATGTTTCAATTTTTTCGGCGTCGCCCTACAATTACTATATTGAAGATAAAGATTGTTTCTTTTTGTATTCAGTTCGTCAAAGACATACCTTTAAATGAAGTCATGTACAATTTTTCAAAAATATGACTATTTTGTGAAAACGAAACGTCAGTTAACATTATTTGCCCCCGAACTTCTGAATTGTAATTATGAAAATGAAAATATATTCAAGTGATTAGGTGGAAGAGCAGACCTTATGGCCTGAGTCTCTCCAGAATTAAAGACATTTATTATTATTATTATTATTATTATTATTATTATTATTATTATTATTATTATTATTATTATTATTATTATTTATTATTATTATTATTATTATTATTATTATATAATCACATAATGTTTGTACTTATATTTACATTTTTACATTACATTATTTTTATTCTATAGAACGCTAATAAAAATGGCAAAGCTTCCATTTTCGCAGCACTCTGAATTTTAGAAAACTGTAAAAGTTACAAATAATGCAAGAATGCACTATATACTGTTATAGCGCCACTAGTTTTCTCCTTACGACGTTGGCTTGAACCCCCTACAAGCTTTTACTATACATCAACACATCCTTGAATAGTAATCGAATAACCCGCGTCGACTGTCCGTCACGGTTAGACCCCTTCTGGTCCACCAATCAAGATAAATCAGGTGTCATTCGTCGTGTCTTGGCCTCCTGGTGGAGAACCGATCACTTTTTGCGGGTCCATCCATAGGATTTTAAGAAATTTCTCTAAATGTGTGTTTTTGTTGTGGGGGTAATCTACTAAACCGCGTTTTGGTTGACTTAACGGCTTTTACAGAGGTCATTCGATTCTTCTCGACAACACAAATTGATTGTCACCATTCTTAACCGGTTCCCTTTAGGGTACTCTGGAATAATTCTAGAAAACATTGGTTTTGGTAGTTTTATTATATGGAGTTTTGTGTGAGCAGCATGCTGTCATAGAAACGTTAGTCATAAAATATTAGTAGTTTTTAAGTAATTTTAAATGGGAACAATTATGCAGTCTTGCGGGTATTGCAGGAACATTTCAAATTCATAATAGAACAATAAATATGGAGATCTCCAGGATTTATGAATAGAGCAAATGCTAGACTACGAGTTTCTGACCTGTAACTCTCGTTTTTGATACCTCCACTCTGAGCATCCAGAAGTGGCCATGGCACTCCCGGAGAAAGCCTAGAGTTTTCATTTGTTATCTTTCTTTATTTGGCAAATTTTATTTAAATATCTATGTTAGAATTATGTAATTATTTAAAGAATAATATTGTATATCATCATATATACAGTACAAAAATAATGTACAATATAATATCAATTATGTTTATTACTTTACAAAAATCTATGGCGCCCCCCTTTTCCCTCCACCAATGATCTGCTGGATCTGTCACTGCCCTAAGTAAATGTGTTGTTTTGCTTTGCTTAATTTTGTTTTAAATAATGAACTTATAAACACAATTAACTCAGTTCAATGACTGAAAACTTATTCACTTAAACCATTGAAATTTCAAAAAATAAAGATATGAAATATGTGTGTGATTTTAGAAATTGTGGCAATAATGCTCATTATTAATTTTAAAAGAATTGAAGTAAATTTCACACCTGTTTTAAATAAAATGCTTTCTTGTCAGTATAAAAAATTAGAATGAAGATGTGCCTGTAATTCTTTTTTTTTAATTTCATTTTATGAATTTTACATTAGTAAAATTTGATTTGTACAGAATCTCAACTCCTTGCCATTTGCATGGACCTGTTCATGGCTGGATCTGAAACAACTAGCAAATCACTAGGATTTGGATTTCTGTACCTTCTTTTATACCCAGAAGTACAAAAAAAGGCCCAAGCAGAAATTGATGCTGTGGTTGGACGGAATCGACTTCCAACTTTGAATGATCGCCCAAAGTAAGATGATATTTCTGCAATTAAGCATGTTATGTGTAATTTGTATTCTGTTCAATTACATAAAATATAGTATCCTTATTTGAAACAGTATGTTACTGCAAAAATATTTTGTACGTTTTTTGTTTTGGTTTTTTTTTCCCTTTCTTTCTTTCTTCAGTGTGATAGACTATATTATTAAAAAACTGATAAGATGTTTACTGATAAAGTTATAGACAGTCAAGGATCCCATCTTCTGGGGCAAAAGTTCTGGAAAATACATCCATAGCAAGATACTTTTACATTGTTTTTTCCCTGCCATTATAAATTCCTCTTATGATAAACCTATGTATGTAATTTCTGGAACACTTGTACCTGATTATGTTGCCCTATCTGACCACAAAGGATCATAACTGAAAAATGAAGAATATATTTTCTCTACATTGAGAATCTGTGACTTACTGTGTATTGATTGTCTCTTAATTTCATTTGGATATCTCTGCCTAGTTTTTAACTATTTTTTGTAAAGTGACAAATATTCTAATTCTGTACAGTATGCCTTACATGGAAGCTATTGTTCTTGAGTCAGTTCGATTGTTCATGGGAAGAACATTTAGCATACCTCATAGAGCACTCAAGGACACAACAATTCAAGGATACAATATTCCAAAGGTACATTCAAGGCAACAAATAAAAATAAATATTTGTCTTTGTTCTTATTTTTTAATAAATATTGTATGTTTTTAGGATACAATGGTTATCTGTAATTTTCACTGCACTCTCATGGACAAAACATTTTGGGGAGATCCAGAAGCATTTCGCCCAGAAAGGTTCATTGATTCACAAGGAAAAGTATTCATCCCAGATATGTACACCCCATTTGGACTTGGTAAATAAGTGTTATATTTTCAAATAATATTTACAGTAATTTATTATTACAATTTTTATTCTTATCTCAGAAATAAACGATTTGTCTATTATCAATTATTTACATATCATTTAATGTATTTTTTATCTTTTTAGGTAAACATCGATGTATGGGAGAAACATTAGCAAAGTCCAATGTATTCCTCTTTGTGTCATCTTTGCTCCAAAATTTTAACTTTAATGTACCTCCTGATACCTTGCCACCAACGACAGAAGTCGTAGATGGTGTCACTCCATCCATACAGCCATTTGAAGCTCTTGTCACACTTCGGACATGAAATGTTTGTGCTCAATCTAAAGACTTGATGCTGATAAATATTTTCTCGTGAACAGAGTGTTATATGCAAGTGGCACTCTTTATTGTTTCATTTTTATGTACTACTTCCAATTTTGGAAAGCATGGATATGCCCTGCTTGGAATGGATTCTCTGTTTCACTTACAGCTCTTGGAGTACCAAAGTTGCTGTGTAGAAAGTCACTGTGTGACTTTCAGCTCTTGGAGTACCGAAGTTCCAAGTTCCATTACAATTTATCAAGTTATTTGTTCATGTAACTTTGCAACTTATGATTTCTAAACTTACTCATTAAATGAGTAAAACCATAGTAAAATATTTTGTATGGGTGCTTCACAAATTATACATAATAAATTATTATATTGTATTAATGCAATCTTGTTTTATCAGGAAATGATAAGGAGAGTTTGGCAGAACAGGCTTACTATCAGATGAAACAAAAAATTCTAACAAATGTCCTTCATAATTATTTATGGATTTTGAAGAACATTTTATTTTTTAATGAATATAGGAAGACAAAAATGCAATGTTTCAAGTTTGTTTACATGCTAAGACTATTGTTGTGTTGATGGTGATAAGCACGTTTGTGGTGGGATTGATGCACTTAAATAAATAACACTGGCCCAAAAAATTGTTTGTTGTATTACTATTAACAATTGTTGTTAACTAATCTGAGTATGTTGATTTCAGATCTGAAATTGTTTTTTTTTTCTTTTTAAGCTCCTTTTCGTTTTCTTTTTCTTTTTTTTACTTTTTTTAAAAATTGACATACGTAGAAGTTTCCATATTTCTCTTTACATTATATGCATTTTTAAAGTCAATTTCCAACACAATCTATATTTCTTAATTAATGCACACGGAAATTCATATCGTCATGAAAAATTGATTTAAAAAATGCTAAATTTTCGACATATTTTTACTTTGAGCCACAAGGGTCAAATTAATTATTTTTATGCAGGAACTTCCGTTTCAAACTTTTCCTTTTGTAAACTTAAGGTCAATCTTTACTTAGCAACCTTTCAGGCCAATCTCGATTAATGTTCCAGATGTAGTCTGCCAGCTCAGGTTTGTCCGATATGCATCGATAGCTCTTCCATGAGCTAGAGATCGTGATGGAACCGCTCATCTTACTCGTCACTTATTTCTCCTAATTCCTCAGGGAAATGATCAAGAACATAAAAAATGAATATTGATGTATGTTGTCAGCATTTCATATTACATCTAAGATCATGAAATGCTGACATCATATTAGATCCGAGACTCTCGTATGTAATTTGAATTTTCTCGAAACTATTTCATGACTGCTACGAATGATTCCCAATGAGCCCGTTCCTGGTTGTTCATGTTACTGGCAAATTCTTCATCACGTACAAGTACATGAATATGGGGTCCATTAAACACACCTGCTTTGATCTTCTCAAGTCACAATGCAGAGAGTATAACAGGGGCATGCAACAACTATACGTTGAGAGCATTCACCATATGTGATAAATGATTTACCGAACTGCATAATGAATTCAATTTTTATATGGAGCGGAGAAGAAATGATCTTTTCTCTACTGACAATTGGATCACGGAAAGTATTTGTCATACCTGCTTTCAGAGTCCCACGTATAGGCCACTCTTACTGGCTCTAGGTACTGGTTACTGGTGCTTGTCGCGAGGTCCGCTATCCTACATGCAAAGTTAACACGGATATTTTGCAAAACCTTCCTGTTGACCTACGAGCAAATTAACCATTCTGAGTTCCACACAAATTCTCCAGTTGTGCTCGTGGTATTTCATAAGTTTGACCACAGTTTTAATACCTTTTCGCTCCTCACGTAAATACACAGAATGGACAACTGAAAGTAGACATTGACAGTATGCAGTAGAATTCTTTTTCAGGCTACGCTTAGAACTGTCAACAAATAAACTTCAACCATTTGGGCAATCTCTAATTCCTGGAGAAAAATGACATATTTTGACAATAAGAAACTTCTCTTCAGTAAAATACGAAACAAACACCTCGTCTGCATTGTAGGAGAATGAAACTCTTACGGACTGTAAATTCTTAGCCAATCGAGAGGTTAATATTTCAGCAGCAAGTTTGGAGAGACCTAAGTCACGCACAAGTTCTTTTAACTTTTACTGACAAAACTCATGAGAAGTTGAAGATTGAGAAGTATCAGAAGAAACCTCATCATATCGGAAAGTATTCCTTCAGTTTTATCACTTGTTTTCGATTCCTGATCGCTATCCTCATCTTCAGTTGGAGTAAACTCTTAAAAAACTGGAATGGGAAGCTCGATAGAGTGCACAGAAATTGCAGAAAAGTTACTATGATATGAAATGCTAGGTCTGCTTTTATCAAAAATATCCTTTGAATTGATGAGACAAAATAGTATAGTAGACACTAGTATGATCCTTTGGTTCTCGCCAGATCATCGGAATTCCAAAGGCGGCCGTACCGTACTTTAAGTGACGCAGAATTTTCTCACACTTGTGACATACTGCGCGGGGCCCAATTCTTGTCTTGATCCACAAAAGTAACCCCGAAGTAAGCGCATCTCACAAATGACGTTATATTGCGCCTTTCCCCAAATATGGTGAAGTATTCACAGATATAACAGAAACTGTCCCGATTGTTTATACTTTGACGTCTCTTTGTAGTTGCAATCAGACCTGAAAGAAAAACTAAACAAAAAATACCTCTCTTAATAGAAAGCGTGCAAGACAAACTGGGGACATAATCTCACTTTAAATAAATAAAATTCACGTTTTCAATTAAACTTCCTGAATTTGCCAATGGTTTCTACAGCATTCATAGATATTCCTTCCCCAGATTCAGTCTGCTTGCTTGTCGCTTGCACGCTTGCTTACTTAAGAAATTCTCTGCTAATGGCTGGAATACAAATGTTCATATAGAAATAATATAGAGCACGGAGAACAAAACCGTTTTCACATTTGAAATCAGCATGTCAAAATAAGCAATATCCAGAATGCCAGTCAACTGAAATTTTGAAAAAAACATTGTAGACCAGTGAAATGTATTTAAATACACCATTCATAAGATCATGAGATTATAAAGACTGTTTTCTTTCTAGGATTTATTCTTCTTGCTAGTTAAAGTAATATCAATAACACTATGTAACAAATTTTTATTTGGTAATGTGTACTTGAAAATATATGGTATTAGGTAGTCCTATACATATTATGCAAGAGTCATATTGAGACCAAATATTTTGTCAGTTTAAACCATGGAGATATGCTAACTGAAAAATTGTAACAAAAAATTTACATAAATTGTATTTTGAAAATTGAAAATTTTAACTCATGTCATTAAAATGTTCTGATGTATATTATTTTTTAATGTTAAGCTGTTCAAAATTAAATACTTCTCTTAAGACTGATCTTTCGCATGACTTAATGAAATTCCTATTCTTCTTTTAAAGAGAGAAAATCAATTGTTCCCTCGTTTCTTGTTGTTTTGTTTTTACTTTTCGCCCTTACTGCCTAAGAAAGAATCATGCGCCGGAAAACAGCGGATTTTTGACTCAAGTACTCGTATTGACGGGTTCAGGTAACGAAAATGATGATAAACCTTGTTCGTATATGTAGTAAATTACATCCTCTAACACGTTGTGAAGTCAGAATCCACATTTCGTGGGTCTTTGACTCCTAAAATTCATTTTACGGCAAAATGTCTGTCAGTCCGTTTGAGGTCAAAGTTAGTCTCAAAACCACGGAGTCGATTTTCTCCAAAATTGATTTTTCTCGATCAATTTAAGAGAATTCAAAGCTCGTCGAGTTGAAATAGATATTTTGATTTTTGAGGGTTATTTGCATGAAATCTCTATATTTTCACAATTTTCTCAAGAATGGCTCCAAAGTTTGTATTAAACTTTGTTCACGGATACCGTAAAAGACGCTAAAGAAAATAGTACAGTTCTAATTTTCGTTGAAATCTGTGATGTTTGCTTTTTATAGGAAAATTTGTTCATGTTTGCTTTTGCCGTAGCACCTGCGAACATGTTTGATTTTGCATAATATATGGCTACTAATATAATAATTTTCATTGGGATATTTTACTCCAGTTTGTATGCAAATATTTTATTTTTGAAAGCAGACAAAACTACTAAAACAATTTCTACAGCTAATGTAACCACGTTTTGGCATCTAAAGAAATTGCAAAGAACTAAAAAGAATTAAAATCTAAATGTGCATGATCTTCTTCTGAACAATCACAATTATCTTTCAGTTCTTGGCTAACCATTGCAGTTTCATTTTCAGCTATTGGACCATCAAGAACAAAGAAATTCCATTCTAGGAGTATCTGAAGAATTCTCTCCAATTATCCTTTTAAAAGTTCTGTCAATAGACCTGCTACATTAGATCTTTTTGCCGATGGTATACCTCTTTATAGTGAAGGTATACCTCTTTACATACCTGCTGAAGGCTAAATTGGACCATATTTGTTAATGATAATCTATGTTTCCAACGGGTTAAAGCAGAAACTTCATCAAATCTACAAAATTGCTGTGGGATAACTTCGTATGAATCTTCTTCCCTTTCATTGCTTTCAGAATAAAGATTCGATTCACATTTCTGATGTTCTCTACGTTCTTGTACATACTACTCAATTTTTTTATGTTCTTTGGGATGTTGTTATGAAGACTTCACAGACGGAACGCGGTATGAGCAGTCACGTGATCGTGCATATTGAATTCTGATTGGTTACATGGATATTCTCTTTATTGCTTGCAACAACGCTGTGGACCTATTTGATTTTGCCTGAATCTTGTATGTTTAAAAGTAAAATGATTAGGGATATACTTGCTTTTGCTACTCGGCATCAGGGCAGAAGATGCAGCTAACGGTATTAGTATTACTGCAGTGTTAATTCATTTTTTTTCCGATGGTGATGTTTATTTTTGCATGAACGCTTCTCCAATGCGTTTGCAAGCGAAAACGGAAAACGTGCGCCGGAAAACGGCGAATTGTAGAGAAAAGCTCTTATTGTCGGGCCCTGGTATCGAAAAAATGGATAAATCCTCTTGCTATGTTTAGTAAATTACTTCCTCTAATCACTTATTGTAGCCAGAATCTATGTTTTGCAGGCCTTTTTTACCGAAAAATGAATTGACGGCAAAGCGTCTGTCTGCCTGTCCTAACGTGGTAAACGCTAGCACGTAAACCGTACAGCCAATTTTCTCTAAAATAGATATTACTCCTTCCATCTGAACGAACTCAAGGCTTTGGGAGTTTCAAACGGTTACATTGATTTTTGAGGGTACTGTACATGACGACTCAACATATTAAGCTTTGGCAGAAAAAGCACTTGTCCCTTCATACGCCCTTCTCTCGGCAGTTCCTGACTCCAAGGCAGAACACCTAAATCTCTTTCCACGAAATAATCTACTCAGTGTGGCACAGCTCAAATTATCAAAATCATGTTTAAAATTCTGTTTGTCTTAATAATACAGTAAGATTCCTGGTATACACATAGACTAAAGTAATAATGGTAGTCAAATAGTTATATACGACATTACTATTATTGTAAGATATCTTACAACTAGGGGGCAAATTTGAATGAAATGTCATTTATTTTCTTTTGACTTTAGAACAATGCCATTTAGTATAGACATTAATTTTATATTTGGAGAAGAGGAAATGATCCATTTGTTCTTTTTTGCTTTTTTGTTTTTGCATTTTCCGTGGATTTTGATTAGAGAGTCATTTTTAACCTTTTCCGTCATTATTAATGCATTTTCAGCTGATTTCATTGATTGTATTATCTTTTTAATGGTACATGCCTCAAATAATATTGTAACGTTTCTCCTGGTGAATTAAAACTCACTGGTATTATTTAAACAAAAACGTTTATTCGTGAACAATTATACACCAAAATCTACTGACACTAAAAACTACTTGGTCTATTTACATTACACTTAATTATTTTTATTTACACAAGACTCCGTTCTCTTGATTATTTATTTACACAGTTTACTTCTTACACACTATTTATTTACACTGTTCTCTTCTTCTACAGTATCACCCAGTCCGATGCACTGTCCACGGTCCACTGCACTGACCCAAATTACCAGCGCAGACCATAATTCCCTGCGCACACCACAATTCCTTGCGCAGACCACACTTCACTGCGCACACCAGGGTCCACTGCACTGCTGTTTATCGCGATGCACACTTCACAGCTCAGCTTCCACTGCAGACCTCAAACCGCTGACTGCTGTTTCCCCACTGCTCCACTTTTCACCGCAATGCACACTTCACATCACAGCCCCGCGGCTCGCGAATTGTCCGGAACCGTCTAGTTCGGGGGGAAGGGAAGGGGCGCCGGGAGATGACGCAATCCACGCGCAGCGAATTCGACAGGTGATGCAATATTCGTAACAATATTTACGAGATACAAGTTTTCACCACAGAATTCTTGTGTAGCCTATTTGATTTCATCGCTCAGAAATTGTAATGGCAGACGTTGTATGTAATCTAAGGGTCCCGTAACCCCTGTCAGCGCCATTGTCGTTCCGGTCAATTTCGGGATAACTAAATAAAGATATTTCCTGGCAAATGACAGTACAAACCAAACGTTTGCGAGCTGAGTTTGCGTCAACGAATGGAAGAAGCCTCGATTATAGTAGTATAAAATCCAACAGCTTGAGATGTTCATCCGAACTGGTTTTGATCACATTTGTTACGTCTTTTTTCCTTGCTTTTAGGTAATTTTTAAATCACTTTACGAGCATTTTATTGATCAGTTTTGACGAATTTTAAGTCATTAAAATCCGCACGACACTTTTAAGCCTCAATTAATAACCAAACTAATATTGTTATATAATGTCACCATTTGAATATCCCAGAATGTTAGACGGAATTTGTCGTGCTTCAAATGAACTATAATTCTTGTTTAAATTTGACTCTTCGTCCTGAGAAAGATGACACCTGATAGTACTTAGGTTGATGGTACGTATACCATGGGTTTCTTCTAATATTACTTGCATTATACAAATAATTGTTTTTGGTATTAATTATGCATGGAAATATGTACGATACAGATTTCAGATTCGTAAAGTTTGACTTTATAAAGTGAGTGGTTTCATTTTACCCATTTAAATAAAGTTTCTCTTTCTTTATATCCATTTAGACAGTGTGTTATGTTCAAAACTAGTGCTGCTTCAACACCATATACTTTAACGCCTTAACGTATATACGGAGTAATATATAGTGAAAGTTTTGTAATGCTGTGGAAAATCGATTCCGAGATTTCGATGGAAATACACGTTTTGGGGTCTCCTGATACAGAATTTTTTTTACCCCTTCAAAACGTCCGTCCGTCCGTCCGTCCGTTCGTCCGTTCGTCCGTCCGTTCGTCCGTCCGTCCGTCCGATCGTCCGTCCGTCCGTCCGTCCGTCCGTTCGTCCGTCCGTTCGTCCGTCCGTCCGTTCGTCCGTCCGTCCGTTCGTCCGTCCGTCCGTCCGTCTGGTGTCTGTGCTTCAACCATGCTTAGGATTTTTTCCAAATTGAAGAAACCCGTGTTGATCTGGCTCGAGTCGAATCTTTGAGATTTTTTAAAAAAAAGTTAAATTTAGGGGTACTTTACATAAAGCACACCTGGCATTTTCAATTTTTTTTCAAAAACGGCTCCAAAATTTTTTCTTTAAATTTCTTCAAAGAATACAGTAAAATACACTTATAAGGTGGCATAGGTCCGATTTGTATGGTTAACTCTAAATTTTTGCAAATTTCGAAAGTATGCTTCTTTTTCGCTGTCTTGCTACAACTACAAAATTGAAGATAGAAAGTTTTCCTTCAAATAAAATTTGTTTTCTATAGTGAGTTCTTTCAATAAGGTCATGTACATTTTTTGAACATTACAGTAGTTTTCGCGCAATATTGCGTGCAATATGTATAATTTAAAATAAATACAAAATCAAGATTTTCCCAAAAATGGTTGAAATTTTTTTCTTTACACTGTTGGCAGGGGTAGTTATAAATGTACTCTATGAGATGACATATATGTCAAATTGCTCTATTCTTTTGTTCTTTCAAATATTACAAAAATGTAATTATTTGACTTGTCTCTCATGTTAAAATTTATATAATTGGCAATTTGTTTATATTATTGTGTTTATGAGTATATGTGCTTTATATAATGCCATATAAAGTTTCTCGACAACTGCCGTTTTCTGTAAAAACTAGCTCAAAACTTCGCATTTTCGGAAACGCTCAAACGCCATTTTCGCAAAAAGGCTCCAATTTTTTTCTTTAAACATTTCGAACGGAGAGTGTTAATTGCACTCTTTAATATGACGTAAAGTTAATTTCGGTGTTTTTTCCCAAAATACACAAATGTAAATTTTTTGAAAGATCTTTTACGTTGTTGATATGCACATTTCCAGTCATTTGTAAACACTAATATATTTGTGAGTTAATGTACTTAAAATGACTTCTAGCGAAGTTTTTCGAAAACTCAAAAATTTACAGTAGTGCTTAAACGATAGTTTCTTTAATAACTGTTCCAATTTTTTCAAAGAAAATTGCCATTTAGGACGAATTTTTACTGTTCTTTAATAATCTTATAATGATATTTCCGCTCTACAATTAGGAAATCGAAAAAATAAGAAAATGTCCAAAAAATGTACTTTGGGTGACGATAGAGGCAGCAGGCAAGAATATATGGCAAGTTCGAATAGCTAACCGAGACCAAAGGAAATAGAAAACTAATATGGGATAGTCTGTGCATTCTGTAGCACCATTAGTTTACAATTATAAAACTGATCTTATCGTGTTCGGAGGCATTTTTTTCGAAAGTTTTTGAATTAGTGCTTTGTACTTCGTGCGGAGAAATGTATTTTGTTCTGTGGGGTATATTAAACATGGATGAAGATGCTATTTAAGGATTTCGTTTTGCTAGATGTGAAAAAGAGGTTTTTTTGTTAGTAAAGGTGTTTTGGAAATGTTTTGCTAATGCTTCTGCTTTGGTGCTATGAGAATGTATTTCCCCTTTTTGTTTGTACAGGTGAAATTTTTTTTTTCAGAGTCTTTTTTGTAATTTTTCATAGAAATGTATTTCTTGTATTGCAAGTATTATTTAAAGGAATTCTTACTAAGTTCCAGAGTCGTCTGATTTTATTTTTTAATTTAATTGGGAGGATTTTTTAACCGGTAGATGTTTTTTTAGTTTAATAAAAGTGTCTAAACTTTTGTTTATTTCTTTAATTATTCAATTATTTAATATTGGTATTGCATTGTCAATTTCTGTTGGAGATTTTAATGTAAGAAACGCAGGGCTTGAGATGTTGATATTTTTGTTAAGTGTTTTCCAGTTCATATTAACTGTGTTTAGGAATATTGAAGAGGGAGGGTATGGAGGGAGAACGGGGAGATTGATAGACATAACGACTAGGATGTGATAAGAAACTAAACATGGTATGTGAGCGTCTTTAATTGGGAATTGAAATTTGTGAGCGCTACGTGAGGATGTCCGGATTTTTCTGTGAATTAAAGGGATAGTATGAATGATCCAGCAAAGCAATAATAAAGAAGGGAATTATATGTTGTAGATTACGAAAGAAGTCGCCGACAAATTTGGTGCTCGGCATTCCCATGAGTGAGCATATCATTGAGGTCTCCTACGATGATTGTGGGGCTAGGTAATTGCAACAATGTAGATGTACTGTTATTGCTTGTTTTAATTTTGGGAGGTTTGTATGTTGAGATTAATGTTCTTTAATTGAATTTTAATTGCAATTGTGTCGACGCTAAGGTTGGGTGGTGGGATGAACTGGCAAAGTGGAATATTTTGTTTGATTAGAATTGGGACTCCTCCTCCTCCTCCTTGGTCGTTTACTCTGTCAGATATATAAATTTTCAAATCCGGAATTGAGAATTTGATTGAGCTAATAAAGTGAGTTTCTGTTATGCAAGCGATATCCACTGATTTTATGTGGAGGAAATGGATTACTTCAATTTTCGGTTGTAGATTCTATGAGTTCCAATTGAGTATGATCAAGTTTTTAAGGGGAAGGTTGACATAATTTTTATTTAATTATGAGATTATTGATATTTATGTATGAGGTATGCTTTGTATTATTGTTAGAATTACTGAGGCTGTAGTTGTGATGAGAATTACTGAGGGTGCGATGGACTGATTTTTCGCGTTTCCGGGGGCGTCAACTGGTATGCTCAAAAGCTTGGCGAGCGGCCCCGCACTCATTTCGTTATGCTACTGCACCAGCGGGCACAATCCCAGCCGAGACAAGCTCTAAGCTTCCGACTGGTTTCCTGACATGAGTGGTAGTGCGTGTAAGAATAAGAGTGTGTAAGTAAGGGGTGAGGATAGAACAAGGAAGAGGAAGGGAAGATCGCGCGCGATCTGTAGTAGAAGAACATGTTTGTTAGGGTACCTCTCTGGCGTTTGCCTGGTGTTGATCGAAGAAACCACGAAATACCGAGAGCGTAGGCTTCCGCGGCCGGAGTCAGTATTTACTTGGCTGTCCGCGTGACGCCGTCCATGGCGAAGGTGCCGACGTTTCGGTCGCCATTCTGCGACCTTCCTCGCATCACGCCCTGAGGAAGGTCGCAGAATGGCGACCGAAATGTCGGCACCTTCACCATGGACGCGGCGTCACCCGGACAGCCAAGTAAATACCACGAAATACCTCCTATCAGAGAAACCGGTCACTCAAATTGTCGTCCAAACAGCGACTGAATTCCCCAGCTTTGCCAGGCTTTATAAACTTTAGAGAGCTCGTCGCGTTGCAATTAAAGTGGTAAATCATTCCATACACTCTACAAAATTGTTATATTCCAAGCCATTAAATTTCATCGCTATATGAACCATAAAGAGTTTGTGATTTAGTGGAGGCCATAATTGGCCGGAAAAAATTCCGGAGTCTCAGTGTCAAATCCGAGGATGTGAAAAGTACTTGCGACAGGCTATACCGAAGTGCTGCAGTCCAAATGAACATACTAAATGGTGAAATTATATCCTACAAGTTTGAAATTTTAACATTTTAAATTTCCCGCTAGTACGTACACCAAATCCTAAAAATTATTTCAAGATGGCGCCCTCCTACACGTAAGACACTTTCGAGCTGCCTTTGTTTATACATTTGAATATTCAGTAAATTATAGAGTTTAAGGAAGTAAACGAGGCACGGACCATTCTGCCAGTAAACATTCATTGTAGAAAATTTAAAAATAAGAAATGTAATCACGCCTCTGCCGGCTGTAAATTGCGAAATTAACTGTGATCGTCTCTTGTCTGAGACTAGTTCAGAAATGTTCCACATGGACGTTTTTCTTCGGATTGGACGCGCTGTCGACCCAAAACAAGGATCAGGATAGCCGGGCGTTTACGGCGTATAGTTGATGGTAGAGGATTATGGCGATGGCAACGACACAAATTAAGGGCAGTGGATGGCCGCGAAGAGCTAGTCAAAATGCTCCGTTTGAGCAGAAATTTGTCCCAAATCAGTCGATTACAATCAACAGAACCATAAACTTGTAAGTATGAGTTTTGTGAACGAGATAATTTGGTTCGATGCTGTTGCTGTTGGTTCTCTGGTTTGGCGTTCTCTTCGTTTTTGCTCGTGGTTGAGCAGTGTTTCTCCTTGGTATTGTTTGTTGCCGTTGCTCTGTGTTCATTGCGAATAGTATTTAAATGAATAGATTAGTACTTTGTATGTGGATGTGATGTTTCTCGAGCTATTTTTATCTTAACGAAAACATCACTAAGAAAACATCTTCGCTTGAGGATCACAAGAATTTTGTATTTTACTGACTTAAATTTTCATTGGTTAAAGAGTTAATTTTGTTTGAGGTGTATGTTAGTTTCTAAAAACATGTTAACCTATGCCTGAACACTTGCTTGTGTGTATAATAACTGCAATATTTATAAGAAAGTGTTCTGTGGACTTTGTAATAGTGCTGCTCTGCATTGGTTTGTTGATAAATTAGGGCTTCGAAGCAGGAAATGGACCTGTAAGTCTTCAAAATTTGTTTTTGCATGAACTGGCTTCAAATTTCCCTCTATTAATATTATGAAAAATCAGGTTAAAGAGTGTTAATTTAATTTTAAGTGTATGTTAGTTTCTAAAAACATGTTAACCTATGCCTGAACACTTGCTTGTGTGTAATAACTGCAATATTGAAAAGAAAGTGTTCTGTGGACTTTATAATAGTGCTGTTCTGCATTGGTTAGTTGGAAAATTAGAGCTTCATAGCAGGAAATGGACCTGTAAGTCTTCAAAATTTGTTTTTGCATAATCTCTCTTCAGATTTCCCTCTATGAATATTATTAAAATCAGAACATAACCAATGCATGTTGAGAAAGTTTTGAATAACTTCACTTTAAAAATGGTCACTATTTTCTTTAAAGAAATGCAAATGTTGTTCAGGTCTGAGTAGCTATGTATGTGTGTGTGTATATATTTATATATAATCAATTTTATGAAAGAACAAAAACTAGTAAAAATTTTGTACACATTGTGATTTGATGATTTATTTTAAGTTGTCTCTTTGGTAGACACCTCTTCATGGTGTTAAAGTATGATTTGTATGTATTTATTGTGATGTTTAGAAAGAAATGTGAAGAACATGAAGTACTTTTGTTACCACCCCCTCGTAAGTACGTGGTTGCTAAAATGTACTGAATCCTAAATTGTGCATGGAAAAAATTCTTGTGTATTCTAATAATTATAATGTATTTATTGAATCATCAACACCATTAAATATTAATTTAACATTTTCTTTGTGTTACTTGTGCTCTTCCTTAGTTGTTATACTTATCTTGCATATGATGCATAGTTTTTACTGGTTTTTGACAAAAATTTTAATTTTACAAAATTATTGAATTGTGGAGGCATATAACTCTTGAATGGGTGTGCTTCTGAAAGTTAAAATGTAGAGCAGTGTGGTGCACATTTGCTACCAGCTCTGTTTTCTTAAGAATAATCGTATTCTTAAGTACTTTTTTCAACAAATTGTTTCCTTTGGACATAATTAATTCATGTGTATTATTTTGCAATATTTGTATTTACCCAAATTCCTTGGCAAATTGGGAATTTATAACATTGGCAGAATTGCAGTAGGTGTTAAGAATTATAACCTCTCTTCACTATAATTAATTCATTCAGTCATAAAATCTAGTAGTAGTGAATGTGATATGCACAGCAACAAGAGTTACACGACTGGGTGCACAGTCCAAATCTGCTCCAACAATCTTGCAGACCGCTGGCAAGTGATGCAGGTATCAATATTAGAAACAATTTTATCTTTTTCCTGGAATGTCACCCGAGAAATACTACAGGCCATGACATCCAGGAAGGGCTATTACTGAACATACCCAGAAAAATATTTCAGTGGTAGCAATTCTGCTCCAACACTGCCACTCGAGGGTTAGTGGTATTTTGGAGAATATTCTGCTATGTTCTGTCTGTACTTTTAGATATAACCCATATTCTTTAATGTTAAAAGGTTTATCATTTCACGGTGTAACTTACTTTGACTGTGAAATTATACATTTTTAGTACTGAACATTAAAAACTAACAAAACTAATAATGAATGACCTCGGATGGTATTTGAGGGTAAAATTTATTATATTAGGATTTAACTTATGATTAAAAAGTATGGGGACATTCATGCTATATTAATGCCATCCCTGAGTTGCATTGTAATGCTAAATTAAGAAAACTCGTATTACTTCAAGCAATCATTAAACATTTTTTCTTTCCCTTTCCAAATATTCTACCAAAATAAAAATGCTGTAAGTAAATGAAATCCCCTTTCTGCTGTAGGATGAATTGGATTTCATATGAACTTAATTTTGGTACTGATGTATGTATTAAATAACTTACTCAGAAAAAAATTACATGGTTGTGGAAAAAGGACCTTTACTGTTCATAGTGCTGTCAGGAAAAATTGTTTTGGATAATTTAAAATAAATCTAGATAGGAACGTGAAACTGCAAAACATTTTGTGTAACCGGAACGTCGTGTATTTGTTAACTTTCTTGTTTCCAATCTTTATTTTGAGAAGTCACTTTTTTCAAAGAGACTTTCTCTGAATATTATCAAATTAAATGTGAGATCAAGATGAGAGTATGATTTATTGAGGTGCAATGTTTAATTTGTCGGTTCTTTATTACAAAGTACTATAAGAAGTGCTTGATGGAGTTATCAGAGTTTGTGTGATTCTATTGGCCTATAAATTTAGTTTTGTGATTTTACGTAACTGTCGGTTCTTACTTCTCCTCCAGAGGCAATAATTCTAACTATTCATTTTGTTTCACTAATTGATTGATTTACGGTTTCAATTGCTGTATTTTTTTTTTATGTGCATTAACTTTGAGATCAACTGAAGTAATACAAAAATTCAGTACTTCACTACTTAATGTAAAAAATGCACAAATTTATCAAATACACTTCAGATTTTACCAAATTATTTACAATTTAACTTTTAAAAGCATCAGAAGCACACAGATTTACTGTTCCATGCACCGCAAATAACAGCCATTACATGGCAAGACAATTTGTGGTATATACAGTTATTGCAAAGTTTGGCGATTCAAATATAAAGGCTCTAGAAGGATAAGATGGTGAAAAGTACCTCCGCTCGTGAAATCAAAAATAAAATTTTTTCAGAGGATTGTGACCATGATGAACATTTTTTCATTGACATTTTAGATTCCTCCCTCACACACTCAACCTTCGTGGATAATCATTTTGTGAATTTCCATGGAAAATAATGGTTCTTTATGTGAAATTTGCTAAATATTTCAAAAATATTTTTTATTTAAAATTTTATTTGCCTTGAAATTGAAACTTGTAAATGGATTTGAAAATTTTGGAATTTTTTAAAGAAAGGGTTTTTTGCCGGATGCACAGGAAAATTCTCAAATGTTGGCCTAAAAATAAGCTATCTTCAAGAATTTTTCTGATTGGTGCGCCATGTTTAAGAATAATACAAATTTTTGTCCTATTTTGCATATTTTCATGTATCGAGATATGTAATTCCATTATTATTTGTTTTTCTACTTTCGACAATATTTGCAATATTAAAAGGCTAATGTCAATAAATAATTTTGTCATTATTTTGACTGTTAGACATAACCACGTCAGAAAGTGAACAACTTTTTTAGTTATTTTTAATTGTTTGGCATAACATAACAGAATGTAAAAACAAATATTGACTAATTATTTTATAAATGGATGTATAATTTGCATTAAAAATTGGTTTTGCAAAGACCGGCGAAACATTTTATTCATCATAATACAATCGCTTCAATTATTAGAAATTATGGCGGCAATGTGGAAGCAACATCAGATTGTGCAAATTTCCATAATCTCATCATTATCATAGTATTTCTGATGATCCAGTAGCAGCAGGTTTATATTGCACAAAGTATTTGTTTTCCTTTTTTATAAGTTGTGATTGGACTTCGAAATTCAGGGTAGTGGGTTCTATTTTGGATATTGTAAATCAATGTTGTTTTCTGTAAACATTTTTGTTAAATATAAAATTGCTTGACCTAATTGATATGGTTCACAAAAAAATAATAAAATTTTCTTCCGTTAGCTCTGGAAAAATCTGTTATGAGTAACCTTTTTGAAATCCACTTTTTGTCTGGTCCATCTTGTTCTTCAACTTGGTGGCAAGCGTTTTTTGTTGTAGGTTGTGGAAGTAACCTTCATTGGACAATATCTTCTGTTCTGCTCACATTGGAAATCATTCTTCGACTAAAAGTATTGTTCAAATAACATGTTATATTACAACACAAGCTTACCATTTATATTAATTTGTTGCCTAATTGGTGGGGCAAGAGTTTGTATATTTTTCAAATGACTTACGATTTGCTTCTTCAATCCAGTGAATCTTCATTGCGAAACGAGGAGAATTAGGTTTGTCAGTTGTTAACTGCTTAAGATTACCTTTCAGTGCTGGCATAAGAACGGTGTGCTTTTGATCTTTTGGATTGTTTTTGGTATCTCTAAAACATTTCTATCATGCAAAACTCTCCTTCCTGTATTAAGCTTGTTATTAAACTTGTTCAAACCATGTGGATTGGAGATAATTTTTTCATATTTAAGCATTTAAATATTTTTTAATATGATAGAAATGTGTTTTATAAGCTATTTATTTTGTTAGTATACACCACTACATCTAAAATTCTCACTTCAATTAGTCGATTGTCAAATATTGATAATTTTTTAAACCTCTCAAGCAATTAAAAATAACTTTAAAAAATTGTTCACCGTCTGATACAGTTATATCCAAAGCTCAAAATATTGACAATTATTTATTGATATTTATCTTTTAACATTGCAAATATTGCTAGAAGAAAACAAATAATATTGTAATTACATGCCTCTGCATGTAAATGCGCAATATGGAACCACTTTTATCAAAAATAAATAATTTTTTTTTAAAAAGTTTGAATTTTACTGCAAATAAAATTTAAAAAATTATATATTTAGCAAATTTTACATAAATAACCAACAACATAACCATGTGACCATTTGGTGTGGCTTGTCATTGTCACTTTTGAAGTTCACAAAGTTTACTCTGTGTTACAAAATTGTCAATTTTTAAACAAGTCTCTTAATAACTGACTATATGATTATGAAGTGTAAAGTACTACTTTTAGTATATTATTATTATTTATCATTATTATAATTATTAAAAGCGGATATAGGGATGGAAAGTATATAAAAAGTGTTCTTAAAAAATGTTCAAAATGTTAATGCGAGTGTGTTTCATTATATAAGAAGTTATAAGAATTGTTAAAAATTTACAGGGCACTAATCGACCTGATGGAATAAGTAGTGAATTAATGAAAAAATCATGTTCAGTGATTGGAAATGGTTACTAAAATTGTTAAACAGTCATTTGACCAAAGAAAGATATCAAGGACACTGAAAATATCAATGATTATTCCTAAAGCTAAAATAAAGAGTAGTGCAAAATGCTGTGTTCTTAGGACAATAAATACTCCTCCAGTAATTAAAATCATGGAAACAATAGTGTATGAAACATAAACGAAATATATTAGGGAAAACAATCTGCTTACAGAATACTACTCTGGATTTACAAACATGGTACAGACATCATTGAAATGGTTATTGAGGATGGGCTAAGAGCTATTGAGAGGGTTAAGGAGGTAGTGGCAGTGTCACAGGAAAGGTTCGTGTTCTTGGACTAGAGTCATTGGAAAAAGAGGGTGCCATTGAAAAATCTGCGAGAAATGTAGAATGTAATTGTAATAGCAATTAATACATGGAGTGCCACTAGAGTAAATTATGACCACTATGGTTACCTAAATGATTTACCAGGTGGTGGCAGATCAACTTAAACACCGTTTGCTGATAATATGTTAATTTATATAGATGGTAATAATGTGCAAGATGTGATAAAAAGAATAAACATACAATTTAATTTGGTCAGTGAATGGTTGAGTATAAATTTTTTGTGTTAATGTCAGTAAAGGCAAAATGTATGGTTGTGGGTATCACACACACAAGGGAATGAGTAGATTGAAGGCAATCGGTTGTTTTCAGGTGCAAATCTTGAATGAATTTGGAAATAGACATATCTGGGAGTGATTAGAGATAACAATTTAAATTGAAAAGATGATGTTGAACACATCAACAACAAAATAACCAGGAAAGTTTATTTGTTGTATAATTTGAGAACAGTACTTTCAAGAACAGAAAGGAATTATTATTTAAGTTAATTTTGGTGTCTCGTTTTCGATACTGCTCAACTGTTTGTACTGTGATAAATAAAAAATAAATTTAGAGGTACAAATTAACTTTAACAGGGGTATGACAGCTGTTTTAAATAAGGCATAGTTCAAATGTACAACTATATATTAAAAGAATTATGATATTTATTAGTAGAAAAGATAGTAAGAGGGATGTGTTAACTTTCATTTACGGATCGGAAAAGGAATTTAATAGAATATTTGGACTGTTCAGTAAAAAATAGCGTTCATCATACCCGACAAGAGACTATTCAATTCCATGTGGGGAAAAGTGCTAAGCAGTAAAGTGTTAAGTATACCGAGTAATATTTCATGGAGGAGTGACCTTATACAATAAATTACTACATGAAATAAAGCAATCATGGTGGTTTGGTAAATTTAGAAAAGTGTAGCTGTCTTCTTGGAAAGTAACGAGTATGAAAATGAATGTACAGATAATCGTATATTATAAAATTAATTAATGTATACAATTTTTATTGTTATATAGCAGGGTTGTCCAACTGGTGAGCCACATGTGGCTCGTGGTGCCATTTACTGTGTCCCGCGGCAGGTTGTTAGTCAAATTTCAAAGTCCTCTGCGGGAGAGAAAATTGTGTGTCTAGCACATGCACTGCCAGAGTCCAACACCTCCTTTAATGTAAAAATAGGTTAAGTATAGGTCAAAGTACCAATATCAACAATACAAGCAGGTGTGGATCACCCGAGTAATGAAAATATGGCCCACAACCAGGATATAAGGTTTTTTCATTGTGGCCTTCAAAGTTGGACATCCCTGTTATAGGACCTAAATATTTGCTTTTTTAAAGTTTATAAAATTGTAAGTAATGCCAATTATTTGCTTTATAAACAAAACATGATATTGACAATTAAATTAGTCATAGGCTATTTGTAAGTAAATAAATTCTCATATTAACCATGTACCTCTTGAAATAGTGGGGCAGGCAGTTTTGTCTCTCGAAAGTACATTTCATCTCAGTATATGTGAAGTATTGCTCCTTGTTAGCAAGGTTGTAACTCTTAACTATTTAATTTATTGCGTCTCCTAGTTTTGAGGGGAATGACTAATATAAATGAGTACTTATTTTATTGTTTAATTCATAGTTTTAGAAAGACAGTGACAATATTTATAAGATATTAAATGTTGTAATTTTTTTAAATTATTTACTATAATACATCAATCAAATCTGAAATGTGGATTGATCTTAGTCTTAAAAGAATCAATAATATAATTCATTTTTTTTTAAATGCAAGTTTTGTGTGTCATTGATTCCTAATTGTCTTGAAATCACCTTCAGAACAAGTTATTTTCATATTGCCGCTTCCAGAATTCACACTTTTCATAATTAAATTCATATATTTTTTGGGGCTCTGCAATTTTGTTGAATTGCATTTAAGCTCAGAAGTAATTTTATCAATAGCAGTTAATTTTATTGTCTTCTTGAAGCTGTGTAGCCGGTTAATTTTAAAATGGTGTGGGATTATTTAATTGATCTGTAATGTATATGGAGAATGCAATATTATGTTATGTTTTCAGATATCCTCTCACAAATTACACGTTTGGAACTAAAGAACCTTTATTCGAGAAAGATCCATCTGTGCCAGCTAGATTCCAGCGAATGAGGGATGAATTTGAGAAAATTGGCATGCGGAGAAGTGTTGAAGGTGTTTTATTGGTTCATGAACATGGACTGCCTCATGTGTTACTCTTGCAGTTGGGAACAACATTCTTCAAATTGTAATTATGAATTTGTTCTATTTGTTCAACTAAGAGCAAAATATTTATTTTAATTTTCTATTTCAAGTTTTGATATAAGGTTTGTAATTATTAGTATACTTGAAATATACTTGAAAAGATAGCAAAAAGTATGCTTGAAATATCTGGAGTAATGAGATCACGTAATTCTTGAAAAGATTAAATTCTTTTTCTGGTGTGGAAAATATAAGGGCATCTTTCTAGTACAATTTCATAAAGATTGAACTTTTACTTCTGTGATAATTTCAGTTCAGTTTCCAAATGAATGGTCACAAGTGTAAATTAATTAGGGTTTTTGTATTGTAATTTTATGATAGAAGATTTAGATATAATAATAGATATTTTATTATAGAATAATTATAGATATAATAGACTCCTTATAGTGCTGTATTATTATTTTGAATGTGCTTTATAATTATTTTGAATTTAGTAAAATAATTTTAAATTTTAACTGCAGACCTGGTGGTGAATTGAATCCTGGGGAAGATGAAGTAGATGGTCTGAAAAGGCTATTGACAGAGGTGAGTTGTAAATTAAACTTGAAGTTGTTCTGAAGAATATGAGTTATTTTAAATTCTTTTTGAGAGTTCGAATAGATTTCGCTGTGAGACAAATTTCGGCTACACGAGTATTATTATACAATTGTTAGAAAGAGAAAAAGCCCTCTTGCTATTTCGTATTGTGTGGAATCCAAATAGTCTGCCAACATCACTCTGCAAATTGTCTTCACTTTTGGATTCCATGTAATGTGAATGCATTGCACAGGATTCAATCTAGAAGTTGGTCAGGGATTTTTATCATGCAAATGATCATCGTACGAAAAGCAATGGTATTATACTTGGTACTAAATTATCAAATATTGTATCTGCAAAGTAAATATTATCGTGCCTATGATGCCTAACATGCCTTGCTTATCTAGACATGTTAAACTGAGACATCTTTTCTTTCCTGTCTAGAGTTGTTCCTTGGAGAGAATTAGGCGTTATTGTTCTCTTCCTTTTCTTCTATGAAGCTTTGTTGCGATGACTAGAAGTTAATGAGCTAAGAAGCACAGTTTTCCAAACCCCAATGAAATATAATTTAAAGAAACCAAATTTTTGTGTGACTAAATGATCTGGCTTTGGATGAGTGAATCTGATTCAAAACATTCATAGGAGGAGTGCTAAATGTGTTGCAAGTAGTTATATTGTATAAATTAAGTATTGCTCGTAATACCTCAAAATGCATTCAAATGTTAAATCCTGTTTGTTTGTTTGGTTTTTTGTTTTTTTTTTTTTTTGTTTTTTTTTTCCACCCTGAATTAGATTAAACATCTGTAGCTAGTAAAGTAACTGGGATTGTATCAAACAAGAATACATAAATGCAATGCGGTTGATTAATTTTATTGTTGTTACCCAAGATACTGGGAGGTAGTACCGGAAAATTAGAAGAAATTGAGTAATTTGTGTTACGGTCTTTTCAAAGTTCTGAAATTCTTTAAATTGGATGATGTATTTGCTAGTTCATTTCAACCTTCAATTTCATAATTTAAAAAAGACATGATTTGTGATATCCTATAGCAGTTGGTACGGGATCATTGCATAAAGTTTACTTAATGATTGTCAGGGCAATTTCACAGCAGTATTAGGGCCACAATAGTAAAAAAAAATTATGTCCTTTAATGTCTTTAATAATCTCTTTGATTTATGGAGAGTTCACTACTGTTTAAATCTGGCTTGTTGATTGGTCATATCCAATTTCTTGCTTCTTGTCAGACATAGTCATAATGTTGCTGGTCAGACATGGTTTGTCATGGTTGCATTTGTCCTTATTTTATGGACGTGTCTATAACATGACTGAATTCTTGCTGTGCTTTTTGCAGTGTGTTTGTTTGGAAAATTCTTGAATTGTTGGAACAAGCATTACAGTGAAACCCCTTTCTATACTCCACACTTAGGGACTGGTTGAAACACGTGCCAAATTGAAATTATTTTTTTTGTACAGATTTTGTTCCAAAATGCAATTTACTTCTAAAAAATAATGATAAATATTATAGAATGTATTAGCAACCTAGTATAAAGAAAAATACGAAAACAGTAAGTTATTGTACTAAGAGAATTCCTGCAGCCTACAATTGAAAATAAATGTCCTCCTTAAAAATTCTAATTATTGCCCAGAATAACTCCTTCACGTAGTTCAAAATGTGCACTAGCAATTACACATTTTTTGTTTTCATGCTTTAGATTGTACAGTTTGTTTTCGAAGTCATTGCATTGAACAGATTTTTTCTTCCACATTGAATTGTTGAAGATGCTTTGTGCAACATAAATTCCTATAAGAACTTGATTCTGGTATCTCACCTGCATCTTGTTCTTAGTTATTGTCCGACTTTTATGTCTCTTTAAGAGTAGATACTGTACTTGACATTCCAGCTTCTTGGCCCACTTACTGGTCTTCACATGTTGAAATATCATTGTCGATAGTCACATAACCTTGGAAGTTACAACCACTTGCTATTAAACATTGCCAACCTTCATTTTCATTTTATATTGAAATTGAAAGATAAAAGTTTTCCATTTTATTGGCAGTTGGAAAGACTGATTTTCTGACTTTTATATGGTCATGATTGATACTCTTGATCTCTCAAATTTTTTTTACTAGCTGCTTTCTATTGTAGTACTTGAAGGCATGGATGATACCCCATATCCAGTGGCCAGTAATATCCAGTAATTGACTTGTGATGCTCAGTGGTAAAAACATTACCTTCACATTTGTTAGCCTACAGGTCATTGAACAGCAAAATTTTTCAATTCTTGGTTCCCAATCTGCCTATCAAATTTCTGATGAAATTCTTCCAGCCATCAAGGTTTGCTGTGTATTTGGTTGGAAGAGGTATCATATTTTTAAAACTTCGAGGTGTCTGAAACTTTTCGATGACTAATAGCTAGCTTTGTGTGCATAATGCTCGTCATTGTCATTGCATCTATAACCGCAGTCATTGTTGTGGTTTTTCTGGTAGCATAGTTTTGCAACTTACAGTGCTAATCCACTGTTGTGTTGCTTAATTATACTACTAGAGTACTTAAAATGTAGCAAAATTCTGCATGTAGGCATGTCTGCAGAAGTAATCGTAGCTTTGGAAGGTTAAAAGAGCGAGTTAAGATGCAGGGGTTGGGATGCAACATCTTTAAGTTATTTTTTCGTAATTGGACCGTTTGCTTCTAGAATTATTTACTTTTCCATTATATCTATATTCATGGATTTCAAGTACCTTATTGTGAATTTTTCTTTTCTTAATTTGAGAACCAAAATGAAATTTTCATTTATTTGCACTTACAATGGATTTTGGGCGTAATTCTGTAATAATACAGTATTTGATTTCATGAATTAAGTTTATTTATACTACTACTACACTCTTGTAATTTACATAAAGGAATGCATGTTTAATTTCGTTTTATTCTATAAATTTGCAATTGTTTTAAATCATTAACTTAATGAACTTGAATTATTAACTTGTATAATTTTAAGTGCATACAGAACAGAAAAATGCAAAACATGTTAAGCAATAGAAACAGAAATACTAGTGCAAACTTACATTTCATGAGGTATGTTTTGCCAGTCAACGGCCAGTTTCTTATAATGACTCAGCATCTTTATTTATTTTAAATTAGGTTATAAAGCATTTATTATTTTTTGCCTTTTGATAATCTTTAAAATGAGACCCTGAAAATGTTTAAGCAATTAAAATGTGAACTACAGTAAAACTCCTCTCTTACTCTCTTACAATTTTCATGGAACCATTGGGAAAATGGTGTAAATAAGGAGAATTGTTGTTTTCCTTCCTTGAAAACAGAGTATAATATATTTAGACAAACAATAAGCATTATAATATACATAATTAAATACATATTATACAATATTGCGTGTTCAAAATGTGCGACATCAGAAATCACAGGCATATTTACATCAAAAGTAGTGAATTTGTGGCAATGATCCTTTCAAGAGTCCTCAGCATGGAAGACGCATGTACCATTGTTGGATGAGGAGTGTGCAATGGTATTTCTACTGTTAGAGAAAATGCGACGTTTACATGTTCCCCTACTCAGTAAAAGTTTGTTTTTGGCAGTTCGTAATGATTTTTGACTTGATATTTTATATTTTTTTTGATTTCATAAGGAATAGAAAGTGGGTTCATGAAATGAATTTAGTAAAAAAAACTCATGGAGAATCCCATACTTTGAGCTATAAAGGTTGGGGAAAAGGTTGAAATATTTTAGAATGAGACCGAGTGAAATTGTGAAGAAGGATTAAAAATTCGGATAACTGTGAGGCTACCTCTCTCATATTCTTCAACAAAGGACGTTGCTTATTTTTTTATTCCTTTTTAAATATCGCTGTAATGACATGAAATGAAAATGTGTGGGTAGGCCTAGCTGCTAAATAAAGATTTTCACTGTATTTAAATCTTCTAGTCTTCATGTAACATTCTACAAAACTCTTTATTATATTGCAGCATTTCAATAGTCTTTGCTGTGTTTGAAGTCTGAAGGTGGTGGGAAAGAGCTGTGACTGTGCGATGTGCGTGACGCAAAGTGCTTTCCAGACTGTGTTGTAATTGGAAAATACACGAGTTAATATTCAAAGTTTTGCAAATCAAGTATTCTCAAACTTTATTTTCATCAAATTCTTCTTAAACCACAGCTCTTTAATCATTTATCCTATTAAATTTCAGTCTCTGCTCATTGTTCTGTAGCATGTACTTTTTACATAAATGGATACTTGTTTTTGGTCTATAGAACAGGTTGAAATATGATTGAAGGTGTGAAAATATCATCATTCTGTTTGTGTTGAGCATGTTGCCTTGTGTTCTACAGTTCTTTTTACTTGCACCATTTTTTATTTCAATATTCACCAAACACATTGCCCTTATTTGTATCTGATTAATTCAATGTCAAATATGTTCAACAGCGCATATAAGAAATTCTAAAGTGAAGTTTTAAAACGTATTTCACAAGTTACATAGTAGCTAGTGTCTTTACTACATCTACTTGGTGCATACTGGTTAATAGTACATATCTAGTTCTGAGATACCAATATTCCTTTTTTTGGGACTTTCTTTTTTTAAGAGCTTGTTATACACTTGCGCAATTTATTTCATGTAAATTATATTAATGCCTAGTGAAATAGTCTTTATTTTTATAATTTCTTTAGTGTGTAGGACCATGTAATTACTTGCTAACATCTTTTAATTAGTAATTATATTATTATAGAACTTCATAAGATATAAATTTTCATGGTACATTAAATTAAAATAGATAAGAATTACCGTTATTCTAATGTTATATTTGAAATAAAATATAAACTTAGTTCAAACAAGTTATCCTGGCTTCTCATTTTAGTCTGCTTATTGTACTGCAGATACGCATTAACAATTTGTGAAAGATCATGACTACTCTTTGAAGTGTTAATACTGTGAAATAATGTAAAAATAATTTTAAAATTGTCATGTGTAGCAATTGTATGCGAGGAAGTCTGCTTGCGACACATTGCTTATAATGAAAAATGTAGGCCTGTTAAGTGTATCATCAATTTGATCCAAGTTAATAAACATTTCTCTTCAAATAGGATAATTTAATTATGTTACATTTGCTTGCTTGTTACTTTTTTATATTTAGTGTTGATCTCCCAGAATCATGTGGCCAAAAAAGTGTACTCTAAAATATTGTATGCATGCAACATGGAGGCATGAAATGCAATGTTTGTAGTAATAAACTCATTCTAACTCAAGACAATTATTCGTGAGAGACAAATATTCTTTAAAAATACTTTGGATCTCTAAAGAATATTAGTTTATTTCTAATTCCATACAATATTCTTGTTCTCAGTTTGATCCAATCCTGTCCTTCGTTAGTAATGATGTAAATGCTGGCCTTAAAAGAACAACAATTTGTATTCAAAGGTATTTTGAAAGAAAATAGAAAGTGGGTATTTCAAATTTTTATTAGGTGTATTTGATACCCAAGAGTCGGTGTTCTGGTCATACTATTTACATGTTCATATTTTTTAATTGTGTTCTATTCTGTAGAAGGCTAGAAATTGCTGTGTGTTAGTTTGCCAGTGTAGAACTGTGTAGTCGATGATAAATAAACACTTGGCTTAACAATTTATTATTGGATTTCTTAAAAACTACGAGTTAAGTTTTTTGGTAATATGGGTTCTGGCTACAATTTAAAGTTTATGTTGGGATATTGTACTATTTTCTTTCAGTTTGCTAAGTATATTGATGGGTTATACAATTTAATTGGTAGACATATCCACTTATCATTTATAATATTCTTAGTTTATGAAGTGCAGGCATAGCATTATATTAATTCTTAAAATTTCCGATTCATTCTTCTTGTTTATTTATTTATATATATATATATATATATATATATATATATATATATTTATTTTGTAATTTCTATTCATAACTGAAATATTAAATTTAGTGCACGATGCTAGATTATGTGGATTATTTCTGTAAATAAATGTGATAGCATTTTTTAAAAAAAAATTATTAATTTTGTCTAGTAGTACAAAGAAAGGCGTTAACTTAAAACAAGCTTAATCTTGAATTTACTACCTTAAAATAAAGGCAAAACAACATTCTCTGACTTTGAATGTTTGACGTTGTTACTTTTGTAGGTGCAGTGAAACCCCCTATAAGCTATTGCAAAATTTATTTATTCACCTTTTTTTATTTTGTTGAAGTGAATATAATTGTCCTAATGTTTATAAAAAGTAATCAAGATCAACGTACATATTTGGGGGGAAATACTATTAAATAAATGAAGTTGTTAAC
Organism: Gryllus bimaculatus; assembly: GCA_017312745.1. NCBI lineage: Eukaryota > Metazoa > Arthropoda > Insecta > Orthoptera > Gryllidae > Gryllus > Gryllus bimaculatus. Next base: position 1,944,181 of record BOPP01000169.1, read on the forward strand.
CTTGCAGTAATGGGAAGTAAAACCTTGTATGTATGTTTGTATGTATGTATGTATGTATGTATGTATGTATGTATGTATGTATGTATGTATGTTTGTATAATTTGTTTTCTTTCATGTGTGAGAAGGGGAAGAGGTTATTTAGTCTACCTTAATTTAACTCATTACATATTAAATTGATAATTTCTGGATACAGTAAACAATTTTGGTGTGAATTTATCAAACGTGTGTTATTTAAAAATCAAGAGTTTTCGATGCATCACAAAGTTTCTTGTTTCTTATCTTCCATATGATTGATAACGTGTCTGAGAAACATAATTAAAATTCACAATGACTAACTGGAAGATTTTGTGATGCACTTAAAGAAGTCATCCTAGATAGCTTTGCCTCTCATTACTTGATGAGTAATGTACAGATAATTTTGAGTTGTGTGAACAAATAGGTGTTAAAAAAGGGAATGGAATATTACTCAGATATTTATTGGGAATATTTGAAATGTTGCAAAGTTCATTCTGATTTTGTTGCAATTCCATTTATTTTAACCCATCAATGCAACTCTTCACTAAAGATTAGCGAGGTTTTGGTACCACACAAAGGTACCACTGTATCTTAGATTGTGCTCCCCTCCCTGCCTTCGCTCTAGGTCTCCTTCCTTCCCCTCGCTCTGGCTACCCTTCCCTCCGCTTCCCCTCGTTCCGGCTTCCCTTCCCTCCCCTCCCGTTCGCTCTGGCTACCCTTCCCTCCCATTCCCCTCGCTCCGGCTTCCCTTCCCTCCCCTCCCCTTCGCTCCGGCTTCCCTTCCCTCCCCCTCCCCTTCGCTCCGGCTTCACTCCCCTCCCCTTCCCCTCGCTCCGGCTTCACTCCCCTCCCCTTCCCCTCGCTCCGGCTTCACTCCCCTCCCCTTCCCCTCGCTCCGGCTTCCATTCCCTCGCCTAGCTTCCCTTTCCGCATCTTATTTTTCATACTCAGTATTGGTTTTTTAAATCTTTAATTGTATTTGTCAATTACTTGTCAGATTCATCGAAAATTCTCATCTTATTTTCTAATATGATGGAGTACGTTCCGATTGATGGTTTGCTATGCGTTCGGATTAATGGTTTGCTATGCGTGCCGATTAATGGTTTGCTATGCGTGCCGATTAATGGTTTGCTATGCGTGCCGATTAATGGTTTGCGATGCGTGCCGATTAATGGTGCGCGATGCGTGCCGATTAATGGTGCGCGATGCGTGCCGATTAAGGGTTATTACTCGGTACCAAGAATATCCACGTGTTCACTAAAAATTATCATTTATAATTAGCAGAATACTTTCTGTGTCTGGTGTGACTAATTTTGTTACTGCCCAAGGTCTTCAATTGTTAATGTTGCTGTTTTTCTAATGGGTGTGATGTGTAATTGTCACAATGCAATTAAAGATTATGTAGAAACTAATTTGTGTAAAGTGTATATGAAATCATAGTAAAAATAGATTTCACTGGAAAAAATCTTCAATAATGTAGTTGTTGGAGGGTGCCAAACATTTTTGGAATTTATTTACTTTGTCTTTTCAAAAAGTTTAATGCAGAATGGAACCTTTCTTATTTTTTATTAGGAAATATTGTTCAATTACTTATTTAAATCTGTTTCATTTACAATTACATGAAAACTTCAGATTTTGGGGAAAAAATCAACAAGACCTATTTAAAGATTTAATTTCATATAACAGATAGCCTTAAGAAAATCTCCTAGATAATGTGATTGGAAGCCGTCCAAAAGATTTTTCAATTTTCGAAAATCCAAAGCTTTTGATTGGCGCATTTTTATAAACGTACTTTGCTGTACTTGATATTTTAAAAAAAATAAAATTTGCAATATTGAGGATTATGGAATTGTTCAATGAATTTCATGGAAGGAATGATTAAAGGAACAAAATTTAAAAGCAAGTTTCAAATTCATAGAGCTTTTGTGGCCAGAACAATCAAGGAATATTTATTTAGGAGAAAAATGGAAATAGTGTAGGAGCTGGTGTTGGCCATGGACAGATAATGTTGTTTTTTCATTTATTTATTTATTTATTTTTTTATTTTTAAAAAATGCTTTCATTTGAGAAACACTTCCTTCCCATCATCCCTGAAAAACAAAGTTATTAATTTGTTTTGAAATTGTTAAAACAATTTTTTTGCAGCATGAAAATATATTATACTATGCATATGAAAAAGGTAAATGTTCCTTGTCTAGATACATTTCAAATAACTATTCGCTTATTATTTGATGAATAGAGAGATTTATACTCTGAAACCTAACATTTTTATAATTTCAATTCTGCTTTATCACTTCAGACATTTCTTTCGGGAAAAGGTTTTTTTTAGAAAAGGTTCAGCTAAACAGAAATGAATAGAAAGTGAATAAATTTGTTTCTAGTTTAATGAACATTCTGATTTAAATGGAGATTTTTATTCTTGCAAATATTAATTCTCAGTTTTAGCAAAAAAATGATCTTCAAATATCTTGATCTTCTTATATTCTTGGACACTTTTGAGGTTTAATTAAAAAAATGGGTATTAAAATTTCATTCTATGTTTGAGAATAAAGTAGAAGGGGTTTTACTGTTGTAAAATTTCTGGAGTCCTATGTTCGCTTCTGGAAACATGTTAGTTTGTGTATTGTATATTAGTATATATTTGTTTCAGAGCAATGTCATGCAGACATGTAGTAGGCTTAATGTTGCAGAAATGTATTGTTTTTTTGTAAGAAGTAATGGTCATTGAAGTACTTTAAAAATAAGTGTAATATGTTTGAAAAAAGTGTGTTTATCATGTGCTGTTTTATCATTTAGGGTATACTTATCAGTTTTACAAGAATACTTTCTGATGTTTTAGGGCATCTTTTTTAAGCAGTTCTTATGTTACAGTAGTTTACATTATTTTATCTGAATTTTATAGCCCTCTGTTTTATTTTTGTTATTAGAATTATTGCTTTTAAAAATGTATTATAGTGATGAAGTGAAAGGCTTCTCTGGCTATTGATCAATTCATTGTGATCTTATTGAATTATGATTCATAATGAAATAGAGCTACTGCACTTCAATTTTAAAATATATTTCTCTCAAATTTCATCAATTTGTTTTTCAAGTGCTTCAGACATAATCATTTTTTGTATTTTAAATTTTACATTTGCTCTATTGGTACATCTAAAAAATGATGTGGTAAGACTGAAACTATATTGATAATTAACTTATATTCATCATTCTGTTCTTAAAATTAATGATACTTAAGATTTTTTTTTTTTTTTTTTTTTATTTTAATTGTATTTGCTCTTGCGGATCATTTCTAAACTATTATGGTACTTTATTTACTGCTGTAGGAACTTGTTCCACCAATTATTTACTGTTTAATGATTATTATGGGGCCAGAATATTTGATATTTTATTTTTTAATAATTTTCTCTGCAGTATCATACATTTTTCCTTGTATTCACTATAAAATGAATTGTATTTTAACACAGGTGAAGTTAATATTAATTTCATTATAGAAAAAATGTTCTTATTGGAATTTGCAAGAGTCACTGTTGTGAAATTTTGTTTATGGTTTTGTTTTCTCTGCTTCACTGTAATACTTCAACCATTTTAGTGCAAGTTACCTTGTTCTGAAAGTTGACCTTTGTTAATTGGAAGTTGTTGGGGATCAGTAAAGCAAAGTGAAAGGATGGAATTTCTGAAAAAATAAATCCATTCTGCTGAAAATATTTGTTGTAGGAATATCCCTCTTGCTGGGATAAAAACTTCAGAAAGAAATATCAAAAACTGGAGTTGACACTGTGTTAATTGTTTTGCCTAAAATATGGTTTTGTTGGATTTGCCTGCGAGTGGCTGCATCATTCTTATCCTCAATATTTAACGAAGTGCTTGTTATAAAGAAGTAGTAATTATGTTGTATTTTCATTATTCCTAATCCTATGTGAGCTGTTTCCTTCTGAATCCCTGGCATGCAAGTGTAATCTCAATGTTTTTATGATATTCACCTGTCATTTAATACATATACATTTTCTTCTTTAGATTTTTCATTACTTTGAATTTTAGTTGAAATATTGAATTTCAGTGTTAATATGCTATCACTAAAGCAGTGCAGTATTTTACATCCATGACTATATAAAATATACCTTGTTAAGTGTACATTTGTATCTTCTGTTGTAAGTGGCCTTGTTTTCTTTGTAACTATTGAAATAAAACTGGTCTTTTTTATATTGTACTAATGGAAGATAAATGTGCAATGAATATTTGTGTTGCTGTAAAATAATATACTTTGTTATGAATTTTCTATTTTGTGTCTGTGCATACAATTTTTGAAAAAAACTGTAATTCAGCCAAAAATTTCAAGTGTGTTGGGATTTCATAAAGAAATCTAAAATACATAGAATTATTGTTACGGACCATCCTTATGTTATTATCTATCTTTTAGTTGTGATCATAGAAAAAATATTTATTTTGTTTCTGACATTTGTCATTAAGAAAGAAATTTTGTGTGATTGAACAAATTCAGACATGTAAACTTCCAGTGAGTTCAGTTGTTGTTTGGATCTTATGATCAAGTATATAGATTCTTATAGAAATCCCAATATCTGAAATAAATATGAACGGAGTACATTAATTATTCTGCTAAAATTTTGACTGATTTGATACTAAGAGGTGTTGTACAGATGACATCACAGCATTTCCTAATGTTTTCAGCACATTACTGTGGTTATTTACTGATATGCTTTAAAACTGACTCTTATGATCACCTGTTTTTTCTTTTCCTGTATTTTTGATTGCATATTGAAACACTGACATCTTACTAGTTTTAGTAAATACAATTAAGTTAACAAGTTGCATGCCGTGGAAAGCATGCAAGTTGTTAATGAAAGCTGTGTTCTCAAGGTGAAGACTTGATAGTAATCAGAATAAATTTTCTCGGGTTGCTAAATTTGTAGTTGTAAGATAATGTAAACTAAAATATATTGGTAAGGGACAAATAAAATACCTTAAAAGTCAACTTTTCATTTGCTATAAAACAGGAGATACTGCGTTTGCGATTATGGTGCAAAACTTAATGTGATAATGATTCATGAAAACAAAAATTATATTTTTGTGAATTTTAATATGATTAATAAAATAAAATGAATGTGAATGAATGTAGTGCTGTTTCAGGGTGGTGACATACCTGAAAAAAAAGAGGGAATTTGTCTAACTGGAAAAGTCAGAAATTTTTTTTATTTTCATGTCAAAATTATTTTCAAAGTAATTACAATAGGAATGGTCATACTTAAGGTGGTGAATGGAAAAGGGTAAATGTTTGGAAATGCTATTCAGCCAGTCTCACCATGTAAAATAAGGCTTCAATTCAGAGAAATTTTTCAAAATTTTGTTCATCAGAATCATTCAGAATAATGTTAGATTCGTGTCTGGTAGTGTTCCAAAGAAGTTCATCGGAGGAATTTGTAAGTCTTTTAAAATAATTGAAAATATACAATAATATTTGATGTGTAGTTGACAATAACTTGTTTATTTCAAATTGCAAGAGTTCTGTTCAGTAGGCCGCAGAGAGCTCTTAGACACTCCCACCCACTCGATCTTTTTTCTTTGGCAGGTACTTAAAAGGCTTAGAAGTAAGGTGAGAAAAATATTTATTTTTAATTTGTGCATTTTATTATTAATAATGATTGCAGGTTTGAAAAAAAGCACAACTTGAACAAAATTGATGTGAAATATTTAAGAAATTATTTTAAAACCCTAGTTAGAAACTTTTCTCAATTTTGTGAATTAATGTCAATATAAAGGGGAAATTGATGTTGATAGGTCTGATAGAAAATGGGAAAAGTCAGAGAAATTTTTCTTTTCAAATGTTGTCACCACCCTGCTTGGAATCCAGGTTTTCTTTACTAGGGGTTTGCATGTAGTGATAATATTTTAGCTATTCATTTATGGTTTCTTAGAGTGGAATGTATTAGTGGCCTTACTTTCCAGTAATGCCAAAGAATGGTGGTTGAAATATCATCGCTACTGCCTAGGATATACAG
>BOPP01000169.1:1950233-1966933 GCA_017312745.1 Gryllus bimaculatus
GATTATGTCTAATTTTGTAAAGAAATGAAAGAACATGCAAAGTTGTTTGCAAATTCAAAAACAATATTACTGAAATTAAATTTTGTACTATATGTTCTTAAATTTTGGGAAGATTTTTTTTATTTTGATTTCTCAAGTTAACATTTAGGATTTGTGTCATGCCAGTAATAATTCTGAGACTGATTGTTGCACATTCAACAATGCTTTGAAAGTATTTTGAATACCATTGTTCTCGCAATATCAGTTGGAAAGATACCAATTAGCAGATAGTTTCACTACTATATTTTAAACTCTTTTATTCTCTAAAATTCATCCATTCCACCTACGTTTTACACCTTGCTGGTAAATCAACTAAGCTTTTTATTTAAACTTGGTGTTTTCGCTATTTCTTTTTGCTGTAGTAGGCTAGAAGGTAGATGCATGTTTTTCTTGTGTATATGTGTTAATATATTGTTTCACAAGAGTATTATGTATTATGCTTGTAAGAGAAAATTGAAATCTACTACACTTGAGATTGCAGGAAATGCTATGATGTTTCATTATTTATTGTAAACAGTAGTGCATTTAAATATAATGCTAGTATCTTTGTACTATTATGTTAGTGAATATCACTCGGTGATGGTACAACACGATTAAGATAATTTGAGTATTTTATGACATTTGCTGCGTCTGCAAATGTGTACATGCATGTTATTGAAAGCAACAAATTCTGTATGAAACTTCTGAGGAAGGTGTATGCTTTTCCAGAAATAATGACACCCAATGTTCAGTGATTGTTAATTAGCTAGTGCCAGGATATGTTTGTAATCTTCATTGCTTACAGACTCTTGGCAGGCAAGATGGTGTAAAACAAGATTGGGTCATCGAGGACACTATAGGAAACTGGTGGAGACCAAACTTTGAACCGCCTCAGTATCCTTATGTTCCACCTCACATCACAAAGCCCAAAGAACACAAGCGGCTATTTCTTGTGCAGTTGGCAGAGAAGGGTAGGAAAGCAAGCCTGTTTGTAGCTCTATCCATATTTAGTTAATAGTGTACGAATGCATATTGTTTCATGTTATGTAATTGTAGCAAATAGTGCCAATCATTATTTACTTTCACCAACAGTCATTAAAAATTTGAGTACAAAAATTCTGTTTGTGTAGTTGTATAATCAAATGCGACATCTTTCACAAAAGAATTAGCTGCAATTTTCACACGAATTGAATTAGATAATTAAGCAAAATATGCATGCTTGTACAGTTTTTGTTACACATTTCTAATTTACTTTCATTCAAATGAATGTAAATGTTTTGTACATTAAAACATCGAAATTAAAGATAACATATGTATTGAATTTCCTTTAAAAAATTGGAAAAGTTTGTGCAGTCTTTGTTCACAATTGTTAATTAATTTTTTATTGTAATACAATAAACAATGAGCAGTCATCATTTGCAGACATGACTCCTATTTCTATTTTGTTTTTATAAATAATTTCTAAATAAAACAGAACATCCATTACAAATCTTGTAATTTATTTTGCAGCTTGTGATGGAGAAGGCGAATTCATCACACGAACACAATTTTTTGGCTCTTTATGTTATGTTCACAAAGAAAGCAGATTGACTATGATAGCAAAGGGATGATGTTTTCCTTAGTTATGAGAATCTTTACATATCACAATATACAAATCAAACCAAGACTTGAATAATTAGGGTTTCTTATGCAGTTTCCAATTAATTTGTATCACTATATTTGACATGTATAAAAGTTGCTGTGCAAATGTATGAATTCATGTACTCAGAAGTACATAACTTTGGACATGTTCCACATGGTCAAATAAATGTGCTAAGGTGATAAACTATACGTGCCTGTACATAGGATAGCCCAATTACTGTACTGAAATGAAGAATGTATTTCAATTCATGTATCGTACAAACAATTGAAAAAGTTGGGATGATAATTCCTTTGTTCTTTATTGTTAATGCAATGTTAACTGTAAGATGTCCAAGAACAATTTGAGGAAAATCCACTGAATAATTACATTTGGTGGGTTTGCCTTTCTAAATTTAATCTGTAACAACACAAAAGTTGATCAAGTGGTATTACTAAGAAAATGTTTCAGTTTTTCTTTTTTCTTTCTTCCCCCCTTTTCTGAAATTTCAATTTGTTAGATCAAGTAGTAAATTTAGAGGTTGATTTCAAATACTGAAATTGCAATTTGTCATAAAAAAAATAATAGTACTTTGATAAAAGTTTTAAGAACATTGTGAAAAAGACCATTTGTTGGAACAAATCTGAGTGTTCAATGAAGTGTAATGAGAGGAGCATTGGACTATTGTTTTCTTCATAACAGTATTAGATAAATGGGAAACTTAAGACATAATTCTACTTTTGAAAAAAGTTTTAAAGTGTTCCTCACATTATGCTAACATGTATGTGTAAATATTTCATCAATTTATTTAAGAAAGCTTTTTTTGTTGGCATCGTTCTTGTAATTTTATGCACAAGATAATTTGTATGGTGTATGGTGTCTTACGAGACAGAAGCCATGTCAATTTGCTATAGTTTGTTCCAGTTGTTAATTTTAACATTTTTGGCGAGATAAGTAATAATGTCCAAAAATTTTCAGGTTAATACATTTATTAATATTGTAGTCAAAACATTTGTTTTTCTTTTTATGTACTTAAATATCTGTTGCAAAAGTTGAATCTTTCACATCATTGTGAAAAGGACTTTTCTATATTTTTTTTCTTCATAAAGTTTTAATGCATCTTGGATGTACCTTTATGGGAGATGAATGTACAAATCATTTTCTTTCTTTGTCATAGCTTGCTTTACTCACACAATGTAAGATTGTCTTCATAGGGATTGTTGAAGTTTGGCCTATATTTTTGTGGTTCATTAACTCTAATGTGCTGATTCAATTATATTTTGGTTATGGACATTTGTATTTTTGTTTGAAGTGATTTTAAGAAACTATTTTTCCAAAAGAATGCCAAACCGTTATTTCAGACATTTATTTTTCTATCTTGCTTCATTGTTGTTGTTTTTTCTTTTTTTTATGTTTTCTCTTAAATGCCGCAGTAAAAAAAATCCACTTGAGTAATTTCATTTTAATGTTTTTTAATTGATGCATTGCAATGTAATACGTTGCTGTTTCTTCCAAGTACAAATGTGTGGTATTTCAGATGCAGTTAGAAAGCGTCAAAAATCACTGAAACAAAGCTAAAATTTTAGTTTTGTATCAAGGTTTGTTTGAGTCATGAATTCGGGTATTAGTATCCAGCCAGTTAAGTTCTTTGCTAATGTAGATAAAACATTAATGAAATGTGCAACAGACAGCATTCTCTACTATATATTGAATTTGTAGTTTTCAATGTTATGTTAAAGTTGGTTTAAGAAAACTGTGGCCGGGTTTTGAGTGACTCCAGTACATTAAAAGTCTGTGCACTGGACTTGCTGATTCATAATTTGTTGAAGATTCAAGAGTTTTATACTTAAAGAAACATGTGTGACTCTTAGTTACCCAAGAAAATAAGTTCTGGAAATTGATTCGTTATTTGCCCACCATTGTTAGGTAACAACAGTGTGCTTGATCTTGGTCAGGATTCTAGATCTTATGAGGATATTTCTGTAATGTTCTTAGGATTGATTACATGTGATGTAACTGAATATTTGGATTTAAACTTTCCTTGGTTTTCATTCACATATGTGGGTGGTTTACAGGGAACCAACTGAAAACACTTTAAATGGATGAAAGATATTTGTATTGTTACAGAATATATGATGTTCCTCACGAAAATAACTGCATACGTTCTGCTTATATTAATATTAATGCTACTTCTTTAATAATTCATACTATCTTTTTGTAAGTGGTTAGTCTGCAACTTTAGTGTTGTACTGCATTATTGTTATCACCTGCACATTTTTCTCAGTAAATTTGTGCAATTTGTAGGTAAATGTTATGGTAAATGTTCAGCTTTCTGAAACATGGGGAAAATTGCCATCTACATCCACTGCTTCTGCTGCAGTAATGTTCTCATTTTATAGCTAATCTTTAAAAGTTTTCCAATTTTTACTTTCTATTAGTGTTGACAAATTTGGTATACTTATCAAGTGTTATTTGATTTCCTGGACAACGTGATTTGTTATTTTGACTGCGGTGGTGAAGTGTCATCATCTTGGCCTTGGTTGTTCTTAACTGAGTAATCTACAAAAATAATTTTTGGAATTAGTCCATTACTTTTAATATAAAAAAAGTACCTTTAAAAAAATCTACAAGATTTCCCTCCCTGACCAGAACAACTTGGTATAAAAAAAAATTATAATATAATAAAACTAATAATAGAAATCACACAAATAGGATGATGACTATTGTTCAGTGCACATTTTCTAGTAATATGGAATGAGGAAGACACAGTTTGATAATTGGCTATTGGATTCGTGCATTTTCTGTGTACTTAATTGAGGGCTTTTGGAGTTACAGTGTTTGTTTAAGTTCATATTTTCAGAGAAAAAAATTGTATGTAAATTACCGAATTAGATCCTTTAAAAGTTTCTTTTAATGGAAAGCTAGAGTGAATAATACTATTTTACACATTGTATTTCTGCCTCAGGAGCTTGTGCTTTTGACATAATCTATTTAACATAAGTGACCTTGCGCTTTTTTCAATTGAATATTAATTGTTTCATTGAACTGAGGCTATTATATAACTATCCTTTCAATCGTTTTTGTTGTTGTAATTATTAATATGATGGAAATAATTCACATATTTAAGATGTTTTATAATAATTTATTAAAAGTTAAATGATTGCTATTCATATATAAAATTGGTAGCAATAGATCTACCTTACTAACTTTGTAACTGGTAACTCAAAACCTGCCGTCTTTAAATAACGTGTGTAAACATTCAATGTAATTGAATATTAGTGCAAATGTACAGTGGATTAGAGAAAGTTGTTCTGTGTACACATTTTTAGTGCAATTTTCCATGTGCAATGCTCTTTAGAGATGGAATCTAATGACACATCTACTTGAAAATGTAAAGGAGTTATATTTTTCGACATTTTAATTTTTAGTGGGGTCAGTCTGCTTTCTTTGATGTTGTGAAGACTGTACATTGAAGAACTACAGAGCCAGTGATAGATTCTAAGTGTGAAAAATAGTAATTTTCTCTTTTGCATTCTACCAATAATTTATCTCCCAGTTAATGTTTTGTTTTTACTAAATATTTTATGAAGATTTTTTATTTTGTATTTTTATCTAGTTAATGAATTTTACTGTGTTTTAAAGACTATTCATGATCCAAGTACTGTTTAAGAATAAATTGGGCCGTGTAATATGTAACTCAGCAGTGTTTCATTATATAGTTTGAAGTTTACTTGATTTTCCATGTCAATTATTACCCCAAAACTGAAAGAAAACTAAAAATGTGTGCCTTATTGCACAATTGTACCTAAATATTTGAGACAATGTTTACAGTGCAATTGGTGACTGAAAAAATTGATTCACACATTTACATGTAATGTAAACACATTGTATATTAATGGTGCAATATTTATTAAGAACAGAATTATTTATTTTCTTTTCTCACATATGTACTAGCAGTGGTAATGACATACAAGTATGTTGTGTGAACTACATACTGGCACCTTCACATTGTGTGGAGACATATTTTGATGTAAAATGTGTATTTGTTCTAAAACTGTAAACTGTTGACTATAATGGCTCATTTTTTGTGAACTTTTATGAAATATAAATAAAGTTTCAAATACAGCAGGTTTTAATTGGCTGTTTTCTTGCTAATAACTAATGTCAATTTTTTGTAAAGTTCTCTTATTGATATAGTATTATGTAAGTAGTGGTCCTTTTTTAAATAATGTGTATTGAATTGTCTTTGTCGTCAGTTGTGCATTTTCTGTAAGTAAAATTTCAGAGTATTAGTTATTCCATACTTATCATGACAGTGAATTTAATATTGTGTTTGATTTTCAGCATTGTTTGCAGTTCCAAAGAACTACAAGTTAGTAGCAGCACCATTATTTGAACTCTATGACAATGCACAAGGATATGGACCAATCATTTCTTCTCTTCCACAAGCTTTGTGCAGGTACAAATGTATTTCTAATGCTTATTCATTTGCTTAACCCTCTGCATAACAGGCGGGGTACACGTGTATCCCATATAAATATTATGCAAGATTTCTTTCATTATTTTGAGCAGTTAATACGTAAGAAGGACAAATTTAATAGAATGAAGTAACATTATTCCTACTATTTCTTTTATTACACCAATAAACTTTATTAAAATACTTCTTTAGAGGTTATTTGTGTTTGCAGCAACTGATGAATATTTTTATTGTTTTTGTATATGAATGTTCATTACATATAAATGACAAATACTAACTCATCTTGTTCCACTCTTTCTATTTCTTGTTTCTAATAATTCATAAGGAATAAATGTTGGTGAAAAGGAATACCAAGCAGGGTACAAATGTACCCCAGTGCTTATTTTTACACCTCATAAATCTTACTTTTTTTAAGACGTGATTATCAACGGAAGTGTTTCGAACAAAATAACAAAAATTACAATATAAGCAAAACATACAAAAGTTAAACAGTGACTTTGGGGTTCACATGTATCCCGCTTTGTAAGCAAAGGGTTAAGATATTTATTTTTATAATGATGCAATTTTGTTATGTTAAAAACCATTCCCATGTCGTTTCTATATACAGTAGAACCTCGGTAATCCGAACTAATTGGGGGTGTGGTCTGTGCGGATTCAGATTATCTGAAAAAAATGTACATTAATTTACAAATATGTAGCGTGTGTATGTAGCACAAATACATTACGTGGCATGCAATTTGAGAAAATGTCTACATAGCATAGCAATTGCATTATCAAGCAGATTCAGTTCCTTATGACAAAAGAGGATAATCAATTTTGCTAGTTCCTCTAAGTGAAAATTAATGCTACTGAGCATGTGATATACAGAGTAGCTACCAGTGCAATAAAGGTTTCATTTTGACAACTTGAGTTTCAATATTTAATTGTTCAATTCCAAAGTAATTATAAAATCCTTTCTTTACACTACAAATGAGCATTTTATTTAATTTGTTTATTTTCCAACATCCCAAATTTTGTTCGGAGTATCCAAAATTTCGGATAAGGGAGGTTCTACTGTACTTTTGAGTGTGTTTGTAGCATACATATTTTCAATTTGCTCAATGCAGATTATGCTTATTAAAGGAAACAAGTTTACTAGGACATGAAACAATTCAACGAATTCTTTGAAAATTAATTTTATTAATGTTACATCTAAATAAATCTTAACTCCATTTAATATTCAATAACAAAACTTCAATAATCTTTTTTGGGAGGAATATTGCTGTTTACTCAATGGAATCCTTGTTCATTTAAAGTATCATGTATTTTGTTAAATATTATAATATACTTATTTCAAATCAATAAATAATTTTTTTTAAGAAATGCTCTCCCCTCTGGGAACAGCACTCATTTATCTTGATAACTCTAACTCTGTATAACGTGTGCCAAGACCAGGACTACCGTGGCAGTTCTAATACGAATGGTAGTTATTTCAAAATCTTTAGGATATGTGTATGTGGTGTTTCCTTTTGTTGTTTTTTTCCTTTTCTCTCTCTTATGAGTCCGATGGTTATGACCTCTCAGAATAATCTGTTATTGATTTTAATAGTTTTTTTGAGTTTTATATTTCTTTATCAATCAAAGCCTCATTATTGGATTAAGTTATTTATTTTTCAAGTGTTGAAAATAATCCATTATTTGCAAGTTGATTGATAATTCTCAAATGTAGTAGTATGAGTGTACAACTACAAATGGGCACATCATCTTTTGGCCATTTATAATATACTTTCATTGTATCCAATCATCATTTGAACATATTTTCTAATTGTATGTCTAAATTAATCGTATTAAATAAACTTTGAGAATTCCTTTTATTATATCGAAAATAGTAATGAACCTTTGAATTGACTATGAACTTGTAAAGAAACACTGTCTGCAGGCAGTCATATAAGATACGAAACATATTATAGATATTAATATATAAGAAAGAAAGGAAAAATGAATGACAATAAAGAAACATTACTCAATTATAAGCCTTAGATTATTCCCAACGCAGAATTTGGCCTCATAATTTGGCTCATTGTTTTTTAATTATTATTATTATTAAGATTAAGATTAGAAAGTTCGTAACTAGAAATTTGAGAATCCTTCATTAATAACACATAATTTTTTGTACTGAAGTATATAAGTCATCATAAATCAAAACTGTAATGAATATTGTAGTAGAAGAAAAGTTATTGAAAACCCCTAATATTCTGGATAATTAGCAGGCCTATTTGGGTAATTAACATAACAGTAAAGCTAGGTTCAGTAGTCAATGGTTACAAGGAAAGTTTTTCTAAACACTGTGGTTTACAAGGAAAAACTTTTTCTTTAAGTGTTGTATGTACCTAAGCCCCAAGTTTTCGACCTCCCAGATCCTGTGCTAACTCCGAGAGGCCTGAAAAACTGGTGTTTTTTTCAGACTTGTTTTGGTTGTTTCTCTCTTTCTCTCTCTCTCTCTCTCTCTCTCTCTCTCTCTCTCTCTCTCTCTCTCTCTCTCTCTCTCTCTCTTGCACACGCACACACGTGCGCGCACACACCCACATACACATACATTTTTTATATGTATATGTAAAATATTTATTTTTGACAACGGTACATGCCATTTATGAGGCAATGTTTACATTGGTGATGAGATAATAATACAAACTTATATATTCGCAGACTTGTTTGAACATTGAAAAATATGTTTTTTCAAATATCTGTAGCTTGCATGGTAATTGGTTAAAAAAATTGTTTTGTACAAAAATTGTAGGGAATTTTATCCTCTTTAAATTTGATATGGGATTTTTCTACAGAACTTCAGAGATTTTTCTACAGGCCTCCCGGAGTTCATGCAGTCTGAGAAGTGGAAAACTTGGGGTTTTAAATGGTGCCTAGATACATACAACATATTCAAAGAAAAAGTTATTAGTGTCCTCTTTCCAGACAAAATGTACATACAGTGGATCAACTAAAATTTTAACTCGCAAAATTACTGTCATCAGGAAATAAAAATTTTAACTAAATTGCCCAGTGCTTTATATTGAAATATTATTTATTTTCACATTTATTCAACATTTATATAGTGTAAAGTACATTCTAAAGATCTCATGGACTGGTGTGTGTCCAACAGGCTTATTGCAAAATAAGACTTTGGATGTGACCTAATTGAAACCCTTTATAAAAGTAAATTTGTACTGTATTTAAGAAGTATTTTTTGTGTGTTTAATCTTTATATAAATTTCTTATGTTATGACTTTGATATCTCTTTCCAAGCAGCATTTTTTGTTTGTTTTGTTTCAGATTTAACTTCATATACATGTGAAGACGTAATACATAGAAACTGATTCCGGATCAAGTTGTGAGAATGTGATGACGTGTGTGAGATATACTATGTTCTGTCACAAGATACGTCGTGTTTTTATGACATTAGCAATGCATATGGAAGTGTCACATTGCGAAATACATTTCAGGCACAATATGACATGGGTTGTATTGTTTGAATTCAATCAAAAGTGACCTTTAATATTATGATTTCTAGTGACTTCTATCATAGTTGTATGTCCGAATTTTTTATTTTATTATTATTATTATAATTATTATTATTTTAAAATTTAATTAGTACAGAAAAGAAGTCTGTCGAATAAGAATTTTTATAAATACATGTAAAATTGTATTATTTGTAAATCCTTACCCTTTTCCTAGGATCTTCTGTGCCTCTCATCTAAATTGCAATGGACAAGGAGTGCAATTTAAAACAATTAAACTGTAGAGAAAAATATTAATATAGTGTGTATGCTGTGTCTAGTGATTGTATTGTGCCCTTTTCAAATTTTTTAAGATCTGTCTTGGCCTGTTTATACAGTAAAGCCATGCTTTTACATTCCCGAATTTTGTGTTTTTCTGCCATTTACATAAACTTTTACCAGCCCCATCAGTTCCCATAAGTTCACAATGTAAAAAAATGTCCCTCTTAGAGTTTTCAAATTAAATTTTCTGGCAATTTTTACTTTTTTCCACTGACTGCGCCAACTCAAAGATCAGGATGGTTAATAATGTTTCTTCACACCAAGCTCAAGAAATACTTGACAGTGATCAGAGAAAGTAAGAATTACTCAATATTGGCTTGAGTTAAGTATTATTACTTTAAATTCTATTTTTGAAAAAAGGGAAAAATGCTTGTGTTGTAGGTTGCGCATGTTTTAGGAATATTTCATGTGTTGTCGACACAACTTGAAAGTGTGCCCTTCACTTCCTCTTTTGCTATTGTCCCTGTTAGTTACAAAGAAGAATGTGCAATTCCGCAGTGACAAGTGGCAATTGATGATTTTTATTTCCTTATTACGCAAGTTTCTTAATTTTTTGAATTCTTTTTTGAACAATTATCTTGTTGAAGCATCACAGGTAGTGAGTGCCATTTCCCTTCCTCAAGCGTGTTCCATTTAAGGTACAGTTTAAAAAATATATTCTGCTCGTTGACCAGAAAATTGTTTGCATTGATCTTTGGTCTAGAAAAAAATAATTAAAAAATGGTAGAATTAGTGAATTTTGAATTACAGAGCCTAAGAAACCAATAATTTTTCATTAAAGATTAACATTGCCAGTAAGCATACAGAATTAATGATTTTATTGTATGTTAGCAAAAGTAATTCTCAATCACTTACGGTTTCCCACAATGTACACCATTTTTTTCTAGGACGCTTGAAAAGGGGGTAAAAGACGTGGTTTAATATATCTTGGTATCTGGGAATACGTACAGGCACCTAAGCTTGAGTGTTTCATTAAATTGCTTCATAATACAGAAAATTTTTGTATCTTAATTCAATAAAAAAAAGTTTAGTTAAAATGTTGAATTTATGACAATGTCAGCTTTTACATAATGTAGAATTGCTGTTCCAGTTTTTGCAATTTAAATGTTATTTAGATGTATGTAATATACATATTTATATTTACTCTTGTGAATCATAATTGCATCCCAATTTTTTTACATTAATTCAAAATTAGATACAAAAGAATAATCCATGGGTATACTGCAGGCCATAGGTTTACACCATGTTGCTCCCTTAGGTAGTAGATTTAGATTTATTCAGTCAAAAAAAATAGTAAAAACTGTATGTGACGTAGAAGGATAAGATTACCTGCACACGTTTTCTCGAGTTCCAGAATCCCTTCCTGTCATTTTAACTATAAATAATTGAAAGATGAATAAAAGTTAACATAAATAAAAATAAATTTTAAAAATCGCAAGATTAGCAATATTTGATAAAGTCATTGTCGTATCTGATTCATAGGTAACTTATTTGCATCAGTATATATATAATTTTCAGAAGTCGTCACATCCCAAGTCATTTGCTGTGAATCAGATATGAGAGAATAATTGCAGTATATACTACTGTGGATTTGATAGTTAACATAAAATTGCTATCTGAGAGTAATAATGCTAAAGCAGTGACAAACCATTGGCTGTGAAACAAGGGAGGTGAAGTACCAAAGGGCATGTAGTATTTCAGTGATATTAACCAATGAGAGTAGCCACCACCTCTGCCATATAGTAGGAACCTACTGCCTTACCCACTTTCACTCCACAGATAACAGCATCCCACATCCTATAAACAAATATGCAGCTTAAGTTGCTGACAGACATTTTTTCCTACAGTAAGTGCCAATACTGATGATATTTGGTAAAACTCATATTTTAACCTTGTAAATTTTGTGAAGTCAAATACTGCAGATCCACACTTATCTGCACCAAGAAAAGATAGCACGAAGATATATAAAATGTGGTGAGCTGATGCACATGTGCCCCCCTCCAGATACCCCAACCCATTAGGTAGCTTGGGGAGTAAGTGAAGTGCAGCGAATTATAACATAGTTTTGTGATTTTAAACTCCTTTATATGTGATTAATTGAGCAGTGTTGTGAGATCTTTTTGTTTCAGAATTAAATCAGTAATAGATTTTATACCTACATGATTGTGCTTTCAGTTTTACTGTCTAGCTGCAGGTCAGTAATCTGTAGTCAGTTAAATTGTGAAGTAGGCATAAGGTAAAATAAATCTCATTTGCTTATATAAATCCAAAAAGTATTTAACTCTGAAATAAGAGGCATTTAACAAATTGAGAAGTCACTTTACAGTCCCATACTAAGCTATAAATGAAAAATTTGCTCTTTTATGTTACAGATGTACTATGCTAAAAGTTAAACAATATTAATGCTTGCTGTTGGTGAATATTATATTTTCTGTCTCCCTTTGTCTTTTCACATTATTGTCATGGCTTCTAATTAAGTTTTGCAACCATATGTACATTCCTATGTGCACTAGACAGAAGAACATTAAAATATAAATTTGGAAATTATTGTGACCCTGAGCAACCTTTTGAAAAAGTGTCACTTTCACAAAAACTTGAATCTGCCCTTGGAAAATAAAATTCAATCTCCATGACTGGTAGATCGAAGTAATTCCTCAGGAGGGCTATCTAGTTTTCTTGATGACAAAAATTGAATCCAGTCTTGCATTACACTGTCAATTAAATTTCTTTAGTTGCCAAATTGAGGTAAATTGGTGATCAAATCTAAATTCTCTTTAAAAAAAATTTGAGTCCTTCAAATGTAATTGAATTGTCAAACGTTTTTTTCCACATAGTTCTATTATTTTACAAATTATTTACAGGGATATAGTGAATGCATCAACTCCCAACAAACAGCACATTTCTCAGCCTGTAGAAATTCCATAGCTAAAGTTTGGTTGCTGATCAAGAATATTTTACTCACAGTAAATACATTCCTGAGATTCAGCCATTCCCAAAATATTTTTTATTGTCATTTGTCTTCCTCTTGAGCTTGAGCTTTTTCAACCTCTTTCAAAGGTTGAAGACAGAATTTCCCAGTAATATTCAGTTTCAACCAGAATTTTGTTATCAAGGGCAGTAGATTTGCCATTTGAACCACCAATACCATGGAAGTATACAAAAAAATTTCAAAATTGCCCTTATTTATATATTATCGCAATAATTCATTTCACTTTTAGGTTAAAACAATGGTTATTTCCAGTCTCTTCAACAGCTAGTCATTACTCCCGTAAGTGTACTACACTTTTTATAGCAGGATGTGGCTGTGATCCCCGCTTGACGGCGAGGTCCGACGCCGACCTACATGTCAGCTACCAGTTTTCCGCAACCGAGTATCTCACCAGCGGAGCACCGCCCCATCTAGGACAAGGTCAAAGTTCCCGACTTGTCTCTCGGACATGTGGGGTAGTGTAGTTCGTGTAACGTAAGGATAGGACAAAGAATGGGAAGGAAAGATCGCGCGCTGTCCGTGGCCTATTTTTAGAATATTGCTCCAGCATTCGCCTGGTATTGGTCGGAGAAACTACGTAAAACTATCGATCAGAGTAGTCGGTCGCTAGAATTTTTCTCCCAACAGCAGTTGAATTCGACCTAATGTCGAAAGTCTGCCATGGTCGGGACTCGGAACTCTGGGACTTCCATGTGATTTGCACAAGCCATCTATTTAGGCGCCCATAGCAAGCAAAGAATTTGCACCCATATCTGTATACTTCAAACTATGGTTGTTGTAGTGGGTAAAAAAATAGTATAAGATTCTGATTATTTTCAAAAAGTCTCATAAACAATTTTTCTCGCAAAAAATTTTACTGTTCTGAATTTTAGAAACTGGGATAACAAAGTGAAAATGACAATTCAGGTTTATTAATATTTATTTTCATTCGTTATAAAAATGTAATGGCAAAAATGTTATTACTTTAAAATGAATTATCTACCCAATGTACACTGACAAAACTAAATTTATTTAGATTACTACATAAACTAAAATTTCAACTATACGAAAGAACACTTAAAGAACGTGTACATGGTACCTAAATAACCGTGGTAATCATAAATGAGAAAACATTTTAATTTCTGTGTAGACTAGAAATGCGGTTTTCTTGGGTTTACTTGATGCAAATTCGTCGATAACAGAATCAAAGTCAGTTTCCTCGTTTTCTTCTGTTTCAACACCCAATAGAGCAAGATCACAAAATTGTTCTTGTCCTAATGAAGTGCGTTTTTCTCCCATAGGATAGCATCGGTTTGAACTTTCTTTCTCACAGCTTGCAATAGCAGCAAAAGTTATAATTTAAATACCAATACGTACATTCGGAAAAACACTTTCGTCTCCATATTCAACAATGAATTGTAGAAGTTCATCAGGCCTTGATATTTAATTATTAGATCGAACTGAGAAAAGCATTCTGCAATCAGTAAGTTCTTCGTATAGTTGATCTCCATTAACATCACTGCGTTAGAACGTGGCGAAGTTTAAACACTTTATTTTGCTAACTTTTGTAACCGCGCTATAGCACAGACGCTCAATGTCTAGTAAGAAGCTATATTTTTCATTTCATTAGTATATTGTAAGCAATTCTCGTTTGCGGGTGAACCTGACATTCATTTCGCTATAAAGATGGTCAACCGTTTCCTTCATGACTCAATTTCTTGTTTGACTGTTACAGCAACGTCAACCGATGATTCTCCAGCCAGTTTTACTTTCTCACATTTACTTCGTAAGAAGAGGTAGTATTTTCAGCAGAAAAACTTATTTTCGGACCCGAAGTGCATAAATCCTGTTTCTATATATAGTAAATTTCATCCTCTAATACATGGTCTAGCCAGAATCCATGTTTTGTGTGTCCTTGATACGGAAAAATCAATTGGAAGTCAAACTTCTGTCTGTCCAACTGTGGCCTGCGCTAGCACCTTAATCATTCAGCCTATTTTCTCCAAAATTGATATTTTGATTTTTGAGGGTACTGTACATGAAGTCTCAACATTTCAAAATTTTATCCCATAGCTCTCAATGGTTTATTTAACTATGCCCTCCGATGGTGTAAAAGACGAGAATGGTGCCGATCTCATGTTCATTAAAACCCCTGATTTTCCAAAAATTGCAAAACTGCAATTTATCGGACGTCTTGCTACATCTGCAATATAGAAATTAGAATTTTTTCCCTTAAAAATGAAATGTCTTGAAGACAGACCTTGAGGTAAGGTCAAGTAAATTCTTCGAAATTATAAGTAGTTAACGTGACACGGCGCGAAATATAGGCAATTTGAAAAACCTTTTTCTCAAAAACGCTCCAATTTTTTTCTTTAAAATTTCTCCTCGTGTATCAAGGGCCGGTAAAAAATGTGGTGCTAGTTCCATTTTCGAAAATTGCAAAATGTTCAATATTTAAAAACTACAATATGGCAGATATCGATTTTTGCGTTAATCAAAGCCTGTTCTTAGAAACCAGCTCTAAAAAAAAACAAGTACAAGTTTTTGAAAAAAGGGTAGTTTTTCCGTAATTTGGGCTACCGCAGGGCTGAAGCTCTCGAAGTAGCTGCTGAAAGTCCCCATGTAACACCTCATTTTTTGAAGGATATTGTTCCTGGAGTTAACTTTCGCAGCAAGGTTTGTTGGGTGCTTTTTCTATAAGAGAGAGTCCTATCCAGTGTGACACCTAGGTATTTGGGATTTTTGTTATATTTCAGTAATTTTCCTTCGAAGAATATTTTAATCTCCTTGTTGGCCAATGTATTATTTAAATGGAAACATAAAGCTTCAGTTTTTGCTGCGCTCGGGTGGAGACTCCACTTGTGGAAATATTGTCCCAAGCGTTTAAATCTATTTCGATGTGTCTATTGACCAGGAGATCCTCAGGAATGTCTGGTCGCCAGTATGTGTTAGTTCACTTGGCTCACGAGAAACGCTTTCGTTTTTCCGCCCAGCAACACCAGAATCTTGTTGGGTTGTGAGGAACGCTTCATGGTATAGTACTTAACACTGAAAATAGACACGTTTCATGATAAAAAATTATTTAAAAATTGTAATCGTTAAATCAAATTTTATGATCTGATACAACATTGGAGGTTGTTATTTGCGTAAATCATATGAAAAACATTAGTATATAATATATGTGCAAACTTCAAAAGTTACAATAAAATTGTACGAAAAATGCACAATTCGTCAGCCATTGAAACTAAACTTAATTCTTCTTTCTGGAACATTTTCTAAATTAAGTTTTAAGTCAAGCATTAGTTTTGAAGAAGTACTATATTAAAAAAAATATATTGACTTAGAGTAATAAATAATACTAGCAGAACCCGACAGACGATGTTTTGCCATTCAGTTCCCACTTTCTCCTTCCCCTCCCTCTGTGTCTTTTTCTCCATCTCCCCCTCTCCGCGTCTTTGTCACTGTCTCAGTCTGTCTGTCTTTCCGTGTCTCTCTCAGTCCCTGTCTCCGTGTCTCTGACCTCGACCTCGCCCTGCGTCACACAACGCTGAGCAACAATGAAGGCCAGGTGGAGCGCAGTTTGAATGGAAATTGAAATAAAATGAAGCTCAGTTTTGTTCTGCAGCGATATCTACTGGAGTTATTACAAAATTAACAGCAAATAAACCTTCTGGATGAAGAAACACGTACATGTGCCAACTTTCATGGAGATCGGTCACACGATGTCAAAGTTCACTGCTGTTATATGTACGAATGTCCATTATAGAAAGAAGATATATATATATATATATTATATATACATACATA
>BOPP01000169.1:2006770-2047680 GCA_017312745.1 Gryllus bimaculatus
CCTGTCTCTCCCCAAAATGGTAGACAGACTACCTTCTGTGTGCCATTGGCATCCTTTCAGTACCTGCATGGTATATTAATGTGCAACCATTCCGTTAAAATGGTAAAGAGTGCAATAAGAGATACTGGAGGAAGCTAGACATTCAGTAAATAAGGTAAATTATTTATAACATGTCATCTTCATTTTCAGGTCTTGAGGGATTATCCACAAATGCTAGTTGGAGCGGATGATGAAGATGGTACTTCAGAACAAGTTTTAACAATAGGTGAACAGAATTTAACAATTCCTGCATCTGGAATGAATATTGATGTTAATGAAGTTGATATAAATGCAACTGAATTTGTAGAAGTACAAGATTCTTCAATGACATCTCAGGTATTGGATAATGATGATGAATTAACATTACATAACGCACATTCAGATCAGTTGCAGGCTTTTGTCTCGATACAATGATTGGTATAAAGTTTCCTTGCGATCTTTACATTTGCAGCTACAAATCCTGTGCAGTAAAACCTTGTTAATTTTTTGCAATATAATTTTCAGTATCTGAGTGTTTGAATCTCACACAAACTATTGCCTTTCTTGTTTTGATTTTTAATTGTATAAATATCTATTATTTACGCAAAAGTGGCCCTTACTCTCTCACCAGAGCAGGTATAACTTTTAATATATGTATATATTTAAGATTTTCCTGATATATTTTATTATTGTTTTCTCTTTATTATTAAGAATTTTCCTTGGAAGCATCAAAGCACCTATAGAGTGTGAATGGCGGGTGCACTTTCAATTTCTAAATTGATTTTTACTTTTGTAACCTGTTGTCAATCGTGCCTTATAGATAACAGATATTATTTATCTGACCTCCTCAGTAATTTGGACAAATTATGATTTTTTCCCATTTGGGCCTATTAAAATTTCATCCAATTTTGCTTGCTTGCTTTTTTTTTTTCTGCTACTGCTCTGTATTTTGGCACTGCCCCAAAGTTTCTTCATTGTAACATCCCTTAATATAATTTCAATATACATATGTACTAGGAATTTCAGCAATTACGGACATCCCTAATAGTTTTTAAACAGTGCACAAGATGAAAATGTAGAGCATGCTCAACAATACTGAAGTATGTGGGCAGTAATGTGCCATATAGCTATTTGAAGTATTTTTTATTTTGGGGACGCTGAACCATCTTTGATATTGTAAATCAAACCGAACAGTTGCAATTTTAAAACATCTGCAATTTTAAAATCGAATCTAATAATATTTAATTTGTTAATGTTTGAAAAATAGTACTGAGAAAAATCTGTTTCTGCCACTTCATATGAAATTAAATGTATTACTAGCAATTTCCTTTTAGTTTCCTTTACAGTGGAGGACAAAGGTTGCTGCTAAGGGGCAGATGGCCTTGCCCTTGTCCTGGCCATCACAGCGCTGAGACAGTTGCAGCTGTTGCTAGGATAACCTGCCAGTGATTCTTATTTATTTTATAATTATCTTCGTGCTTTCTGACATTCATAAACTAGATGGCAGAATTTGTTTAACTCCATATGCATAAATACTGTATAAACATTAATAAGTTACAAGATATTTTCCTTTTTTTTTCAAGATGGAAACTAGGACTAAGATGGAACTTTGAATTTGGAAATCTTTTTTTATCTCTTGGAGATTAAAATTTTTTTAAAAAACAACTGGTCTATTTAGAATATGAAAGTTGGTTCAGTTAAATCTGAAAATTAAATAATAATGAACAATTGGTCAGCAGCACAGTAATTGCCCTCCTGATTCACTATTGTGGAGCAAATTACAATTTTTATATTGCACACTAGATGTTATCGCAGGTGTCCATAGTGGGTGGGATGTCCAGCGATAAAATTAAAAACACAAACCCCTTGTTCTTCTCAGAGAATTTCCACATAATTGCATTTTAACATATTTTATTTAAAAGGGGGGAAAAAGTCGAATGTCTTCACTTAGTGAATGCGATGTTATAGCATGAATGATTTTAGAAGTAAATATTTTTTTATTTAATTTATTTATTTATGTACATAGGTAAATTACTCTTTATTTCAAGGTTGAATCTGTGAATTCTTTCATTTAGTAATAATTTTAAAGTACAGTGAATTCTGTCTTAAGCAGCCACCAACAGTTGCAGTCAAAATTAGTGTTAATAGAGATGATTAATTAAGATTATGAAGTTAGTGGATGTGTAAATCAAATATATTGATTAATTACTGTGAAATGAGATGTGTTGTCTTCAACATTTTTTATCACATATCAACAAGGGCACTCAGAGGAAACAATGAGTCTTGGGGTAGTAGACCCATTGGGCCTCCCATTTCAAACAAAAGTCCTTTCCCACCAATCCATAAACAGAATTCATTTCTGCATATAAAAGACATAACTTATAAATACAGCACAGAAGTTCAGGCATTTATTTTACCTCAAATAAGCAGGCAAAACACAATTTACTTTTCAAATAGGCATGAAAAAAGGCTTCTATTCTAGCTTAAGTAGGAGTACAAAAGGTGTGTAAACAATGAAAAACCACATACAAACAGAACTATTATAAGAAATTAATAATTAAAATGATTCACATTTCTATTTTAACTCTAAATCTTACAGTAGCTCTTAATGTGAAAAGAAACAATCTTTTCTTTGTAATCTTGGTTCCACATGACCATTCGGTATGGTGGCTACAAATTTGTTTTATTCATGGCACTGTCTCTTCAAAAAGATATTGTGGACTCCGTTTTGAATCTTGAAACAACATGAGTGAAAACCGACTTATATTTTTCGTTCTTCACACTTGTGTAATCACCTGTACTGAGGAGGGTATATCAGAGAGCTGTCCTCAAAAACGTTTCTAGGCCAGACTCAAAAGTAGGATGGGATTCTTCAATTGCAATTAAAGCCTGTTGACATCGATGAAAAAATCAAAAATAATTTTTAATACAGCTTCTGCTTTCACAGAAAGACAAAACACAAACACGCCTTTGTGTTGCCTAGGATTGCAGGTATGTATCTAGCTTGATCAAAATTTCTGCCTGGAGGGAAAAAGCAAAATAATGAAGTTAAAGGTAAAATAAGACAAAATGGTAAACATAGGCATCAGAAGCTAAAATAGGCAAAACGAAAATTACTAAAATTAACACCAGAAGCACAATAAGTGATTCCTAATGTCAAAAGTCATGAAATATTATTACAAAAAGGTATTTTGCCAAACTTCCGGGCTCTAGTTATAAAAGTTGATTTGAATTGAGAGTAAATATATTTATTTGTTTTTATTGAGGGGAAAATTGGGGCTCCTAATAAGTTGCTCCAGCAGCAAATCTACACCCATCATGTTTTTTTGGGGGGGGCTGACTGTAAATGATAAAATACAATGTAAACAAGGTATTTAGGATTAATTACCTCCTCTCAGCTAATAACACCATATCCTTGACTTATCACTCATTTTTTTTAAATTAAAAAATTCACTTTCCATCCTCCTGAAACAAGCAAGTCAACTACAGCTCTGCGCAGTTGAAGATGGAATTATTATCATGCAGAATGTTTACAGTTGGTCTATCTGACAAAGGAGTTAGCAAATTACGTTTTTAACACACCTTTAACGAAACTCGGTTCCTTGTGCTTGTTTTATGTGTGCGAAACCTAATTTGTTCACAATGTGTGAAACATTGTAATGATTAACAATTATTGTCTTTCGTCTTGACCACATCTTTGTTTATAATTTAGAAAAAATAGTGTTACAACACCAACTGGAATCCATTTACTTTGTACGAAAATGGTAAAATAAAATGTATGATCCTTTATTTGATGCTTTGCATTTCGCTCGCAAACATGTTTAAAAGATACACACACGGGTGCGAGGTGATCCTCAGGCTCGTCTCTTGCTTGCTACACTCAGACAACAAACTTGACTTGTGTGTGAATCAGCTGTTTTGCACCTTCGTTACGTAAACGTTTTGATCAGAGTCATGCAAAATGGAGGAAATGAATGTAATGCCTGAAACAGAAAGTAATCCCCTTTGTTAGATAAGCAACTCTGGATTTCAAAATTCAAAGTAATATGACAGTGTATCAAGGAAAACATTAAATCAACAGTAATCACAATTTTTCCACTTCTTTTATAATAGTCCAAAATTACTTGACATGGTCTCTTAAGAAAGGTCGATCTAAGAAATGTCTGGCCACTGAAAAGAGATAATATTTACTCATAGCTAATGGAAAAATCAATCAGTTCCACAAAAAAAAGTTGTTAGTGGAGATGACTGCATAAACAAGGTGTCTGTTTGAGCAGGTTTCACTGTATTTGTGTTCATTTTTTTCTATGTAAATTTACTTTTAAATGTCTGTTATTGTAATGCCTTAATGTCCTGCTCACTGTTGTGGGATAAATGTGGAAATATTCCAAGTAGATACAGTGTATTTGTTTAACTTGTCTTGAAAATGAAATGTACTTGTCTTGAACACTCGAGTTTAGTTGTTAAAGGAGCATGTAATAATTTGAAAACATGTATCTACGTAGTCATTAAATATTTTTGTTTTTATGTCTTTTGCACATTTTTTTTTTTGGTCTATTATGTTGAGCGTAAAAGAAAAAAGGTAAAAGTCTCAATTCCAGATGGTAACATTTATATTGTTTTGTGTTCATTTATTCTCCTTTTGTGGAGAAGAGTTAACTTTTGCGTGAACAAGAGAAACCACATTTTTTTCTGAGGTCTCTGTATTATACTAAAAGAGCCATGTTTATTATTTATATTTCAAATGAAGCAAAACACTCCTTTTTAAACCAAAGAAATTGTTAAAGGGAATTCTCAATAGCTAAGTTGTCAATTACTTTTCATAAGTTGGGCTTTACACTTATTTAAAGTGCTAACATGAATTTGCAATAACAATAGTTACAAGTGCAAAGAAGTTTGTGTTTGCATTGCCAGTTTTCAATTCCAACGGTACAATCTCTTTTATTTATTTATTTGAGATAAAAATCTATGGGTTAAAAAAGTAAGGGTAATGAATTTTCGAATTGATTAAAATGGCGATACTCTTGCTGCCAGGAGGTTTTTTTCCTCAAAAAAATTGAGTAATTGCAGTAAAAAGGATTATTTTCCTTAAACATTCTTATATTCTTGCAATGAAATTTTCAAATTTTAAAGCATTATCAATAAATTGCCTAAAACAATAAAGGGGCCGTCCATAATTTACATAACGCAAATTTGGAGCATTTTGAATACCCCCTCTCCTCCCTGTAACACATCCCCGTAACGCACGCTTGAATCCCCCTAAATAATTATGTAATGTTTGCAACATCCCTTCCTATTCACAAAACGTAAAAATAAATTATATCACAGTAAAAACAATTTGTATTAATTTTATTGGTGTTGTATTTTAAAATTTTTGGTAACAAAGTCCGAATTAATTTGTGATGCTGAGTAGACTTAATAAGATTTGGTACTAGTGTGAACAAGGACTAGCAGGCATGAAAATTTCCGACTACAAGAAAAGTACAAGTTGTGGATGACGCATGAGCAAGAGTACGAACTGTACTGCACCAATCTTATTGGTTTCTAAAATATAAGATGGATCAGTTTTGAATATTTTCTTTGTAATTTACAGATTCAATTAAAACATGATTTATACTTCCATTTATTGCAAATGCCAACAATTTACACAACAAATTTATTTATATTGAAAAAGGTATTTTAAGGTTGAAATAAAATATAACAATGTTACATAACGGTAAACTAACACCCAATACTCCCACGTAACTGTGCCTCAAACCCCGTCCCCCTTTAATGTTACGTAATGGGGATGACCCCTTAATAGTGACCACACATCGTATACTTTTTCGCATCATTTGCAATTTTCGAAAATTTAGTGTCTTCAAAGAAAACGTCCATATGCCATTTTTATAAACAAACTTCCCAATATCTAAAAAAAAATTATAGAAAAGTCGAGCAGTTTTGAGAAAATTGGCAGTAAGTTAATTATTTTTTTCATCGCAAACTTTGCGAAAAAAACTCGTGTTTTGAAACTAGAGGTGCTGCAACAGCAAAATCTTTCTAGCAATATTTCCAAATTTTGCAATTCTCGAAAATCAGACATGCGGTATGTTTTGAAACGTCCTTTTCTCTGGGGAAATTTTAAAGAAAATATTTGCAGCGGTTTTTGAGAAAACGTATTTTTTTATAAATTGCATTAACGTAAGCACAAATTATGTGAAAATTGCTGTACATTACCTTTTTTAGAGATTGATTTTTTAGAACATTTCATTTTCGAAGAAAACTTAAATTTTGTAATTTTGCAGTGTTGTTTTTTTGTTGCAATTTTGGGAAATAGTGTTTACTGAATATGGGACCAGCACCAGTTTTCGTACCGCCTTTTGTTACATACGAGAAAATTTAAACAAATTTTGAAAGCTTTTTTGAAATAAAATAATTGTTTCAAATTGCCTATATTTCATATTACGCGAAAACGCACATTTTCGAAAAATTGAACATGACATTTCAACACCTGCCTTTGAAGAACAGGTTTCATAAAGTAAATCTCATCTCGTATATTGTAGTTGCAAGAAGACGCCGAATAAAATTTCGAACTTTCGCAATAATTAAAAAAATCAGGGATTTCAACGAAAATGAGAAATGCGCCATGCTTTTGAGAGGTTTTACTCTAATCCGGGGACAAAGTTTAATATTAAAAAAATAAAAATTGGAACAATTTTTGTGAACATTTTGAAATTTTGAGACTTTATGTAAAGTCCCTTCAAAAATCAAAATATTCCTTTCAAACTCGCAGGACCTAGAGTTCGTTCAGATCGATATTGGATAAAATTGAACGATTTAGGTGCTAACGTTCAGTTGTTTTGCCGTCAATTGATTTTTCAGTATCTGGGTCCCACAAAACATGGATTTTGGCTGCACGACATGTTAGAAGTAATAAATGTAGTAAACATGCAGGAACGAGATTTATCCACTTTTTGGATACCAGAGCCCGGCAACAAATGCTTTTCCGTCGAAGAATCGCCGATTTGAGACTCAACACTTTGTTCTTCTGAAATAAAGCGAGAAAGTAAAAAATTGTTTATAGACTAATTTAAAGATTTAATTTTGAACAAATTTCACTAAGAAAATATCGCTATCGCCAATAGTTGTAGATAGACTTAGAAGAGAGAAAAAAAGAGCCTCTATTTGAAAATTCAGAAAACTTAACGATATTGTGCATTTGCTATTTTTATCAGTATTCTTCTGGTAAGAAAAAATATTGAGAACATTTTGAAAACAGTGAAGTTTTATTTAATGTGCAGCCAAAAATCAAAATATCCGTTTCAAATTCCAGGGACCACGACATACGAGCGATCAGGGTAC
The DNA here is from genome assembly GCA_017312745.1 of Gryllus bimaculatus. Lineage (NCBI taxonomy): Eukaryota > Metazoa > Arthropoda > Insecta > Orthoptera > Gryllidae > Gryllus > Gryllus bimaculatus. The sequence continues at coordinate 2,014,130 of BOPP01000169.1, forward strand.
TGTATGAATTTTGGTTGAAATCCTGCCTTAGGTTTAGCAGCTAGAGTTATTCGAAAACATGTTTTGCAGTAAAACAATTTTTATGCAGTGAGGACCACAGCGTGGATTCTGACTAGTACACGTGATTAAGTTATTTGCTTCATAAAAGAACCAGACTTATCCAATTTCGATACAGGAACTGGAATTTTTTTTTTTAATCCAACTAGCAGAACCCGGCCGACGTCATGCCCTCCATCTCATTCTCTTTTACTGACCTTGTCCGTCTGTTTCTCTCTCCTCTCTCTACGTGTATGTCTGCTTCTGTCTCGGGCGTTATTTCACGTCGCAGGGGAAGACAATACTTCAGGGTGCTGCGCGTTGCATAGAGAGAATGGACAGGGGCGCTTGGTTCAGCATAAAATCAACGCGCGTCTACGTGCCCAAGCATATGCACATTCCCATCGTACTATGCCTATATTGTTTCCACAAATGCAAGCAATTAGTTGACAAAGTTTTATTGCTATCAGATGGATGGTACGGCAGAGCATTAAGTATCAGCTAACCAACAAACATTTGTAATACTTTTATATAAAAGATGTGTTCTTTTTTTACTGCAGGACAGTACTTATTTTATTCTGTGTAAGTGGTATGCAAAAAAGGAAAATCATGCAACTATGTCAAAGTTGTTTCGTATAATTTCCATATTTATATTTTTTAATAAAAAATGGGATTAGAACTTTGACATAAAACGATTAGAAACAGCAGATGTTTGGCTATTTCAGAAAAATATTTATTAAAATGCGTGGATGTTTCGTGATTTTACGGCTGTTTTAATAATAATTGGCGTGAAATTATTTTTGTTAGAAAATCCCTCGGCGGTACTGTTATCGCTATTTCTACGAAATGAACAATTTTCCTCTTGCCTTGCAACCAACATTGTCGATTTTTTACTTCAGGCGAAAGTTGTATTTTCAACTGACACATATCTACAGGACATAAGTCATCTCACGTGAGCAACGAAAAACACACCAGTGTGTGACTCAAAATATTAGCAATCAAATATTACTTTAACGTTTAAGTCTCAGCATAGATTCCCGTAGAAAGGTTTTTTTTAATTTTCCAATTTCGTAATATAATAATACCAACGCCTGTATGTCACAGAAACTTTACCCACAATGCCAAGACTTGAAGACTCGAGAGATCGTTTGCGAACACTGCAATTCTGGTCGCCAGATTGCGATGTCGGGCGCGATCGGAGGCGGTAGTAATATGCATCCGATTCCGTCACGTCACAAATTTGCGTTTTTCGTCGTTGGTATCGGAGAAGAGTAGATTTTTTCTTCGGTAATGCATAGATCAGCGCTTCGACTCACTCATTGATGTCACTGTTGTGCCTCTGATCGGGAGGACTGGGTTAGAGTCCCGACGGTGGCAGGATTTTCGACACAGCTAGGTAGCTGGATCGATTTGAGCTGCCGGCTGCTCTGTTCTGTATTGTTTCGTGATTTTGTTTTATTCGAACAGTACCAGGAGATTACCGGAGAAGTACCCTGTCTACAGTCAGCTCGCAATCTTTCCTTCCTCTTTTTTGCTCTATCATCACTCCTACACTTACGTGCACTACACTACCACATATTAGATTTATTAATAATTCTGCAATTAAGTTTCAGAACTTGGTGGCAGAATACACTAACTTAACATTACAGAACTTAACAACTTCCCAAAATTTACAAACTTTACAAATAAACGTGAACATTTCGCCGTGCAATCTTTCATAGCACTCCACTTCACACTTCACTTCACCGCACTGCGAATCACTGAACTGTAATGTCTTTCTTACTCAGTCGTTTCCCTCAGTTTCACAACGCCACTGCACTGCATGTAATTAATAGTAATTATAATAATAATACATGATTACATAAAATACAGTTACTTACACTGAATAATATTAAATATATTTATAATACACATATCGACATTCAGGAAACCATTTTATTTTTAAATTTGCTCAAGCTTTGAGGAAAAGTATCGAAGATTGTCATGTTCCAGTCTCTAATAGTTCGATTCGCGAATGAATATTTCCCAACGTTCTTTTTCTGCATTCTTGTCTGAATTTTGTGCATGTGATCTGCTCTGCCGAAATATGTAGGTTTCCCTAATCGACTTTAAATTTCTTTCCACGCTCGAAGGCCTGTGTACGCTTTATACATTACATAGAGACGTGACTTTAATCTCCGCCTTTCGAGTGACTCCCATACTCCTTTATTCTTGGTATCCCTGAAAGTAAATTTGGATGCTCTACGCTGGGCCTTTTCTAGATTCTTTTGCTGCAAACTTCTGTATGGGTCTCAACATACCACACCATATTTTGATATGGGTCGCACTAATGACATATATGCTAGTTCTTTCGCACTCACTGAACTCTTTTTCAGAATCCGCATAACAAAATGTAAAGATTTCCAGGCTTTCCCTACAACGAAATTGACTTGATTATTCCAGCGCAATTTATTGTCTGGCTGTATATGTGCAAGATGTGACTCGAGGTTTAACATTATTGTTCAGTTTGTATGCAGATTCATTGTAACTTCGACCCCTACCAAACGTGATGGACTTGCTCTTTGAACTGTTTATTTCCATGCCGTTTGTTTCCACCCACATGTGTAATCTGTCTAAGTCTCGCTGCAAAATATCCTCGTCCTTCTCCGAGTTGACAATCTTATAAATTATGCAGTCATCTGCAGAGACGTACATTTGAAGCTAAATTACTCGACAATTCATTCACGAAGGCCAGAAACATGAGTGGTCCGATGACACTTCCTTGTGGAATTCCTGACGTAACGTTTCTCGGGGTTGATAAATAACTTCCGATTCGGACCTTCTGTTCCCTGTTTCGAAGTAGTTCGTTTATCCACTCTAGTGTCTATAACCGAATCTATTAATTTCTTTATAAGACGATCGCGTGGAACATCAACAGCTTTGGAAAAATCTATTACTACCGCGTCGACCCTTTTCCCTTCTTCAACTACGCCGGCTAGGTCCTGTAGAAGTGAGACTAGCTGACTTTCGCATGAGAAACCATTTCTGAAACCGTGCTTACCCTGATATAGCCACTCCGTGCCCTCCCATTCTTTCCTGATATATCTTGAAATGAGATGTTCCATAAGTTTGCATACGACTGATGTAAGGCTTACCGGCCTATACTTACTATGTATTGTCGTGTCTTTAAAAAACAGGTACTACGAGAGCCAGCTTCCAATCTTTCGGTACGCAAGCGTTGTTGAAACATTAAATAACCTAATTAAATATGGCAGAATAGCCTCTCCACCTAATTTAATGATGTTCGTGGAAATACAATTTGGACCTCGTGATTTTCCTCTCTTCATTAATTTTATTCTTTTCCGCAAAGTATTTACATCAATATGAAAAAGACTTCTATCTGCCACCGTTGGTATCTGGATACTGTTAGGTTTCTGCTTGAAAATCGAGCTAAAATATGAGTGAAAAGCTTGTGCTTTTTCCCTGTCGTCCGTTATTGGAGAATTATTAACACGAAGAACTGGAATCTCGTCTTAACTTCCTTTCCTTCTGCGAACGTATTTAAAATATACAGACCAATTATTACTGCCCTCCGCGTCAAGAATACGCTTCAAATGACGTTCCTTTGCAATTTTCTTTTCCTTCCTTAATGCTTTTGAATAATTTCGTCATAATGTCATATGATTTTCACTACGGTGTCTGTTGTTAAATGCTTCTCTGGATTTTCTTTGCAAACTCCTATTATTTGCATTATAATATTCCGGAACGCAGTTACCTTTCAACAAACGCCTGCGCAGCATTTACTAAAGTATTTTTAAACTCTCCCCATATTTCTTGCATTCCTCCTATTCTAAGAAACTCACCATATCATTCTCTTAAGTAATTTTGAAACCCTTGTACATTCTCTTTCTTGTATTCTCTCACTAGAATAACGGTGGCAATACTTTTACTTGAAATACATAAATGTAAATCGACTAAAACGGCTTTATGGCCACTTATACATTCTAAAACGTCGCACGACAAGAATAAATCTTTCGGTCTAATTAGGCATCGAGAATCGCATCCTGCAAGGTCGGCCGGTCTACTACCTGCTCTAATCCGCTGTCCCAGACAAGTCGGTTGACTAGTTGTACTTTCCCTTCGCATACAATCCCCTTCCAATTTGCGTCTGGAAGATTTAAGTCTCCACCAATAACTACATGTCGGTTGTTTATATATTTTTTTTTTTGTTCTTTCGTAGAGGGCGCCTTAGATTTCATAACTGTTGCCAGGTATACGATAGAAGGCAATAATTTTTAAGATACTTCCTGAACAGAAAAATTCTACGCCCGTCATTTCAAATTCTTTCTCAACCCAATTTGATCTGATATTAAATGTGTTTTTCACGCAAATAAAGACACCACCGCCTCTGGTTTCGCGATCTCTCCTAAACGTAATGTAGTCTGAACGAAAAATTTCCGGGTTTGCTACCGCATCCGAAAGCCAAAACTTTATTCCTATTACATCAGGATCACATGCTTCAATTAAATTCCAAAATTCGGTTTCCTTATTTACGATACTACGACAGTTCATCTGCAACAATCTAGCGAAGCCTCTCCTCACCTGAGAGTCAGTGCTCAGGACCCGTGCGTTCTTCGTAGGTTCCTGTGCCGCGGTTACTGCCATCTCCTCCCCCGCTGCGATCTCCCGCGTTGACTGTCTCCTCCCCCGCTGCAGTCACGCGCGTTGACTCGGTCACCACGGCAGTCACACGCGTTGTCTCTGTTCTTTTCCTCGCACCAGTCACACGTGTTGTGTCTGCCCCGTAGCAGTCTGATACTTTGCCACTGCCGCCTCCTCCGCAGCTGTCTGATGCGTTGCCACCGCCACCTCGCCCGCAACAATCGCACGCGTCGCCTCCGTCACCTCCCACGCAGCAGTCACCAAACGCGTTGCTCTCATTCTCGCAACCATCACTGCGCATGGCACCATTATTGCCTCTTCCTCCCGTCGCCACGTTCCAAGTAATAAATACGACCGTATTACATGGTCGTGAAGACATCCCAGCTTCCATGCACCTCGGAAGTTGAGATGAAGGCTGTCCCGTCCTTGGTCTTCGTGCCCGAGTCAGTGATTGGGATCAGCGAACAACGCGTCAAATTTCTCGCATGCCCATAGTAAATCACAATTCACGTTCCGCGTTTTACTAATGTGTACATCATTCCGGCGCATAACTCCGGAAACTATGGCCCTCACATTTTTAAATTTAGATCGGATGGCATTCCCTAGTTCGACACATTGGTTAATTGTGGCGTAAACAGGTTGCCGTTTCCGTGTATTGGTTGCTACATGAACTAGAACCACTTCTATCTGTTCATTTAGTTCGGCTTTCTTCATAACTGAATAACTGAAGTCATTCGCGCAATGTCTATTCCGGGAAAAAAGATACATCGGCACCTTTTTTTTCAATACGCCGCCGCTGGGCCGGAGCATCGAGTCGCCTAGAACCTTCACATTACTATATGGAGCACCTGGCTGCAGAGACTCGCTCATATTTGGCCGCTCGTTACACTTCTCTTTTTCATGTGGGACGCGAACATTTTGCTCTTCCTTTCCTTTGCTGACATCTTCTAAATCCCTGATACTTAACGTCAATTCTCCAATATGATTGTGGGCCTGAGCCAAATCCGCTTCCAGTCTTCTCATTCTCCGCTCGTTCCTGTCACATTTGGAGCACGTCGCCTCTGCATCCTGTACACCGGGACCAGGATTTTACTCCACTCCTATCACAAGTGGTCAAAACAGCTGCACAAAGTAGAGCCACGCCACCCCCTTCCCGCAAACCCGGGATCGCCCCTTGCGCCGAAGCCACCCGATCGGGACGGGCACTTGCAGCCCAAGCTCCAACGCGCGCTCGGTACACAGCAAGGTCCACACCCATTGCCTTTCACTTCGCGGAGCTACTCGAAAGACGTCCGCACGCGGCGACTACCTGTGAGCGACTGAGACCTGAGAATGACAGGAGACCTTTTCCCGGCTGGGGCGATGACTTGGTGGGAATGTTACCTGGAATTGATGCCAACATGTAAATCGGCGTCGGCTCTAACCAGTCTTTCAGTGAGAGAACGCCACCTGTAGTGAAAACATGCACTGCATTTACGGGACTAATGATTAGCAGTTGACGCGCTCGGAAACATGAAATAATCAATTTTCTTATGTCAAGAACAACGTAGAAAAAGAGATCGACAAGAAACTGCTGGGCACAACCGAAGCGTTTGTCAGCAAAATGACTGAAACATTTGTTTCTGGTATTGAGAAGACGGCGTTTTTTTTCAAGTAAAATAACTATAATATACACACTAATATCACTCTGATATGCTACCTTCTACCTTCATTCTTAGAAGGAATGGGCCAAGAAATACTAGAAACAAACACTCATTGAATGTATTCATTTAATTAATTGCAAGAGTGAGCTAAAATAAATTATTAAACAGTTGACTTCATTTCAAAGGATATATTGCGGTTCCGCGTGCATTAGAATTTAGCGTTTTTTTAATAATTAATTTGAAAGAATGCAGACCATGCGCGGTTTCTCACCGATGTCCTCATATGTAAACATAATGTGACACTGGCGGTAGTATATTGCCCCAGTGCGGTCATGTCTCTTATCCAGCCCTGTAGGCCTCCGGAGGCTTTTTACCTTTGACTGAGAAGGCCGGGCGGCAACTGGGCGGAGTCCCCTTTTGTACTTGGACGACAACCTTCCCGAGCAGCGGTGTCCCCGGCACCCTGCGACAGAATCAGTAGGTATTTCAGGCCCAGTGGAGCGAGAGATGCCAATCGTATTCTTTCGAAATTTTCGGAAGTTGTGTGCGTTATACATTTTTCATGTGATAGCTGCAAGAAAATTACTTCGATCAATTTTATAACGATGCATTCTTTAAAGCCACGCGAAAACGCTCTAAATTGCGTAGGCGGAACTGTCAGTCCTTACCCCTTATCATATTAATCGTCCAAATCTCAGCGCTCGTGTAGCCAGGTATGGAAACGGTTTTTTTAATGGAGTTGTATTGCCAAAGGAAGGATCTTCTCATTTTCATTGCTATCTACATGCTTCTCTTTCAACCACAATGCGTCATCGGATGTGGGAATCAGCTAGTGTGCGGTGTAATCTCATAACATGGGCGGCCGGAGACCCTTATGAACCAATTAATCGAGCTGATGGGCCATTCACCTCTGATCCCGTCGCAAGTTGATGCATGGTATCTACTTTGTTGTGTTTCATTTGAAATTGATGTAAATGACTTTTATTTTCCTCTTAGAAAATTCCACGTGGTAGTGACTATTGGGCCTCGGTTACCTTGTTGCTATTATTTTATTGATAATATATATTAACAATGTATTAATACATCATTGTGTTCCAATTATTGACTACAAGGTAGGTTTTGTCCAAAACTTTAAAAAAATAATGTTTTGGCGGTTTCAAATTTTGTTTTACGTCTAGAGCAAATTTCGTTTTTTTCTATTATAAGCCACTAGAGTGGCTAGGTGTTTGTGCAAGCAAAATATCTCAAAAATTGTACTGTGTGAAACGAGATTAATGCATTTCCTATTTGCATTTTATTTGAAATCGGGGACCTAACGAACGAAACAAACCAAAATGGCATTCCAAAATGTAGCACGCCCTCTGCTCGAGAATATATAAAATACCCTTGTATTACACTATAACAAATTAAATATTTTAACAAATCTTATCTTCTTGAATATTGCAATAACATAGCATCAGCGGCAGGATTCAGAGGTGCGGGGGCAACTGCACCCTCCCCCAATCTTGAGACAATTTCAAATATATATTTAGACATTTCATTTCGCGGATCTTCAAATTCGTAATATTAAATATTTACTTGTTTCTGTAATTTAAGAAGAAATTTCATAATAAATTAAGCAAACAATTTTATTACCTAAGCTAAATACATTAATAAATTTGTGCAGCTGATTTCGTGAGCTACCTAGTTCACGAAAGGTCAGTTGCAGTGCTTGAGATGAAATATTTTAATCTAATAGCAATGTACTTTCAAATGAAATATAATAATAGCATTTAATTAAAACGAATCAATTACATTACAAATAATATTAAACATCGTGGTTTATGTCAAATTGATCTTTTTCCTCTTTCAAAAGGATTGTATATGAAGAAAGACCGAGCCGTAGATAAGTTTATTTATTGTGAAACATTGAACAAAACTAAACACTAAACATTTGATGTTACCTTGCATTAGCAATAAATCTGTTGTGGCCTGAAGGAGTGAAGAGAGAAAATGTTCTTTTTAGTGGCGTAACTAGTCCTTGCGGAGCCCCGGCCCCAAAACTAAATCCCCTCCCCCAAATGTTATTCAACTAAAAAATGCATTCTGAAAAATATTTATAAGGAAGTTTATTACCCATTCAATCACAAAATTCAGAATCGAGCCCTGCAAACTTTGCCTTTGACGAACTTATCGATAACGTCGCCCAGGTTCGCTTTTAACGAGTTCGTCACTTTACTCTATATGGACAATAGGCTAAGATCTGCCAGTCTCTCCCATCCCATCGAATTTCGCAGATAATTTTTGATAATTTTCAATTTTGAAGAAGGTAGCTCCGCAGTGCGAACAGTCACGGGAATCGTTAGAAACACCGAGGTTACTGAGCAGACGTCTGGAAAGCTAGCTGAAAGAGTGAAGTACTCGATCAGGACCAAAATAACCAACTCTCTGATTGGATGAATCTTCAAAATTCGATCTTTTAGACCAGGATAATAGCTGGGTGAACAGTTGATTAATGTCTTCTGAACTTCCTACTGGGACACAGACGCTTCAGTTTTGGGTCTGTCCAACTTTAAATGAAATAATAAGTAATAGGCGCTCCGGAATGTCAAATTACAAATTTGGATAACATCTTCGCGTCTTCAAAATAAAATATTGAAATTTCCATAATTGAAACTTCCCACTAGTTGTTTTATGGTATTGAACAAATCGCTTTGTGAAGGAACCTTTTAAGTGTGTTCAGTTAGATAAAAAAAGTTGCTTTTGTCGGCGCTGTTGGTTCTACATCTAGTTACTGATGCGGCTCCTTACAAGTTGAAAGGAGCTACGTTTGCAGCTACTCTACCCTAAAATGATATATGTAACGTGCATTGCATGTACACAGTTGCGGAAGAAATTCGTGGAAATTATCCTGATATACCTGGATAAGTTTATTTCTGCAAAGAAAATATTCATCACGGCTTTATTACCAGTGCAAAAATTTAAGGAAATGGTTCCATCGATGCCATTGCATCCCCAAGTCATTATAAGTTGGGGCACGTGGCTTAACGTCGCCAACTACAATTAAAAAGCTATCGAAGGGGTTAACGCATTCAATGAAGACGAAGCTGCCTTCATAAACTACCAACACTATTTTATATATATAATATATATTATATATATTATATATATATATATTATATATTATATAAATTAAATTATAGATTTGTCTATCTTGCCCAAAAACCGAAGATTGCAGTTTAATTAAAAGAACTTATTAATCTAGATTTTATAATATGTATCTTACAGTTATGTAGGATCATAATAAATGACTATTTGTGATCATAATAAATGATAAACGCTTTCCATATATGCTTCACTGAGAAAATTGCATCATAGAATGAACAGTTCGGACCGTTCAAATAACAAACGTGTTCTGTGTTCGACTAATCTAATTCATAATATTGAATAATAATCAATTAAATAATTAACAAAATTGAAAACATTGTTAATTGCAGCACGATTAACTTAAAGCAAGAATATAAACGAATATTTTCATGTTAATATTAGCGCACAAATTTTATTGGGGAGGGGGGGGGGCAATAAAAGATCCGACATCCCGCCTCTGCATAGTATACATACGCAACTGTTTTTCAATACTAAGAATATCAAACAGGATCATATAGGAGCAGAAGTTTGAAATCTCCCTTTTGGGAAGAGCTTATTTTCGCGAGCTTCCGTATCTCTGCAGTAGTGCCTGATTTCTTGGCCTACTGCACGCACGCGATTCGCCGACTCCCTATTAGTCATCACTGCAGCCTTTGCTGTCCATTTCGTCGTTTTTAGACGAACTGTCCGGTAAAGAAACAATAATTTTGTCCTCTTCTTCGTCCATGATCATGTGTGTTTTCATATATTTCGCTTCTTCCATTGATATAGGCAATATTCGGAATTGAATGTTCGGCATGCATATTCTTTAACCTGCAGAGGGGTACCAATGCTTTGTTTTGCAACACGATTCTTAATGCAACCTCCAAACTAACTCGATGGATTTGTGATTGGGATGGGAAGAAGGGAGCTTTATGTTGAGGCCACATTATCTGTGAACTGTATCTGCCTTAGAAACAATATTACTTCTGTGAACTTCACTTACGTTACTACACACCACAATGCACAACAGTTAAAGACGAAAGGGATAGGACTGAGACCCGGGGTGCTTCCTTTACATATGTTCCTTTTACTGAACCTTAATATATTAAGAGTGAGCGTTTGTTCATAGACAGCTTAAATTGTTTTGATTTGAGTAACTGACTACTGCGCGTCCAGCCACAGCAGCCTGTGCCTCCACACCCCCTCTCCCGGCCGCAGCGTTATTTTCAGGGGAAGAAGCGGTTAATGGTGGGAGTCACCCCTCCTCACGCATTCGCAGTCGAAGGGAGATTTGTAACTTATTTGGCTATAGTAGTGCTATAACATCACTCACTTTCTCGCATTATTTTTTGCTGTTACGCAATATAATATTACATGAACATGCAAAAGTGTTCCCAACCAGCAATTTGTTTTCTCCACTCTGGAATTTGAACTCGGGTTCTTAGAGATATCACGCTATTCTTGTATACACCTACACCACCTGTCTCACAGCTAGACTCGTCGTTCCCGACGCTTTAAAAAAAAGTTGAATATTTGCTGTTTCGAAAATACAGAGTTCGCCAAAAATAGCGCTATTGGAGGAAACAGTTTAATCCAAAAATTGGAGACATTTGTTTTAAAAAAAATTGAAAAGGTTGAGACTTTGTATAAAAGTACCCTCTAAAATCTAAATGTCCATTTCATCCTCACGACCTAGAATTCGACCAGATCGATCAGGGGATATCAATTGTGGAGAAAATCGCCTGAACGGTTTAAGCGTTATCGTTGACCACAAATGAGTTTTGCCGTGAACGAATAGGTATCCACGATCCCCAATACTCAACGTAATATATATTTTTTTCCATATCAGGACCCCACAGTATTTTTTATCGAAAAAATCGCGTATTTTTTTGCCGCATCGTTACAGTACTGTCTCTGTCTACATAAGTACAAACACAGTCCGGCAAAAACATCAAGAGATTTTGTTGTGACCAAACAAAGAAAAATGATTTAATATTAAGTGTTTATTATTCAAAGAACATCTCTCCTGAACCACTACGTCGAGTTGCACGATCAGTGTGTAGTATGCTCCGTAAAGCCGATATCACAACTGCTTCAATGTCCTCCACATTGCTAAAATGGCGCTTTCAGTGGTAACTTCAGTTTTGGTAACAAAAAGTAGTTGCACGGGACATATCTGGAGAGGGGGAGTCAGAACAGACTTGGTTTTTCGCCAACCATTCCTGTATACGTATTGCCCGGTGAACTGGTGCAATGTCTTGAAGAAAAAAAAACAGCCATCTGAGGCTGAATATTCAGGCAGAACTCCACGAATTCACTTCATGAAACGCTCCAAATCACTTAAATAAAACTGGACATTCACTGTGTGACCTGGTACAAATTCATGATGAATGGTTCCGTAATGATTTTCGTAGAAACACAGAAGTATAGTCTTAACTTTTGAGATCTGAAGATGAAATTGGACGCCCGGGACGAGGTTCATCTGAAGTTGAACCCACACCATTTTTAAAACGTGTATACCACCTAAATATTTGTGAACGATACATAGAAGTAACCCCCATACACACTCCGCATCAATTCCACAGGTTCGGTGGGACTTTTACCCGATTTCAAACAGAATTTGATATTTGCCCTCTGTTCCATGGAGCTAGCGTGACGAGTGGGTCTCAGCATATATACGGGCATATTACTGCTTGTAATATATTTTCCGTAATGCTCTAGGCTCGACTATGTGGTGTTGCCAAATTTTAGGATGAGTACTGTTACGAATACATATATTGATTGACAGATACCATTTACAGATTCGTCACAGTAAAATCAGTCTCATTATATAGTTGCCAAACAGTGTAGTAAGACGAGCAAGGAAATAGTTGCTCTGTCATTATGCATCACGTAAATAACAAATATTTAATGGCGCGCAGCCTCTTCCTTGGAGCCACGCTGTCCCTTGACGTGAACGGTGTCGTAAGTATTGGCACAATGAGTATGGAAATTCAATCGCTTCGCTCAGAATGAGAATAGACAGAATAAAAGTCAAGTACGTGAATGAAAACCATTATGTCATTATTTTTGTATTTAATCCGAGTTCTTGGGCATCTTTACTAAACCATAAGCACATGGCCGAAGGCTGCTTAGTCTTCTTTCAGTTTCTGCGCGTATTGGACATTTGTAAAATAGGTAAATGATGAGCTTGGAGGCCCGATAATGACGTGTCGCCAATGCAACATTTTACAGGACGGATTTAAGTTTCAAAGAATGCAATAAAATCAGTGGTTGATCTTCAAGTATTATTATTATTATTATTATTATTATTATTATTATTATTATTATTATTATCATCATCATCATCATCATCATTCATAGTTACTCCCATGTATTCTCAATTCAGAGTATACTTAATGATCCTCTTTTGGATGCTCAGCTTTGAACTCGATACGTTATTTCAGAAAATTCATTGTATATGTTTTTGTTAAGTTTTTCTGATGATTCCCCATTTGATCCACTATGACTATTTATCTCCACCAGAAACGAAAACTGTAGGATGCATCGCTTCATGAACTCTTCAAACGTGTCCTACACTTGTTCTTGAACTAAAGCACTTGCTTAGTTTTCTTCTGTCGTTCTTGATATTACATGCCATTTTATTGTATAGCTCAAGCTAAGATATATACAAAGGACTTCAAAGAGTATGACTAATGGCGTCAGCTATTCAGAAAAATTAAAACAGATTTTACTGGTTGCTTTTTACAGTCGATATCAACACCATTTGAGCAGTAAATATCCTTGATGTAGAAAAAGTGTGGCTGATCATTATGAGCCATACCTTCATCAATCATAAATGAAATGGAACTATCTACTGGCATGCCATGCAAGCGTGCCTTCCTCCGTGCTATTCAAGGCGAAATAGGTGGACCTTGTGTAAGTACGAACGATACCGCTCCCTCCCCCCGAGAGAATGCCTTCTTCTACATATTTTAGGAGGACAGTTATTGGCTTATAAAATTGTGTTTGAAATCATGAAAAATAATTCAAATTAAATATATAAGAAAGAAATAGTTTTTCATTAATTTTAATATACATATTGTGACGTCAAACGTCATATTTTGACGTGTATTCAAACATAAAATCAACCCCGTTACGGTTTGCCTATGATTTCTGTAGTGTCGATCTTTTACCTGTAGGAGTTCGTTGAGACGCCGGCTGGCTCAGAATTTTCACGGCATATCCTGTTTCGGTTGAATGCAAGGAAGAGTTGTTAGAATTGGAAAGAAAAACATTTACTCCAGTTATAATTAAAACAATTTTTTATCTACTGATTTGCAGTTACAAGAATTATTCACTTTCTGTGAACTCACTACCTCCATTGTCATTGAAAAGCGGCAAACATACTAATATCTTATAACTACGTTGATGAATTACACCATTAAGAATTTAAAAGGTGAAAGCGCGGCCACGCCAAGTCATACTAATTTTTTATAAATTGTCCACTGAGGATCATTCACGTCTTTTATTTGTGTGAATTGGTTGTAGAGAGTTTTGTTTAAACCTTGGCATGGTTTAAAATGCGACGTCACCATGCTCTTCCTAGCAGAGCGTTCCACTGATGCGGGTTCAGGCGTCCGTCGGTCCATCAGCTGATTTCCACCGAGAAAGGGGGGCGAGTCTAAAGTTGGCTTTACACTTGCAAGAAAATGGCGAGCAATATCATTTCGAAAGAATAGTTGCCAATGTAAACATTGCGGCAATAAATATTTCTGATGTTGGCAATATTTTTGCTAGATATTCCGGTCGTAATGTAAACTCGTGTTTCCATCCTCGGAAAGATATTGCCGGCTGTTGCTGGGACTAGAATTGGATTGAAGCAATTGGATCTGAGCAAGATATTGCTGGAAGAAGCCAATGATAAGCACGGTCACATGCGCGGGAAGTACGTAGATACGTACGTTCATAGTTGCGCAGGAAGTACGTACGTTCATAGATGTAATATTTACATTTAAATATGCGTTTTTTCGTAAAATGGCTGTGTGAAAAAGGTTGAAGACCATAAAAAAAATAGTAATAAATAATCCCTCTATGGTTGTTTATTAAAGGTTCAAATTTGGGTTCAGCTATTGATGCCCCATGATTGTTATTTTTAAGCTAAAAATTAAGATATTATTCTAATCTAAATCAATTGTATGATAAATCTATAATACATCAGTAGTAGGTAATAGATATTTTAAAACCTTTTACCGAATTAGTAAAGGCACTTGAAAAGAAAATTACTTTGCTCATACGAGAATCGATATCCACGAAAACATTTTGTTTCATGTAAAATATTGAGACATTTCTATCTAATTCGCACAAGCTCCCCTTTCCTTTCATAATATTCAGTCACAGATCCTAACAAATCGTCGACGTTACTTCATCTCATTTAGCACAATAAGTGCGACCACAATTCTCATTTTCTGTCTTCTACTTGATGTCGGGAAGTGAGGTTACACCTCACTTAATTCCATGTGCCATTTTCCTCCGCTGTCACCAAACACGGTAACGAATAGTTCTAATGTAAAACGATCAGCAATATCTTCCCGGAAAGATCTTGCTCTGATCATTTCTGACAATATATTGCCCCTCCATGCTCTTGCTAGTGTAAAGATGATCGCAAGAAGCAGAAACAAGTTGCTGTAAGATACTGCGGAAACGTATTTGCTAATGTAAGGCCAGCATATGGCTCGGCGCCTCTCCAGATTTGCAAGGCCGTGGCGGTCTGGCTGGCTTAGGTCATTCACCGAGGGCTCCGGTGCGCAGATGGCCCCAGGACCACGCACTTTCACACGGCTCGCCGGTGTCGTATTTCCACTCTCCAATAATATGTCCTTACCCAGTATGGTAGGCTTTGAAAGTTCACGGAACCTTTTGATGATAACATAATACGACGCACCTCGCAAAGTCCTCCAGGTGGGGGCGTACGCACAACTCGAGCGTCCCACTCATTTTATTTTATGTATTCATGGACAATTACAAAACTTAATTTTTTTGTCTCCACTTAGTATTCCGGCAATAATTTTTAAAGTAAAATATGAAGATTTCGTCTGTATCATAGTAGAGGTATCATTTTCAATGGTACAAATTCTTTTTTCAAAGATAAATTATCACATCATTCTTAATCGGACAAATCGTTTCCGGGTTTCAGCGCCATGATATCATCAAAAAGAAGTTCAGACAAACACTGTTGCTACGAACGGATGTCATTCCCACGACTTCTCATGAATAGCATTTGCATTCACATTTGTGAAGTACACTTTTCGGTCTGAGAAGGCAAAAGTTCATAATTCAAAATTTGATTTTTCATAAACTTCCAGGCCTTACTTATAATTGTTTGTAGAAAATCATATCAAATTAGTATTATTGACAACGGTATTGATGTTTTATTGATTTTGAAATAACTGCTATTTTTGGGTTCAATTAACAAAATATAGCTAGCTGAATTTTACGTTAAGAAAAGTTATTTCAAGCTTTCCTCAACGATCTTATTTTCTTCGTCCTCATTTATTCGCTCAGAATACTGCAATCACTTTCATTAATCATCGAACAATGCCATTCCATATTCCATTGGGTTTCTAATGTTTATATTATACTGTATATGCAATAACATTCGCACTGCATTCTGACGGGCAGGCATTCGGCTTCTGTAATTGGTGTGCTATTTGCGTATAACCTGCTCTGTGCTGTGTGAAAGTGCATTTATTTATATATTTTCTTATTTTTACTTTCTCGTAAATGTACATACGTACGTAAAAGTAACATATGTAGTATTTAGAGACGTATGTATGTATTTCTGCAGTAAATGGATTTCGAGATTTCAATAGAAATACACGTTTTGAGGTCTTCTGTTACCAAGAATGTTGTTTCTCTTTCAAAAAGTTCCTCTGTCTTTAAATATCAACAACATTAGTGCCTAATTTATTTTTAGAATGTTCGTCAAAAATAATTTTCCATTCTCGATCTGGCCCGACTAGGTGCTCTGCGATTTTGAAACAATTATTTAAAGTTTGGGGATGATTAAGTTGAAGCTCCTTCGGGGCATTTCAAATTTTCTCCTAAACAGCTCTAATTTTTTTCTTTAAAATGCTTGAAGAACAAGGTAAAATCCCTTATAAAGATGGCGTAGGTTCAATTTTTACGGTTACCTCCGAATTATTGAAAACTGTCAAAATGTTGTTTTTTTTTCGACGTCTTCCCTCTACTATAAATTTGAAGATAACTTTTTCTTCAGACGAAATTAGTTCTTCGTAACCAGTTCTTTAATAAATGTCATACAATTTTTCTTAAATCTTAGTAGTTTTCGCGCAGTTCAGAGTGAAATCCGAGCAAAATTTTAAAAAAAATATTGAAAACAATATTTTCTCAAAACCTGCCTCATTATTTTTCTTTATACGTTCTGCACTGAGAGTGCTAAATTCACTCAATAAAATTGCATAAACTTCATTTTGTTGAATTATTTTGTTCTTTCAGAAAGAAACACAAATGTAAATTTTAATACATATCTCACGTTGATAATGCTTACATTAATGACGTTTTTAATACATTACTGTAATGTTCGTAAGACACTAAATACAAATTTAATCCGTAATTTTATTTTGGGAGTAGATTACGTGAACCGCATACTGCATTAGTCATTTTCGAGAAATAATCATTTTTTTCTATTCTTTGATCGAGTAAAGTGAATTGCCATTGAATGTTTTTGGGATCGTTTACTACAATGAACATAAAGTTTTCATTAGACCGAAAGCGTGGTGCATGTTACGAGTGTGGGAGGGAGGTGACGGTATGCTTCCCTCGCTTAAACTACGTCCACCGTCCACTTCCACTCCCACTTGCAGTATTTCACCTATCTTTCCCACCATGGCAAATCTCCACCCGGGACATGATGTATACTCCAGTCTGGTCTGCCGTCATTTGTGGTAAAGTTGGGCATTTGTATGTGTGTCGTTCTCTACATTGGAGTGATTCGATTTTAAGCCCGATAATAGAAAATAGTTACGCATGAAGTGCGCGAAACAGACCATATGCGTACGAGTTTGTCGCTCTCGCATACGCTTGGGAGACAAAACAAAGTGACCGAATCATCTCACGCCCGTGTTAAGGCCCATTCACAGTGCAAACGTAAACATAAGCATAACGCATAGACGTAATCATTAACATAAGTGATAGACTGAAGTATTCACAGTGTCTAACATAAACTCACGCAAAATAAGTTTCTATTGGCTGTGAGACATTCTAGTTTACTATTATTTGGATGTGAGAATCGATTTCTAGGTATCTTCGGAGTCCATGGCCCATATGGCGTTAGTTCGTCTATCAACTTCGATACTCGATTTTGAGTTAACGTACTGCGATTGGTCCATTTCTTATGTCTCACTTAAGCATAAACACAGAAGCTTGAAGCCTGCAGGCTTTTAAGTTAACGTCTTATGTGTTTTTCTTATGCTAACACATTGTGAACGAGTCCTAACGTATATGTTAACGCCATGCTTATGTTTGTTTGCAGTGTAAATGGGCCTTTACGCAATTTTTTTTAACTCGCTTTGTGCGAAAGATATTTCGCGCACACTTCGCCGTTTTGCTTATTACTATTGAGAATGAAAAAAGTATCTATTTCTCAAATGGAAAACAAACGCGAAAAACTGGTATCGCTCATAGCGTGTTAAGTGAGGCTAGTCCTAGAATGCCGAATGCAACGCCGCTCTCTGGATACTCCACCAAAGCATCTGCTGAGATAAGTTCTGCGCAATACCGAGGCTTTAGCGCTGCCCCGCCCCCAGGCTAAATGGGTTGCCGGAGCCATGCTCAATACTTCAAGCGCAGTTCTGAGATGATTGAAAATGGGATTACCGCTACCGTCCGCCCAACATGACGTTCTTGTTTCAAACTGCCCTTTTTGACTTCCGGGCAAAAAATACCTTTTTGGGGGTAATACTTATTACCAGATAATGTTCCGGAGTGTATTTCTAGAAAGCAAAGACTTTCTTCTTCTCCTGACCATTTCGCTTGCAATATATTCACATATGACGAACGCTCCTAGAATCGAAACAATGCGATGGCGGACCATCGCCGAACCATGAGAGTAGGAAGTTTTCTCCAGCCAATCGTGCCGCTCGTTGGACAGGCCTGGCTTACGGGCTAATTATTGCAGTGATACTGACGCCGCTGCCGCCTAATTACAACAACAGGCACCTAATGGGGCGACGCAGCTCGATGCGAGCTAGTATTTACCTCAGGTGGCAGGATCTTTCGGTTTGAGAAAGGCAACCCCGAGACACATAAATCAAATAAACATGGTGCATATAGTCTATCGCTCATTGGATACAATATACATAAATCCCCGGTATAAAAATGGGAATAAAAATGATCTCTAGTGGAAAGCTTTCGTTTCGAACAGTGGCACAAAAAGAACTTTTTAAACTAAGTTTCTAACTTCCCTAGCCGTCTGAGATAGCTCATGGCATCAATAATGGCAAATCCGGAGCTGTACCCTAATAATAGAGCCACAGACTGCAGACAATGTTTCCTCCCTCTTCATTGTCCTACCCTCATCTCCTTAACACATACACACATACATGTGTACACATGCACAACACTACCGCACATGGCACATTATGCTTCTGTTTTCTCTAATACTTCTAAATAAAGGATACAAGGGCTACAGATTCTATCTGTAGTACATTCTACTTTCTCGCTACAGCTTACGTAGCAGAGAGAAAGTTATATAATGCTGGGGGGGGGAGGGGAAATTTTCGCAGAAAAACTCTTATTGCCGGGCCATGGTAAAGAAAAAGTGAATAAATCCCGTTACTAAATTTAACACGGAGTGAAGTCAAAATCCATTTTTTGTGGGTCCTTGATACTGAAAAATCGAATGACAGTAAAACGTCTGCCGTCCGTCTGCGAACAAGGGGCAGTTCAGCCGATTTTATCCAAAATTGATATTCATCAGCGGTTGTGCCTGATACTGCGAACTCTCGAATTTGAAACTGATATTTTAATTTTGGGAAGTACTTTACATGGAACCCCTGGGATATTTTGAAAAGAAAATGGCTCCAACGTTTTTGATTGAGTTTTCTTATTGGACAGTGTGAAGGACGTTTAAGAGAACAGGGCTGGTCTCATGTTCATTAATAACACTGATTTGAAAAAATTGCAAACGTTCAATGTTTTTCGGTTTGTTCCTACAACTAAAATATTACAGATAGAGTTTTCCCCTTAAAGATAGATTTTGAAATAAGGTCAGGTAAATTTTTTGAAAATTCGAATATTTTGCGTGAAATATAAGCGATTTTTAATTTTGTTTAAATATTTTTTTTCGCAAAAACGACGCACTTATTTTGATTAAATTTTGACCTCGAATAGCATATAAAACGTTTAAGAGAATGCTGCAGGCCTCATGTTCATTGAAAATTCTGATTTTTCAAAATTGCAAAATTTCAAATATTTTTTCGGCTACAACTATGAAGATAAACATTTTTTCTTAATGAAACTTGTTGATCAAACACAGATCTTCAAATAATGACATGTTCAATTTTTTGAAAATATGAGTATTTTTTGATAAATTTCGTCAGACATAGGCAATTTTTATTTTCTTTAAACCATTTTATTTAAAAACGGACCAACATTTTGTTATATAAATTCGGACCTTAGATAGCGTAATGGACGTTAAAGAGAATAGTCCAGGTCTCATATTCGTTAAAACCCATCGTTGTAATGCCGATTACAGAAATAATACAGCGATAATGACAGCGGCCGCCGCTTCGCGTTGATATAAACTAATAATTTTATTTACGACTAAAATACGCATCGTGCATCTTTGGTACATTTATGTGGGACATGAATACACCGAATTCAGTGGTAGAAAGCTATTTTCGTTCAAACGTTTCAATTAAAAAATGTATGTATTTTTCATGCTTACCATTAGCTCAGCTACTTATGGGAATGGCTAATCAGACACCTTTGTGTCTGTGTTCAGTACTACTATCTGCATTGTTAATAATTTTCTTTCTTAATGAACTGCTTTTATCATACGGTACTTTTTGCCAAGAGTTTTGAATAACAATACTTTAAATGAATAAATTAAAATATTGTTATTGATATTACGAATAATATATTAATATTACGGCTTCACTGTTGAAAAGGGTCGTTGAGGATGGTAATACAAAGCACCTTTCACAGTACGATTTTTTTTGTATAAAATTGGCCAACGGCATAATGTATTTACGTTGATTTTTACTTTCTTGCACTTACTAACATGAGAAGAAAAAAGTATTTGTAATCGTGCGCCAAAAAACTGTGAATTTTCGACACAAAAATTCTTATTGCCGGGCACTGGTAACGAATAAGTGGATAAATCCAGTTGATAAATATAGAGAGAAAAAACTCTAACACGTGGTGTAACTAGAAAATATATCTTGTGCGTCCTTTGTACCGAAAAATTGATTGACAGCAAAACTTGTATGTCCATCCATCTGTGCACAACGCTAACACATAAACAGATCAGCCGATCTTCTCCAAAATTGATATTCGCCAATCGGTCTGGCTGATGTCACTGAAATCCCTGATATTTGAAACTGATATTTTAATTTTGGGTGCTACTTTACATGAAGTCCCTCGGACATTTCCAAATTTAAAAAAAAAACCCAAATTTTTTAATTAAATTTTGGGGTTGAATAGTGCGAAGATTGTTTAAAAGAATGGTGCAAGTCTCATTTTTGTTAAAATCCCTAACTTTTCGAAAATTGCAAGAAAAGGTTTTAAAACTCCAAAATTACGATAGAGATTTTTGCCTAAGACAATGTCTGTTGTACAAAAATATCTCTTTAAAAAAGGTCATGTACACTTTTTTTGAAAAAAGAGTAGTTTTCGCGTGATTTACGCATGAAATTTACGCATTTCCCCTTTGAAAATCCGTTGCAAAGTTTTCTTTACATTTTCTCCACATATGTAATTAGGGGCGGTAAAAATATAACGCTAGTCCCATTTTCGGGTATTGCTCTGTTTTTTTGTTGTTTTTTTCGAAACTTGCAAAGAAAAATTCAAAACTACAAAATTGAAGATGACAGACAGTCTGTTGTATAAAATTAGTTCTTTAAAAAGGTCAAGTACGTTTTGTAGAATTTAGTAGTTTTCGCGTAATTTCTGTTTGAAATTAATGAAATATATATGGCCGTCCCGTCGTACATACCGATAGCATTGTAATATTGCAAGAAAGTATGTGCTGTTGTAGCGCCATTAGTTAATTAATCATGATCTATACCGAGATAAATGTAGTACAATGTACTAAACATGTTTAGTAAACAATCATGTAGTTCATGCAATTATTCGTGTGATAAGATTCACTAAACATGATTTAGTTTCGTTTAGTAAATCAGACAATTGAAAATCAAGTGCATAAACAAAGAGGATTGTCAGTGGTACTGTACTTATTTCGTAGATGAAATCATTCGGCAAGATCTGCGTTTCATATCGTCACACTTACTAAACCCAAACATCACTTAGGAAGCGCGCGTCCTCAGCAATCAGACCAATTCAAATGGTTATAAAGCTCATGTGAACTGTGAGAAATCAACAATGTATATAGTATTATAGGGTATATCTTTGACCCCGGTGAATAAGCTTATACGCCATGAATGCTTACATTTTAATTCCTGATTGACTTCAGTTAATATATATATATATATATATATATATATATATATATAAACTGAAGTAAATCAGGAATTAATGATATTCAAACTAAACCATTTCTGTGATAGTTTCGTTTGAATTCATTAATATCTGATTTACTGCATCAGCAGAATGTTGATCATTTTTTAGCTCTCCTGTCAAATTTAAGCATTCATGACGTATCATCTTATTCACCGGGGTCAAAGATATAAATGGCGTGTTTTGTAGTTTATTGAATTTAAATAAATATGTTATATTCTAAACTAATGGCAGAAATACCGTCTGTATACCGTCCGTGACCGTTCTGCTTGACTAGGGTCTGTCAGATAACCGAGATTAAGGAGTTACGAGCCCATGGGGCTGCCGCGGGTGGCTTCTCGGGAACTTCAGTTGCTACCTGCCTAAAGGGATAGAAAGAAAATATTCCCATTCACGTTTCTGCTTTGTAGGGCTTACTCAGAAGCATTTAGTAATTTATGGAAAGCAACTATTCGTTAAGTTATTTTCACTACAATGTGTTTAGTAAATATTACTGGATGTGAATATTAGTGAACACAACTATTCGTTTAGTTATCCCCACTAGACACCATCCGTCAGGGGGTACGACCTGTTTAGTGAACATTACTCTACCTACATTAGTGTGGGGTACGACCTGTTTAGTGAACATTACTCTACCTACATTACAAACCATCCCTGCATTTTCGTGAACGTGACCAAGCACTTTGTTTTTCCAAAATTCGCTATACCTAATTTACTGCGTGATTAATTGTATGAACTAAACATTTTACTACGGAGTGAAGCGGCTCGGGGCGTAGCGGGCTGACTTCGCAATCGAGAGGCCCTGATTAATACCCGTATCGGCCATCTTGACCGAGGTTTTCGTTGTTTCCCTCGGTCAACCAGGCAAATGCTGGGTGGTTTTACTGAAAGGTCACGACTGTTAAACCGGTGTCGCTGGCTGAATTCGTTAACTAGATGAATTCACGAAGGTTAAGCGAATTCGAGACATCGTGGGTTTCTGGTTAGGCGACCGATTAGGAACCCATGGATCTAACAGCGCCGAGACCAATTGCCCTTTACGGGGCATTTAATGGCTAAATACAAATACAAAACATTTCTCTCCGTACCAAGTAGTTCAAACTTTATAACCTGTGACGCCTGTTGTACTGTGTAAAATGTTGTACGACCTACATATCCAAATTGAGCGTACGATTGCGCCAAACAAACAGGATATTGTTTTTGGAGATGTGGATAAAAGTCGTGCCTACTCGTAGATGTAGCTGTACCATACAATCATAATATCGTATCCACGGAGGGAGAGACACGTCTAAAATATACTATTTATGTTGTCCAGTGCAGTGCAGTGCTGTGTTGTGTTATGAAGTGAAGAAAAAATAATGCGGAAGAAATACATCACAGTTAAGTGTAGTGCAATGCAGTGAAGTGATGTGTAGAAAGCCTTACGCGGTGAAATTTCGAACTATTTATTAATTATTGTTTTTAATTAACTACTCTCTTGTAATTTATTGTTAGTAAATGTAAACTTAATTTATGTAAAGTTACGATATTCTGCTACCAAGTTGCGATACTTAATTGCAGAATTAATAATAAATAAAAAATATGCGAATTTGGAAATCGAGATCAGTCGACAACGTCGCATAAAACACAGGTCGTCGCGATAGTTATCGGATCTGTGGAATTTGTTCCTCAGAGAACTTACGCAAACTCCAGGTCATTCAAAAGACTGGGAAATGCAAGGCGTCACGTTATTGGCAGCAGTCTATGATTTGCGCAAATTTAGAAACATCAGTAGTAATTATATTTGCTAATATCTCATGTAGTCCTTTCACTTGCAGGGTATTTTGTGCAGATTAGATTCGGGTGCTGGTGGCCTGATAGGCTGGCGCCCACTATTTGTTCTTTCCTCAGTCTCAGTCTTCAGCCTTTTTTCTATTAGCAACTTTTTACACATTTACGGTCGCAGCAAAATTTCTTAATATTCGCGCAAAAAGATTAGGAACATGTTGGAAGGGCTTTTCAAATTCGACAATGTAGTTTACAAATATAGTTCCGAATATGACGACAGGAAGGACACAAGATAACACGGGGAGAGTCAAGAAAGGTAGGAAGGCTGATGCTCGAGATATCGCTCGTGAACAGGGATGGGGTTGCAACTAAAGACAACTTGAATTATTGTCTCAAAATAATACACTATGTGATCAAACGTATCCATACACTTGGCTGATAATGACGTACCAGTTCGTGGCGCCTTCCATCAGTAATGCTGGAACTCAATACGGTGTTGTCCCACCTTTAGCCTTGATGACAGTTTCCACTTTCGTAGGCATGCTTTCAATCTGGAAGATTTCTTGGGGAATGGCAGCCCACTCTTCACGGAATGCTGCACTGAGGAGAAGTATCGATGTAGGTCGGTGAGACCTGGCACGAAGTCGGCGTTCCAAAACATCCCAAAGGTGTTCGATAGGATTCAAGTCAGAACTCTGTGCAGGCCAGTTCATTAGAGGGATGTTATTGTCGTGTAACTACTCCGCCACAGGCCGTGCAGTATGAACAAGTGCTTGATATTTTTGAAAGATGCAATTACCATTTCCGAATTGCTCTTCAACAATGGGAAGCAAGAAGATGTTTAAAACATCAACGTATGCCTGTACCGTGATAGTGCCAACACCCTATTGAATTCCAGCATTAGCGATAGAGGGCGACACGAACTGGTAAGTCATTTTCAGCAACGTGTACGGATACGTTCGATCACATTGTGTATTATTTTGATACAGTACCACATAGTGGATTATTTGTGGACAAGTTTATGTAGAATATTTGGGTAAAGAATACTGTTTAGCCCAAATTTGATAGTTTTATATAAAGGCGAAAATGTAATTTTTTCATGTTATTTTACATAACTCAAATTCCAACAGAAATATTTTTTGTCGAACAGATTCGTATTCATCACACCAAAAAACATGTAGGAACAAAAAATAAAAACTACTTCACAAAATGTTTTAAAATAGTTTTTTTTAGCACTTCATGATAATCGGGTTTTTGTTGTAGTGCTCGTCGTTGTTCGCAATTGTGTCATTAAAAAGTTTAATTTAATTAAACACCCTATTTCAAATATAATTTTTACTTTTTTGTTATTGTAAAGAAACAGGATAAAGCAACTAATTTGTGTTATTTTCAATGCGATATACACCTGACAAATTTAATGTATCTGTAAAAAAATAAAGTAATTAACTTTGGTCAACATACTTCCATCTCAATCAGATTCTCATCGTTCCCATTGGCCCATAGATAAAATGCCGAGATTATACATAGTATTTTCTTCTGAGTGTTTAAATGTAGCTTTTATCATCATGAATAACAAATACTGAGACTACTTTTGTTTTTGACATTAAATAAAAAATAAAAGCGTTTAATAACCTATCAGTTCTTTTATATCCTTAATATTATTTTGCATTTAATATTCCAGTTTTTCTGATCGGCAATTGAAAACAGGTTTATAGACTTTCTTGGGGACCATTGACATTATTAATTGACAGAATTATACTCGTACGCCTTTGAGTGAAACTAGTGACACAATATGGCGACGGGGGCAATCGTCCGGCTTCAAAAAAGTCAGTTCATTGTCATCAAGTTCATTGCCAGTATATTATGTCTTAAGTCAAAATCATACCGAAATCTTTAATTATTCGATCATTGTTGTTATTACAAAAATGGTCCAGGAGGAATGGCATATTAGAAATGACGCATTCCAGAATTTTACTGAATATGTTCAGAAGTTGCACAAGTTAATATTTCGGCGTCTCTAAATAATGTAACATTTATCTATCCATGTTTGCTAAACGTTTTGCACCAAATTACAAGTAGTGATGCTACAACAGCAGATACTTTGTCACATTATTTGTAACGATTCCGTAATATATAATACTATTTGAACCCGCAAAAGTGTTTTCAACCAGCAAAAATGTTTTTTCTACGCTGGGATTTGTACTCTAATTTCGCAAGCAATGAACTTCAGCAACCGGCAGAGTTGACATACTAACGTTCCGATGCGACAAAAAGAAAGTTGAAAATGTAGAATTTTAGAAAATTCAAGTTTTAATGAAAATCGGATCAGTAGATCTAATGTTGAGTATCACATTTCATTAAAAATCCTATCTTGAATACTGTAGTTGTAAGAAGACGAAGTTCGATTAGCAACGCAAATAAGCTTTTTACATTGCCTGACAAAAAGTGTTGCACCCAGAAGGAGTGGTCCAATATTATCCCGTTTGGGGGATACATGCATACCATTGATGTGTCAGTAAATGATTAGATTTACATGTATCTGAAATGTGTAGAGCAGTGTTTATCAGTCGACTGCTGTGAGTCAGACAGTGAAGAACGACTGTCCCTAATCACCCAAATTTCGCTCCTTTAGCCATCGAGTAAAGAAAGAAGATATCACCCTGAAAAACTGCGAATTTTCGGCAGACAAAAACTTTTTGCTGCTCCCTTGTAACGAAAAAGTGGATAAATCATGTTCATAAACATAGTAAATTGCTTCAACACTTGGTGTAACCAAAATAAATGTTTTGTGGGTCCTTGATACCGAAAAATCGAATGACGGCAAAACGTGTATCCGTCCGTCTTTGGGCCTACATCGTTCAGTCGATTTTCTCGGGAGGGACCGCAGCAGGTAAAACGCAGCGACCGGCGGCACAGTAGGAAGCCTACCATTTAAAGCTGTGTTCTGCTAGCGGTGGCGCGTACGCCCTCCTCCGCTTGCCGCAGCGGCGCAAGCGCGCCACACGTGGGAAGGTCTCCATTCAAACCAATACTCTGCTACGAGCCGCAGTGCTCGAAAGCGCGTCGCGGTGGCGGCGTGTGAAGGGGCCCTAACACGATTCCCTCTCCTATTACTTACACACACTTACTTGCACTGCACATACATGCGTGCAAGCTTATTGTTAGAGCTTGTCTCGGCTGGGGCGGTGTTATACTGGGGGGAGATACCTGGTTGGGGAAATCCCCGAGAGACATGTAGGTTGGCGCTGGATCTCACAATTTATCAGGAGGAAATCGCCAACTGAGATAAAAACACGCACTACACTTGCGGAACGCATGATCATGCCTGATGATACACCCAGAACATGAAATAGTCAATCAATCAAAACAGCCATCTTCACATCCATTAAATAATTTCTTGTTGTTTTAACTGTTATCATTTGAACCGTGAAGGAAGTACTGGAAACCACTACTTAATCTATCTAACTGGAAACACTACTTAAAACCACCATTCACATTGTCACTATATAGTTGCTTTTAAAAAAAATTACAATTATCACTCTCATTCATGGTGCAAGAACTGGAGGGTTAACATTTGTCCTTGTTTTTCGAAGAGCTTATCAGTGCAATATATATAGTTTCTTGTACATTTACTAAAATATAAGTGTAAATTTTTAACTAATCATTTGTGTTTAACAGTATTTGTTTATTTCACTTGTAATTTTCACTTTACTAGTTATTTCTGATTTATTCAATTTTATATTACATTAAAATGAGATTTAAAAATTCAGTGCCATGACTAAAACCATAATATTATGTCTCTAGAAATCAAATTCACAATTATATAAATGTTTCAAATTACTTTTATGAGTTTTGATATATTTTGAGAAATATTTCCTTTTGAGAGGTACAGTTCTTCACCTCTGAATTTGCATTTATGTTCAGGTTGTTCTGAAATTAAAATGAATTAAATATGTAATTTCTATCAGATGTTGCTATAGGAACATTAATGATCCAAAGAATCAAGTAATGTTGATTATAACGTGTTCTTTTAAGCAAAGGAATTTCATTTCAAAATATATTAAATCAAAGAAATTTTGTTTTTAAGTGAAACATGTGTGGTTAACAAGGTTTTACTGAACAATTTATTGTCTTCTTTTTATCAAATTTTTGTGCAATTTCTCTCATTCCTTTGGAAAATATTCTAGAATGAAATAGACTGCAAAGTTATTAATGCTTTTGACCAAGGGCATATCAACAATTAAGACTTTTGTGTGTAATTTATAATCTTCCCTATGCATGTTTCAGTGATTTACATTGATGGAATTCGTACACCTGGAAGGAGCTGTTAAATGTGATTTTGCATATATATTTGACTGTTCACATATTGATTTCATTTGCTTAGAAATGAATCAATTTGTGCAGTACTGAAAATGAAACTCGCAGGCTGATATTGTTTTTATCTAATATGTAAGTATCAGGTTTTAGATGGTGAAGAGGATCACTCATTGTGAAAATAAATCTGTGTTTAGTGAATAAGACAGTAAATTCAATTCTATGTCTACGGGGCAGGTAAAAAGTAAATGATTGCTATTTGTTTCAACAACCTCAGGTCAATTGTGAAAAAAAGTCCAAGAAACAAGTGACCTCGCAAAATTGTGTATTGCATGTGATGTAATTTCTGAAGTCTGCATTGTCACCATGAAAATATTTGTGAATAGTGATTAAACATTATTAAATTAAAGGACATCATTATTTTATGATGTGTTTATTTTTGAGAAAAGGGCAGGAAATCCATATAAATTGATAAATTAATAGTGCAGTGTAAAGTTTGAATGTGCCAATGGAAATAACTCTTTCCTTGTGGTGATATAATATTTTGGGCACATGCAGTGAAATTATTTCTAAATTGGATATAGAAGTGAATGATTCGAAAGAAAAAAATGTGATGCGAAAATTTCCATAAAGTGCTGTAGTGTCTCGTGGACATATCGTCCTGGAACTTCCGTCCTCCAACTCATTAATGAAGCCAAAGTGATATTAACATCTGTGAATATTCTATTTACATTATGAAGTAAAGAATGGGAATGGAGGACAATATCAAAGTGCAAGGTTGTGTGTACCATAGGCTGTCAGAACACAACTACATAGATATTTGATATTTCAAACAAGAAATAACAAGTTCTGATCACATTGTTTGTGAGCTTGATTTTCTTGCAGAGAAGTGTTGTTTTGTTGTGTTTGATTTGGGCTTCTGTGTAACTATCATTGCTACCATGAGCACCTGACTGACATTGTAAATAGACATTTATCAATAAGCAGAAAGTTCCGTATGTGTTTGCTAAGCTACTGTACATACAGTTGGACTGTACATAATGTTGGAACCAAAACCTGATAAGGGAAATTTTCCAATTTGTCAGGAGTGTTTGGCATTCGGGACTTATTGTAAATAGACAACTTATGTTTCTTTTATATGTAATCCAAAATAGCATGCTGATACTTTTGAAGTGTTCTTTAAATTTTAGTATTTTAAACCACAATTTTGCTAATTGTACTTCTTATATATTACTGTAATAGTCTTTATTTCCTAATTTTATTTACTTCACTTTCTTTTATTCTTTTATATAGTTTTTTAATATTTATGTTTATGCAATTAGTGTAAAAAATATCCTTTTTGATATTCCTCTGCTACGTATGTTGATTTGGTTTCTATTTCAGTTTAATATTTACAATATTGTTCTCACCATTACATAACTAAAATGCTGAGGCTTCTCCATTGTAATTTTCTTTTTTTATTGGTATATAAATTATATACATATGCCACAATTTTATTATTTCTTGTGATTGATCAAAGTAAATGATCTTTCATTTTAATTTTTGTATCATTTTGATCCATGTGCAACAATGATTACATTGTAGGTGTGATTCAAGAAAGATGTAGACGTTATTGGGGTAAGAGAGTGGGTTGACCGCTTCAACAATGTGAACCAACAGAGTATAACAATTTGCAAATAAAATATTGTCTGTTGGATTTAGTTAATTGTTAAAATTATGTTAAATCAACATAACATATAAATCATAACATAACTTTTTAATTTCACTTTAAGAACAAAATAGTAGATGCTTTTAAGGGAAGAGAAAATTACAAGCTAAGGAGAAAAAATTAGAAGTTGTGACCATCTAATAAGGTTAATCTACAAAATGTGCCGGGCTAGTGGGGTATGTGATTGCTTGAAGTGGAATATTTTCATGTATGGTATAAGGATAAAATCAGTTCCGTGTATAAATTATTTTCTCTAACATGTGGTGTTGCCAGAATCCATGTTTCTGTTGATCATTTATACCCGAAAAATCGTTTGAGGACAAAACATTTGTCTGTTCGTCTGTAGTCAAAACGTAAACCGATCAACTGATTTCCTCCATGAGTTAAAATAATTGACAAGACGATTCATGTTCAAATTGTGGTATATTGATTTCCAAAATTTTTCATCTAAAAATTACTGAATAACATGAATTACCTATTTAACACAATAAGTATTTCAACTGATTAAACTCTCTCTCCCTCTGACTGGTTATTACAAGATAAATTATTAATAAGTTTTATTAAAAATCAATTAATAAAATTGTTGTTCTTTTTTTTTGTTTAGCCTTTGTAATTTTGAGTGAACTGTGGCAATTTTGTACAGATTCGGGGCCAAAAATTTATCAAAATTACTCCGTTTTTTTCTTTAAACATTTTGTTTAAACATTTTCTTTAAACAAAGATAGTTCACAAAATGACTGATTTGTTATAGTTATAGGCTATTATTTACTGCTTATTGGATACATAATTCATTATTTTTATTACTAACACCACACATCTCTTTTAAGACAAATTTTTGGGTAACTGAAGCTCTTTAATGATTAAGTCCTGTTTCCTTGTCTGTACACAAATAATTGTTTCCGATAGCTTTATTGTGGTGTGCTGATGGAAAATGTGTTTTATTTTAGGAATTCAACTTCCCAACATTGATTTCTGCTTCATAATTGCAACACATTTCTTGCATTATAAAGTATTAAATAGCAATTCTCAGCTGGATATATTGACAGCCCCTAAAAAAATGGTTAAATTGGTTCATAGGACTTTGATTTTATGAAAACCTTTCTCTGAATTAGAGTTAGCATATTTATTTTTCATCAATATCTTCCATTTCTCTCAGAGAACTACTCAACAAAACTTTCTTTCTTTTTTTCTCACTTTTAATGAGACTGCATGATTTAATGAACAACCTGTTAGTGATAACTGTTGCACTAGTTGCTTTAGTTACTGACGTATTGTTCCTTATTCTTTTCTACTCTTTTTCTACTCTTTTCGTTTATATTTTGGAATGTCTTGCTCGCTGAACTTGTAGCCTGATGTTGTATGAAGTTGGTGATTTTTTAAAATGAGTTTACATTTACAATATTCTGTGTAATTCCAGTTATCTAAATTTATTGGTACCATGGATGATTTATATAATTTAAGAAATTGAAGTTAAAAAATTAGTCAGAAAAACTTTATTCCATAAACTGAAAATAGCAGAGCACAGCACAATTGCTGAGTTCTGTGTTAAAAGAAAATGAATGCTTAATAAAGAAAAATATGTATCAGTTAGACCACAATAGTTTGTTTCCAAGAAATTAAATCTTAGAATTCAGGATAACTTGTTTCACAAAGTGGCGAATGTTTGAATCTCCAATTTTCTATTTTTTCTAAATTCGTTTAGATAATTGAAAGATCTGGTTATTGCAATCTGGATAATTCATTATTCCAGTTATTTGAGGATATATATTTAAGATCTACATATTTGTTCCCAAAACTGCATTAATTTTTTAAAATTTCAATAGCAAATAAGTAATGGAGAAAATAACATAGAAATTTATTCTACAAGGAAATAAAATAAAATTTTATTCACAAATGAAAAAATAGATTCTAAAGTGGAGAGGATGATGAATTTCATGTGTGAATAAAATATATTTATTCTTCGAATGTCACAGTTGTCCATTACCACTACATAACTAAAAGAAATATTTTTAATAAATATTCAAGTACTGTTTGCCGTCTCAAAGGGAAAACTTCTTTTCATTGTTTCACTGAGATTGTTAATGTCAATACCCAAAATTAAATTGATTTATTTTGACTTGGACATATAGCATGAGCAGTGAAATATAAAAAAATTATTTCTCAACAAGCTATCAACTTTATATTGAAATAATTGACAAAATAAATTATGGTTTTTGCAGTAATAATGGATAAAAACATTTGAATGTGATGTTTTGATGATTTTTGCAAGTTTCTGTAAACTAGCAAAAGTCTTTTAAGATGTTAGAAAGACAGTATTAAAATATTTGGTAATTATGTGATGGTGTTAAGTGAAATCCAGTGAATTCTTGGTGTTCGAATTTCCATCAGTTTCCTTTAAATGTTTCTACTAAAATATCTGTTCATGTAAAACTGTTCAATGCATAATAAAAAAATGAAATACTTTCTATCTTTCTTTTAAATTGTTTCGTATTTGTTGCAGAAAACTGAAGTGTGCACAATGGCCTTCCCTTTACTGTTTCTGATACTGTTTAATGTGATTTTAAGACAATTTTTGTCATTAAAAACCAAAGTTTCATATCGTTTTCTATAACATTTCAGTTCATAAAATATTTCAGTTTTTGATAACAAAACATTTTGGAATTTTAAACGGTTCCAAACATATTTCCTACATCTTAAGTATAATTAGTTAAAGATAACACTATAGAACTTACATATATTGCGTTTTTTTATGATTCCTTTTCCATCCAGAACAAAAATATCTACAGTGAACACTCGTGTACACGAATTCCTAGAGACCTAAATAATTTGAGTTCTTATTATCCGATACAAAAAATAAAACTGATACTTATCAATAGACCATGGCATTGCCCATGTCCGTAATCAAAGTGACTGGACGTCCCCTTTTAGCTGGGACAGTACCTTCTTTTGAGTCCATGTCCCGTATTTTTTGAAACTAAAACGGAACGCCGAAATGTCCCGTTTTTGTGACAATGGCTAATCAGCATAAAGTGCCGTCAGCAATTTTATACTGATTACACTTTACATTTCTCATACTGTATTTCTTTGGCTTTGCTTCAGTTCATAAATGGGTATATCATACTCACTTGTACCACGTAACAAGAGTGTTTCACAGTGTATTGAAATCAAATTAGTGGTGCTACAGAATGGTACAGACTTTCTTGGAGTAAAGTTTTCCAATTTCCTTGGTGTGGACTGCCTTTACGGTTTTGCCCCATCGTCTTGCCGGCTGCCATCTATCGCCGCCGAAAGTACACTTTTTGACATTTTCTCAATTTTTCGGTTTCCAAATAGTAGAACCGAAATATTATTTTAAAAATATTGAAGAAACGTAAAACCTCGTCATAAATGGCCATTTTCATTGAAAAATTTGCAGCCAATTTTTAAGAAAACGGCGTTTAAGAGTTAGTACTGTAAATGCGAATTTCACGCTCTTTTTCACAGAAAATGTTTGAGTTTTCAAAACTGTCTTAAAGTAATTTGAGGCGCTGTAACTCACAAATGCAATAGTGTTTTAAAATCGCAGGAAATGTGCATATTCACTGCGTGAGATTATA
>BOPP01000169.1:2047716-2105773 GCA_017312745.1 Gryllus bimaculatus
ATATATATATATAAAAGAATACAGTAAAATGAACTGTATGCTATTTTTATCAGGAAAGTTAGCATTCCCCGTTGGAAAAGTTAAAAGAAAATTTGGAACTGTTTTTGAGAAAATGGCGTTTGAGCGTTTCTGAAAATTCGTAATTTTGGGCTCATTTTAACAGAATACTGTTGAGTTTTCCAGAAACTGTATATGACATTATTTAAAGCATGAATACGCATAAATACAACAATGTGAACAAATTGTCGCTAATGTAAATGAATTATCGATGTGAGAGACAAGTAAATATTTGTAATTTTTGAAAAAACAAAAGAATAGAGCAATATGGTGTTTCTGTCATCTTATAGAGTGCATTCAGCACTATCCCTACTCAAAGTTAAAAGAAAGCATTTGGAGCCGTTTTGAGAAAATGTTATTTTTTAATTTTTTAAAATTGCAAATATTGCACAATATTGCGCGAAAAGTACTAAAAGTTTCAAAACATTGGACTTGATCTTAATGAAAGAACTAATTATGAACAACAAATTTAATTTGAAAGAAAAATCTCTCTCTTCAGTTTTATAGTTGTAGAAAGCCGCCGAAAAAATTCAAACTTTTTTAATTTACGAAAATCCTGAATTAACCGTGAAAACCAGACCTATGTCACCCTTATAAGGGTATTTTACTTTATTCTTACAACAAATGTAAAGATAAAATTTTGATCCTTTTTGAGAAAATTTTGAAAATGTCCGTGGAGCTTCATGGAAAGTACCCCCAAATTTTGAACAATGTTTTTCAAAATTGCCATGCTTCAAGTAGAGCCAGATCGATCGGGGCATACCCATTTTCGAAAAACTTCTACTTATGATTTAGGCGCTAGTGATGTTCAAATTCGGATGGATGTTTTGAAATGGGAAAAAAACTCTTATTCGGCATTAGGGAACCCCAAAACGTGTATTTCCGTTGAAATGTCGATTTTACGCAGCATTACATAACTTTCTTTATACTACGTATATACTCCTTATAAACGTACGTATACGAGAAAGTAACTAGTGGTGCTGCAGTATGGCACAGACTTCCCCATATTAGTTTTCTAATTCCTTTGGTCTCGGATAACTATACGAACTTGCCAAATACTCTTGCCAGTTGCCATCTGTCGCCGCCCAAAGAACATTTTTTAGAATTTTCTTAATTTTTCATGTCCGTAAAGTTAACATGCCCACTTATCACAAAATTCAAAAAGAGTATCCCAGAATTGTGATCTAATTAAAATTTTAAATTTGGATATAAATTAGTTCGTAATTAGAACAAAATTCTGGCATATTTAGTTTTTATTTTTCATGCGTTTTTCGTTTGTGGGTATGCTAATTTAACGGTAAGTTGGCGTACCCACTGTTTAGTGTTGTATATTTTGATGTGCATCTGTAGAACATTTTTAAATGTGGGTATAAGTTAGTTCTTAATTAGAAAAAAATCTATGATACACTTTTTCAATTTTGTTATAAGTGGGTATGCTAACTTTACGAACATGCCAATAGGTACTCTGGAGTTGCGATGGATCCATTATGTGGCAAACTTAGTATTTCAGTGGACACAATAACATCTAAAATTGATTCTAAAAGAAAGAAATATTAAATCTAATTATTTTATTTGGAAAGTCGCCAATAAAAGTTTACCAGTAAACCAAAGGTTTACGACTTTCAATTTTACAATATGATTCCGTGCCTGAATTTATTTGGGCCTCCCCCGGTTTTGAACCAATCATCCGCCACTGGTTTGTGGGTGAGGCCACGAGTCTCGTGTTACTAGCAATCACACTTTAATTAAGGAACTTTAAACCGAACAACCGAATGAGTATACGAAATATTTCAGAATGGACGAGGCAACTTTCAATTTCCTTTATCTTCCTCTCTAATTAAAAAAAATCAACTTCAATTGGGCATTTTCCATTTCCCCAATTTTCCCCATTTTCCACTTCCGGGGAAATAGTGTCATAAGCATAACTAGTGATGCTACAAAATGCCACAGACTTTCCCGAATTAGTTTTCTATTTCCTTTGGTCTCTGTTAGCTACTCGGACTTTCCACATACTATTGCCAGCTGCCATCTATCGCCGCTCAAAGTTCACTTTTCTGAAATTTTTTAAAGTATTGTTTCCTATTAGTAGAACGGAAATATTATTTTAAGAATATAACAGAACAATAAAACCTCATCCTAAATAACAATTTTCTTTGAAAATTTTGGAGCCGTTTTTAAGAAAATGGCTCTTAAGCGCTACTGTATTTTCGAAACTTAAAGCTCTTTTTCACGGAAAATTTTTGAGTTTTCAAAAAACTTCAGTTGAAATCATTTGAAGCACGTTAACTCACAAGTACAATAGTATTTACAAATTGCTGGAAATGTGCATATTAACGGCGTGAGAGATTTAAAAAAAATGTATTTTTGTAATTTTTGAAAGAAAAAACAAACAAACAAGAAACAAAATACCTCGAAAAGAACTTTACGTCATATAAAGAGTGTAATTAGCACTAACAAATTGGAAAGTGTGGGGAAAATGGCGATTGAGCGTTTCTGAAAACGCGGAATTTAGAGCTAGATTTCACGGGAAACGGTTGAGTTTTCGAGAAAATTTATCTGACATTATTTAGAACCACTCGTACTCATAAATATAGTAATATGAACAAATTGCCGCTAATATAAATATTAACCGCGAGAGACAAGTCAAAAAGTTACATATTGTAATTTTGTAAACTCACTATGGGGAACATATTTTATTTGAAGAAAATACTTCTATCTTTACTTTTTTAGTAGAAAGACGACGAAACAAATTCGAACTTTTGCAATATTTGAAAATTCGAAGTTAACAGTGAAAAACGGACCTATGCCACCTTAATAAGTGTATTTTGCTTACAAGATGTGAACAAAAATTTGGGGCCATTTTTGAGGAAATTTTGAAAATGTCCGGGGGGTTTCAGGTAAAGTAAGACAGTTTTTTTTAAATCGCAGTGTCTCGAGTCGAGCCAGATCGACCGGGTAATATCCATTTTGAAAAAAATCTATATATGAGATGGTAGTCGTGTTCACGGACGGACAGACGGACGTTTAGGGAAAAATCACATTTCCGGTTTCAGAGGACCCCAAAAAATCGTTGTATATACGTACGTATACAGGAAAGTAAAAAGGGTGCTCGCGTATCAGGATACTTACGAGATTGACTTGTACCTAGAAGAAGAGTAAAAATTAATACCTAAGCATATAAACTAAAATTGAATTCTACAAGATAGTGGTGAGGCCAATTTTGATATATGAATCCGAAACCCGAGCTGATATGAAGAAAATACCGATCAGATGAACTCACTACGATCGATAGAAGGAAAGACCAGGAGAATCAGGGTAAGAAATCAGGGTGAAAGAAAACTGTGTAAAATAATTGATATTACCAAATTTCTGAAAATGAAAAAGAATGGAATAACCGCATCATAGGAATGAGCGATGATAGACTGGTGTGGTGAAGATAGCCAGGGATATGATATCAGTAGAAACGAGAAACCCTGGAAGGTCGCAGAAAATATTGAGTATGCTGCCAACATCTAGTGATTCCTCGGAATGAAGCGAGAAGAAAAACAGGTGTACAACCTACTAAAACAAGAATAAGCATGCATTTATGTGGTTTTATGTTTATAGCCCGAATGAACAGTATCATACAAAACCTCTAATTGTTCTTACTCTGCAATTAAAACCTTGGTTGCAACATTACCCCATGTGTACTTCTGGGACGTCATGTTATCAAATGCACGATAAAACTTGAACGTTTCAGAGAACATTTTAACAACGATGTATTATAAAATATGAGATGTCATTTTCTTTTATAAAATATCTCACAACTTAATTACAAATAGTAATTAACGAAACGGGTGTATAAAGATGGGTATAATTTCATGAATGGGATGTTAAAGAAAACAAGCGACGATAGCGAATTTTCTTATTTACCATGAGTGCAATTATACCCCTTCATCCACGCGTTACGTTCAATATTTTTCGTTTCCATTAAAGGATAATTTTAATTTTCAGAAATTCAATCATATCTTTACCATTTGAGGTAGGTGTCTGATAACGTCATATTGGTTTTGAACAAGGCCTCTTTTAGTAGGCCTTGCAGTGAATATTTTGTATCCTTACCAGCTTAGATTTGGAAGCGGGGATGTGATTTTCAATGCAACACTCATATTATATCAATATATATCAATTTAACAAACCAACATTTAATGTCTAAAGTGATGGTCATGGATGATAGATGATATATTACATGAAATTTCTTTCAATGTTGAAACATGCGACCTTTTCTTTTAATTTTGACGGTTGACTCAACACAAACTAAAATAAAACTGGTTAGGCCGCCATAAATGCCGATGCTGATGGCATCTTTCTCTCAGCTTCTCTCAATTATTGTTCTACCGCATTTTAGCGGGAGTAAAGCTGGTGATTACCATTGTTGTTGTTGTTGTTCCGGCAGTAGAACACACCCGGCTGGCGGTGGTGTTGACCGACGGGTAGGGGCGGGTCGCCCGGACAGCTGCAGCCAAGACCACGGCCGCGCTCCAGCGTTGCCGTGCTCGTCTCCCTTGTGATAAGGTGATCGCGGATGGCCTACTACCGTAGCGCGGGCTAAGCCGGCCTATGGCACGTAACTGAGTGCAACTGCGCACCGGACCACGGCCCATCAGCCCGGAAGACATGAAGAATATTGACTCCGGCCGTGAAAGCCTACAATGCTGTATCGTTCTCCATGTTGTCGTGGCAGAAGTATATTCCTTCACACAGGTCATGATGAAAAATAAGAACCCAAATCTATAGGTGATTTGCCTGTGAAAATATATTTTATTACATCGAAGCGAATCTTTTATTCACAATTCTTGCCAAAAACGCTCATTTCTGTCTGTATTCAGACTTCAACTTATATATGGTGGGTAGGGATCCCAGAATTAAGAAAACGTGCACAGAATACACATCTCCATACGTGCACGTCATACACAGTTTTTAATTGTTTTTGACAAGAATTGTTTTGAATTTATGTTGCATGTATGTTATTTTACATTACATTGTCAGATGGTATTAACCAATTAAAATCGATACCCCACTCTAAAGTAACTTCTTTTCTGTTGCGTAACTGTTTTTTTGCAATTATATAGGGGAAAATGGGAATCAGAGGTAAATTATCGATAAATATTGTAAACAAACCATATTGAAAAGCCGAAACATATGATTCCACCTACCATTAGTCATGATAACTATAGCCAGTTGATCACTTCACCCAAAGAAAGCTTACACGACGATTATCGCGTTCGCACCAAGAAAGTAAGAGGTTGATGTAAGAATGAGCTCTCAGAAAATAAGGTCTTACTCACGTGAACGTGAAGATTTCTGGAAGAATTAAAATTTGTTGGAACGGGAGTACTTTAAATTGTTTGATACCAACTGCGAGTAATTTTAAACATTCTATAAAAGTTTAAGAATACTAATGATAAAAATGTGCTTGTGCTCTGAATGAGCTTACATGGCCCCCTGGTGCTATTTATACATATAGCAAGAATGGCTGGACGGATGAAGAATTCATATAATGCCTCAAACACTTTAAAACCCTTACTTGACCAACTGCCCAGGAACCAGTGTTGCTGATCTGGACAACCTTGGGAGTCACATCATTTTAGACGCCTACAATAGTTATAAACAAAAAAATACTGTTTGAAGTACTAATGTGTTCATTTTGCTTCATATTTCGGTAGTGACTTCCATTACCCACACCGTGTCTCTCATTACCCGTATGTGAGGGTAATGCGTTCAAATGCAAATATTTGGACATTCAACATTTGAGAGGGTTTTAATGATTTTTTGATTATTTTTTGTGATTAAAACACAAGCTTAATGAGTACTGTGAAATATAAACTACCTACTTGTTCATAGGAACAATTCTGACCGACTGCACAACACTGATTTATATTGAAAAAACAAAAATTTACCTTCATTACCCCCGCTTTCCCTACTATACTGGCCATCAAAAACAAAAAAAATAGTTATTTTAACAATAATATATAACGCATTAGTTTACACTTCTGTTATATAAGTTAAAAAATATTTAATATCCTATAACGACTAATGTACTTCAGCTTCTGGGTCAATGATCTCCATTTCGATCGGAGTTTCGACCTGTTCCCCTGGCCCATTGTGCGAATGCTGAGATTGCCTCTTGTTTTGCTTCTGGACATAAATCTGGTTTTCACTGTGGTTTCACATTCTGAACTTCACTATTCGCACGTTTTGTTGACCTCCCCTTTGTTAGTTGTAAGGGTATAGTCGGGGAGTCTGTGTTACTATTTTGTTAGCTATACTAAAATCTCAAATCTGTTGTTCGTTTACAAATAAGTTTTCTCTAACTGAGGAACGATAATATTTCCGAAAGCTACTACCGTTGCTTTGTTTATACTTTTATTCATCGTTCAACTGTTTAGGGTTAGAAGGTGGGGAAGGGATTCCAGAGATAAAAAAACGTGCGCAGATTGTACTTCTCCCCCATACGTCGCATGCAGTTATTGCTGTTCTTTGGCAGAGAAAATCAAATCAGTGTAAAAACGTTGGCAGAAAGCTTTTGGGCGGCAAGATTTTGTGTGCGCGTAAGCGTTTCTTTGAGCATTAGCCAGTTTTCGGTTGCATTGTGCAGATGCCGTGGTTCGTATTTCTTGTTACATTTGGTATTTTCAGTGATAGTTGCTTTCTTTCGGATGGTTGAGGTTCTGGCAACGTATCTAGTTTACAAATTTGACAAATATAGAACTGCACTACCAAACATGAGATATGCACAAAATTGTAAGAAATAGTGACGTTGATGTTCCAAATTTTTAACTATTTTTCTATGAAGAGTGTAAACGAAAACATTTTTCATTTTGCCACAAAGATGTTTTTTTCGAGACGATATTAATTTTCAAATTTCTCGAAAAAAGCTCGCTTAGCTAAAATTAATTGATTGTAACTCGTGTTGCAGTTGAGACGGAAATTTAATATTTTGCTGCATTAAAGGCCAACCAATGCTCTTCCATTTTATGAAGGTATTGAACGCAGTAACGTTTTTAAAATGCATATTTTGCCTTTTTTATTTTTTAAATTTCTTCAACCCGACAATTTAAGAATTTAAATGTATTATCTAAAGTTATCTACATAAGTGTGCTAAGTTTCAAAGTTGGATTTCGAGAGTAATCTGAGAAATGAAATACAATAGAACTTTCTAGTAGCTGTTATACCGCAGCGTCCGCCGGAGCGTCACCAACAATCACGTGTCAATCAGC
Source organism: Gryllus bimaculatus (assembly GCA_017312745.1). Taxonomy (NCBI): domain Eukaryota; kingdom Metazoa; phylum Arthropoda; class Insecta; order Orthoptera; family Gryllidae; genus Gryllus; species Gryllus bimaculatus. The sequence goes on from BOPP01000169.1 coordinate 2,055,033, forward strand.
AGAAGATGATTATGCTTTCATAGAGCAATAAATAAAAATACCCCTTCTCATGTCACGAATATGTAGTTATGACCTTCCATGCCGTTAAAATGCAAATTAAAAGCATCAAACGGATTCAATTTTATATTAAATGGACGAATCAATTATACGAATATGATTCTGTCAATTAAATTGATTTTTCTATAGCTTATTTTTTTTGTAGAATGTTGTCTATTAACAGATTCATAAGGAAATGAAACTATTTTCTTTGTGCCTGCCAGTGTTTTTTTCTCGCTCTTACTTGGTAAGAAAAAGAACTGTAATCGTCCGCCGGAAAACGGCAAATTTTCGACTGAAAAACTTATTGTGGACGACAGAATGAATGATCGTAATGAGCTTTGTGATCTCAGGGGGCAGGACTTTAGGGTGTGAGAATGTTTTCCCAATGCACAGGAATATATGAAAATCAGTGCATATATTCTTAAACAGTCAAATCACTTTAAAAAAGAACTGAAGAGAACACAAAGAAAACATTAGCACACTCAAAATCATATCAAAATGTCATTTATAGATTACACTCCGAAATTAATAGAATACTCCTCTTAATAACTGTGAAAATTTTAAGCTTCCCAAATTTACATTTTCTTTGCAATCCGCGCACGGAAGTTACCCAATGCTTGACCAGCAAATGTTTGCAAATTAGTAATTAACTTTACTTGATCAAAACATGAACCAAATGGAATTACTTCTTAATCTCCAATAAACTTTACTTTGTTCATCATAACGCTCAACAATTTACATAATTACTGTATGTCATGCTCAAAATATTTACAATGAATTTTCTCAGTTCACACAGGAACAAAACATAAAAATGGACTTCAAAGCTTTTGCGGTTTCTCCTTTGCAATACTGACCGCCACAAATTCTAATTTATTATTCAAATTTCCCTTGATTTTTGTCTCTCACTCACTGCACTAGCACGTTGACGGCGCCGTCTGCCCTCAATTCCCGTTACAAATACTCTCGTTACCTTGTCCGTCGCTCGCGCTCCAGCTGGGTATGCCAACCTCCGGCTATCCCGTCATCGCTGCTGCTCCCGTCTTTGGCCCAATTCCGGCTGCACCGTCGCGTCGTTTTGCTCCCTCGCAGACCAGCCGTCCGCGATGTCTCCCGAAACGCCGTCTTCTCTCTCCTGCCACCAGATCCACATCCAATCTTCTTTCGTCTTTCATCTTGGGCACGCCCGGGACCAGAATCCTCGTCTCTTCTTCTTTCCTCGCCGCTCTTCCTATGCGGCACGTTGACGCGTATTTCTAAGTCCTTACGCATGTTTGCTAACAGATAATCGGTTTTCTAGCGTTCTTTACAACACTTCTTACTCGTGTAGCTAACTGCACATTTCTACTGACGCCTCGCAACAGCTCAAAGTACTCGCTTTCGCGGCCTCTATTCCGCCTCCTACTAGCTATTCCACTACTTTCCAGTCTTTATGAAATATTATACTTTGCCTAGTTAAACACACTTCAGAAGGTTGAATTTTCCGATATCGTACTATTCTTTCGCATGAACAATTTCTTCGCACCGTACTTTCTACAAAATGGTGTCTCACACTCCACACTGATCTAGTTCTCTACGCACGGCCGAACTCTTCGACGCCTCTCACCAGAAGGGTTGAGTGGTCAGATGTCCGGCCTCTCCTGCAGGGGTAACATTTGGTCATGACCCCTACTGTCTGACCCCACCACCATGATGTGAAAGTCCATCGGCGGAGCTGCGGGCAGCAGATACCAGGCCGCGATGTTTTGCACCTTCAGTAGCGGTTCGCCTGTATTGCGGGGGCATGTCTTGGCGTCGCCAAAGCATATATATATATATATATATATATATATATATATATATATATATATATATATATAGTGGCGTTTGAGGCTTGCTCCAAACACCCCAGCAACCTACGCTGCTTCGGCGACGGTCACTACAAGGATTAGAAATCTAACTACTGCGAGAAAGTCTGTGCCATACTATGGCATCACTAGTTTTATATATTTATCATACGCCGTAAAACACGAGGAGAAACTTTAATGAAAATATTTCGTGCGGGTTTTCAGAAAATATTGTTAGAAATAGCATAACTTTCGGACAATAATTAAGCGAAATCAGTTAATTTGTTCAAAAAATTGTACATGGCCTCTTTAAAAGACCTGAATGTTTACAACATATTTTGTTTAAAGCAAAAATAGCTCTCTTCAATTTTGTGTTTTTGAAATGTTCGCCGAATGATATCCGAAAAGAGACTCGTACCATATTTTTTACCATCTCATATTATATATGTGGAGACAATTTAAAGAAGAAAATGGAGCGGTTTTTGAGAAACAAAATCGTAAATTTCAAGCGCTAATTATGCCAAAACTACTATTTTTTTAAAAACTTATACATAACCTTTTTTAAAGAGCTAATTTTGTCCAACAGACTTTGTCTGAGGCAAAAATCTCTATCTACAATTTTGTGGTTTTAAAAACGTTTTGGTTGCAATTTTTGAAAAACCGAGCAATACCCGGAAATGCAACTAGCACCATATTTTTAAGGTCCTTTATTACAAAAGTGAAGAAAATTTAAACAACAAATTTGGAGCGGTTTTTGAGAAAAGAAATTTGTGATAATTTAAAGCGCAAATTTTGGAAAAACTACTCATTTTATCAAAACCTTGCACACCTTTTTTTAGACCTAATTTTGTACAACACACTTTTTGAGGAAACAATTTCTATCTTAAATTTTTGCAGTTTTAAAACTTTTTGCAATTTTCGAAAAATAGGGGATGTTAACGAAAATAAGATCTAAACCATTCTGTTAAACGTCCTTCGTACTATTCAACCACAAAATTTAATCAAAGAAATGTTGAGCCGTTTTTTGAGAAAACTTTGAAAATGTTTTTGATACTTCATGTGAAGTACACACAGAAATCAAAATAACCGTTTGAAATTCCCAAAGCCACGAGTTCATTCAGATCGATTGAGGAATATCAATTTTGAAGAAAATCTGCTGACCGGTTTAGGCGCTAGCGTTGACCACAGACGGACAAACAGACAGAGCGACGTTCTGCCGTCAAACGATTTTTCGGTATGAAGAATGAACAAAACATGGATTCTGGCTACAACACGAGTTAGAGGACTATTCCTCGTAAATTGTGCAACAGGATGTATCCAACTTTTTCGTTACTATAACACGGCAATAAGGATTTTTCTGGCGAAATTTGGCGTTTTCTGGCGCACGATTACATAACTTTCTCTTCTTACGAAGAATTCGTAAGGCGCGAAATTAAAAAATGAATGAAGACACTATTATTCACTACAGCTTGTATATCAAACAGTAATTGATGACATCTCCATAAGCATCAGGGCATCAACTGATGTCACTGAGTGCCGCTTGACGTGAGAGGTCCTTGACGAATGTAGGATTCTCGACTTTTCGACAGTTGCAGCTTCTAAGTTACTAGTTGAGATATATAACCATATTATAGAATGGTCTATCCATAAAAAGATGCAACTGCTTATACAATTCATGTATTTAGAGGTTTCACCCTGTCGACGAGAGAATATGTACCGTACATTTATAGTAGTGGAAGTATTAATCCGACGCGTCCCAGTTTGCTAAATGTTACTTCTGTGTAAGAGTTTGTTCGTCTATAGTTGCGCCAAAACTAACAGTTGAATTATCTTTATCACTTGAAAACAGTTTTGTTTTGTGTGATTCTATTATACAAGGTGAAAATTTTAAACGAAAAAGAAATGCAAATCTCATTCAGTTATTTCTTTGTGTGAGTGCATTAAAATATGAGTAATATGTTTATAGATGATATTTTATTATTATCATATTATAAATGAATTTATTAACGTCTACGTCGAAAATCGTAGACTAATTACACGAACTTTAGGGACATGCTGCTCTAGAATATTCATTTAGGGTATTCCTAGTCATGCGTTCTTTTCAAACCGAATTTTGTATCGAGAATTGTTGGTGGGCGTTACACTACACACAAAAATGCTCTAAAGTTGATAAATGCAAATGAATGCGGCTATTATGCAACTCCACAATCATGCTTACACGGGTCTCTACGTGAAACATCTGCTGTCTGGAACAATTCTTATCTGGGCTTCGCTAATCTCAGAGTGAGATACGCCGTAGGTACTACATTTCCCGAGGGAACTTGCTTATGCGTATATGTGCCCAGTACAAAAGGCTCATGATTGAAAATGAAATTGTGTATGAGAGGCAACAAATTTTGCAAGTATCATAAAAAATGTCAGAAATTAGAAAAATAATATTTGGGCCCTTCACTCAAGTTTGTTTTGAGATGAAAATGTGTGGGAAATAACGATAATTGTTCATTTTTCTTTTTCACCTTATGTGAACAGAACTAGTGGTGCCACAGCACATACTTTTTCGCATTCCCTTCTAATTGCTCCGCAATATTATACTTCTACGTGAACCTGCAAAATGTTGTCAAACAGATTTTTTTTTTTTGCACTGAGACTCGAAGTCAGATTCTCCGAGTTAACTCGCCGTGCGCAATACCTCTACGCCATGGAAACAGACTTGCACTCCAACTTGGGCAAGAGAAAGAGAAAGGAATGATCGCGCGCGGTTCATAGCTCATTTGTTAGCGTTTTGCTTCGGCATTCGTTTGGTATCGGAGAAACCAAATAGGTGGGTAGAGAAGAGCCGCCCAAAATCTCCACTAACTTTTTATTGGTCCAAACCATTTGGTCCTGGGAATGAATATTTCTTTTGAGTTCATTTCGCACGTCAGCGAGCTCTTTATCTTTATTGGTTTGAGAAGTAACCCAGGTTCCTATCGAAGTTAAAGTTTTCCTTGTATTGATGCTTAGATATGATTTAACCCTGTTAAAACTAATTTCAGCAGTTACGTCTTCAGGCGTCACAGTAAATGAGAACTCAATAAAATTTTGATCCCTCCTAGCCGCCGAGTGATATCGGAATGGACCGTGTCTATTATGGATATTTTGGGGCTTTAGAACTTGGCGCGGGCGCCGCAGGCCAGTGCTTCTTTTTGGGTTAGTCTCCCCTCCGCAGGCACCGTAACGGCAGTTTCGGGTCGAGTCATAGCATGACGTCGCCCCTACTACGAGTATGAATGGGGCTGCGAGCGCCAGGGACTCAGTTGGTAAATCAGCTCGTAGCTCAGATCAGTGGTTAGTAATCCAATTCAGGAAGTTGGTGGCTGAGTGTGAGAACTCGAGCGAAGTATCTACGGGAACAGTGCCGTGAGCTATATTGGAAATTGGTGAGCTGTATTTTAATTAGGGACGTAGATTGATTACAAACTCTTTTCTGCTGATATGCATTTTTGTTGTGTAAAAAGTGAACTGGCTTGTAATGGTACGATGTGGATATTAGTTATGATAAAATCAAGCTAAATAAACTTGTTATTGGAGTTTCATGTTAATTTCTGAACATAACAATATCAATGACAGAAAAAACAGATTTAAATAGAACTAGCACAGCCGAAATGATTGATATCTGGCCTATTGATTCATATCTGGAAGTATAGCAACCTCCTGATTGAGGGATTGCACCGATCCACTTTCGGGAAGTCAATGTCTACCACTACAAGTTCCTCTGTTTTAGTGTTTGCGTCTAGTTTTTGCGAGAATCGGTACCAGGCTCTTTACTTGTCTCTACCTGCAAAGACGATTCTGCCCCTTTTCGATAGGTGTTAGAACAGGGAATCACTGGCTTTCTTCCCGTCTGAAGGTTAAGCCTTCGATACGGGGGAGGGGGTCGAGAAGAAATCAGTATAGGGTTTGACCAACTGGAGGAGACTAATGATTCTGGGAGGCAAGGTGATAGCCCGATCATCGGATGGGGACATGATGATTCTACATTCACAATAGCTTTAGCTTTAATAGCTGCTAAAAATCTTCGGTAAGCAGTCTCTTTTCTTTCCTCGCCCACCTGTAAGGCGGTCTTACCCAGTCGAACAATTAAATTCTCGTTAGACTGCTCTTTCTCGAATGGAGCCTTTTCAAAAGTGTCCTTCGAAGAGAAATCTTTCCCTGCTCTAAGCACAGCAGTCCTGCCACTAACTTGCACTTTGGTTCTCTAAGCTTTATGTGCAGCGAACATGATACAAATGTTGTGAAAGCCCTGATTTGGTAGCAAATTTTAATGGAATATAACTCATAAATACAGTCTCCTTTGGGTGCTTATAGTCCCGGGGGCTTCGGAAAATGCCTCAAAATTGATAGCTTCTCTTTGAAATTCTTGCTGCATTTGGAGCATATGTTAGGGGGACATCACTATGAATGGTATCGATACCGAAACATTTTAATTAAATCGATGGCTTTAAAGCCACCATCCCGTTTCAAGGCACAGTGTGAGCAGCGACTATTCTCGAAGGGAATACTAATCATGAACCGCGCCACCATGCACTCTCGAGTTCAGGGCTTCGTCCATAGTGCCCGCTGCCAATCGCTATGGAGCACGGCATATCTCCGATACCACTACTCTTTTGGACAGAAGAAAACTCTAATTGACGGGCCCTGGAAAGGGAAAGGTGGATAAATCCTGTTGCTATATCTAGTAAATTACCTCCTCTAACACGTGTTTTAGCCAGAATTATTGTTATGTGGGTACTTTATACCGAAAAATCGATTGCGGTAAAACCCCCATCAACCGTTTATGGTCAACGTTAATACCTAAACCGTTCTGTCGATTTTCTCCAAAATGTATTTTCCCCGATCGATCTGAAATAACTCCAGGATTTAGATGTTTTAACCAGATATTTTGATTTTTGAGATTACTTTACACGAAGCCTCAAAAACATTTTCAAAATTTTCTTAAAAATGACTCGAATTTGTTTATTAATTTTTACTGGGATAGCGTAAAGAACACTAAAGAGAATGGCGCAGGTTTCATGTTCGTTGAAGTCCCAGGTTTTTCGAAAATTGCACAAGTGCAATTTTTGGGGGTGTCTTCTTACAACTATAATATTGTAGATAAAGATTTTTTTCCTTAATGAAATATGTTCCTTAAAGACAACTTGAAATAAGATAATGTGCAATATTTCAAAAATAGGATACTTTTTGCGTAATTTTGTCCGAAAAATGGGATATATTTAAATTGTTTTAACATTTTTTTGTCTAAAACGGCACCAAAGTTTTTCGTTAAATTTTCTCCTCGTATTGAAGGACGGTAAAAAAAAGAGGTTGCTAGTCCCATTTTCGGGGAACTCCCTGTATTTTCGAAAAATTTAAAACTATAAAATTGAAGATAGAGATGTTTGCCTTCAACAAAATTGGTTCTAAAACAATCAGTTTCTTAAAACAGGTCACGTACAATTTCTTGGAATTAAAACACAGTACTTTTTGCGTAGTTTGGTCTTGAAATTAATGCAATTGATTATATAACATTTTCTTAAAAACTGCTCCCATTTTTTTCTTCACAGATAGAAGAAGGGACTGTTAAAAGAATGGTGCAAGTCTCATTTTCATTTAACTCTCCAAATTGTCGAAAATGGCAAATTTATAATTAATGCGAGAAAGTATGTACTGTTGTATCACCACTAGCTTCTTAAATGTCTGGTAAGAATAGAGTAAAAACATTTATAAGGGTACGATTTTCATTGTTACCAAAATTTTCGAATATTGCATTTTTAAAATTTTTTTCGGGGATCTTCCTACAGATACAAAATTGAAGATAGATATTTTTCCTTAGAATTAAATTTGCTCTCCACATTTAGTTCTACCATTAATGTCATGTACTTTTCTAGAAATTTTTAGCAGTTTTCGCGCAATATTTATTGAAATATATGCATTATTCAAAAAAATATCAAAAACAACAATTTCTTCAAAATGGCTACAGAGGTTTTCTTTGAACTTTTGGTTGAAATAGTGCAAAATGTGTTTAAGATGACACAAATGCCACTTTATTCTATTATTTATTTCTTAAAAAATTAAACAATTGTAAGTCTTTGACATCTCTCACGTCGTTAATATATACATTAACGGCAATATGCGTGCATTATTGAATTTGTTAAAAGAGGTACTTCATGTGATGTTCTATAAAGTTTGTCGAAAACTCAGTGTTCTATGAAAATAAGTTCAAAATTCCGCATTTTCAGAAACGCTCAAACGCCATTTTCTCAAAAACGACTCTAATATAGGAAATGACGCTGGCTAGGAAACGACCTGTCAACGCTTTTCATATTTAAATCTGCTCATGATATGTGTCTGAAAAGCTGAAGTAGAGACGCCTGATAAGTTTTATCTCTGGCGTTTTATTACTTATCAGGAGGTTGATAAGTACAAAACTCTAACATTAATCTAAACAAGTGGACGCACCATTGACACTCATTTTCTCACAGCATGTAAATACTGTGTTGTATTTACGTTGAAGATCTACAATTAAATGCCCAGAATAAAGATGTAACTAACAAAACCACATTTTTACAGGAGAAGGTTCATGTTTGTAGGATCTTTTACATAAATTTAGCCGTGAATCCTTGGCTTTAAGTAAGAATACAAATTCGTTCAATTTCGATAAACAATATCTCTTGTTTTTTATGCCCTTAACTAGGTTATTATATATTTTGAAAGTGTTACAATGGCAAACAGAGGCGGGATTTCGGATATTTAATTGGGGGGGGGGCAAAGGATTCCCCCGCATGAGATGGTAAATTATTCCCCTAAACCAAATGGTATATGAGTAGTTACATTATAATTCTAAAATCAACATAATATTTTTGAAAAATGTCTTAGCCCCCGTCCCACCACCCACACCCCTCTACATCCAGAAATATGTTTTTTTTATTTTCATTTTTTCCTCAACTTAACACTATTTTATTTGATTGAAAAATATGAAAAATTACAAAATAATGTAGTCTATCAAAAATCTTTTTTTTTGTTGATATTTTCTCGGCGCCAAATTCAAAGGCAAAAGGTTTTTTTAAATAAAATACCAAAAAATTATTGTTACTGTCTTAGAATCCTCAAAATCTCAAAAAGTCTTTGGAACCAGGTTTTTTGAAATTTTTTAGATTCTTCTGATTGGATTCAAAACAAATAATCAGTTCCCCGCCAGGAGGTAGAGGCGCTTTGAATGATGTCACTTATGTCTCTATTTGTGCATGGGAATCGGTCGAACTGTGAGTGACGGATCACTCACGCATAATTGCAGTTACTCAAATACTATGTATGAACTAGTTGAATGTGGCGTCGCCGACGCTGTAAACTGTTTTTAGAGTATTTTCATGTGTTGAAAATGTATGTCTTCCATATCTTTGTTCAAATAAGTTCTTACAGTCTCTAGCATTGGACATACCAATGAATCGTAGCTAATAATGTTTTACGCCTGTTTAAAAATGTCCAACCCCAAATGACCTTGTATGTTACCTCCATAGGGGATATGAACAGGTAATATTGCAATTTCAAGTTTATAAACGCCGTAAAAATACTTGCAGGTACGAATGCTCTGAATGGTTCCAATTCAGTACAGCAACATTCTTACGTTTTTTGCTCATATGCACAAAAATGCACTTAAAAATCAACTGCTCTTCAGCGTTATTCTCTCATAAGATCATTCTCAATTAGTTCCGAACATTCTGTCGTAAAATCTTCTACTACTACACTTTATTCTTTCCCAGATTTGCTTAACTCTTTCATGATTTTGTCCCCTAATTTTTGAAGAGATGAAAACTCCGCAAAATCAGTCTGTGATCACTTCTACTTCTGCACTTGCACTTGCTCTTGCACTTGCTAGGCGAATCTTTATAAACTTTAAAGGGCGACTTTTTTCTATGCTTCTGTGAATAAGGTGGTAGTTACGTTTTAATAAGAATAAATTGTTACTCACACTCATATGAAAATCGGTATTTGCACGCTTAAAAATGTAAATGTGAATAGTCAAAAGTAAGAATGTAATTGTATACAGTTTGGTTTTCTTCGTATTTACCTGAAGTTCTTCAAGGTTAATAAGTTCCCGGCAATACTGTACGTAGAGTTTTGCAATTGTATTTTTAAAAATACGTTAGTACGGATGCAAATTATATGACATCTGCCGCGCGGTGCACTTGTTGCATTCAACGTAACCTACGTACATCTATTTAGGTGGCGTTGCTTTAATTCCTGGCTTACTTACTAAGATGGCAGCGCTAAAACAAGCAAAAACCCGTGTTTTGGATATTTCTTAGAATCTTCTGTCCCGATCCGAAAACAAATTATCAGTTCTGCACCAGAAGTCCGAGACGCGTCGTAAGACACATCATACGTTTCGATTGGTGCCCGGGAAGTGGTCTAACCGTAAGTGACGGATCCGCACACACGCACGCTTACAGTTACTGAAATACCGTAGAGGAAGTTTTTCTCAAAATAAAGAAAAAAGTAAATCTTTTATAATATAAATTTGAAGATCCGCCAAATGAAATGTCTAAATCACCGGCTACTTGGACCCTTAGGGTACTATTTGGATCCTCGCGAAAAAAATGTTTTCAGCTGTTGTAGTCGCTTATCCATTGCATTGACCAGTTAGTTTGAAGTTGCGTCCGTGCGATGGCAAGACAGTGCAGCATTAAACATGTTTAGCATAATTCGTATGTTCACCTGTACGTTACAGCACTCTATTACGTGTCTGAGGTCGAAATTGGCCGAATTTTAGCCCCGCAAACTTTTATCTCTACACTGAAGTTCAAGATCAGGGGATCAGTTTACATTTCGGTTATGATATATTTGTTAATAGAACGACTATGATAACGTCATTAGTAGAACGCATTCCTCATTTTTTCCAGATTTTTTAATTGTGAGCACAAAGTCTCAAAAACCGAGCTACTAGGACCCACGCTCACAGTGGAGTCAAGTAAACCAAAACTCTCTTTTTTATCGCTTTAATGTGTTATTAATTTTAATTTAATATTTAAAACTCCAACAAATGTGATTTTCTCTTTATTTTACAGTAATATAACTGTTATATTACACAAATAGAAAATATTTTCTGAAGTCGAAAATATTTGGATTATAAGGATCATCAGCTTGAGGAATGTTTGGCTGCAATTGTCAGGAATAATGTCACAAAGACAAGCTGAAGCTTCTTTCATCGTCGATCGACTAATATGTCGATAGACTATAAAAAGGGGACGAAAGAAGAAATACGTTCAGAAATCGTGCCATTCAAAAATGTTTACTGAAGACGAAAAATTAGTCTTTACAAGACATTATGGCCAAACAGTAATTTCAGATTTTCTGTTGATGAACTTGATTTCAGATTTATGGTGAAGTCTTACTTTCTTATGGGTGGCAGAACTGTTTCAGTTTTCGAAGATAATCTCTCAGGGCGAGAATGGGCGCAAATAGCTTTTAGGCATTAACTGTTACCGATAAAAAATTGGATAATAAAAATTGTATTTCCAATATTGAAGTTCTGTGTTCTTCGTGTTGTAGTATATTGAGATTCATGTTTGTAGAAGAAAACCTAGGAACACATGGACTAGGACGTGGTTTTATGTACGAAAACATCGCGTGGGTTCAAGTAGCCCATACAGCAATGTAACGTGAATCAATTTAAAAAAAATATTATTTGTGATTTGTGTTAAATATAATAATTAAAAATGATTAACAAAGAAAAAATACAAAAGTATTGAAAAATTGGGTCTAAGCAGTCTGAAATTAAAAAAAAATTGTCCCAACATTGGGGCGGGGGCAGTTGCCCTCTGAATTCCGCCTGGAAACCAAATGTATCATTGCGAGAGGCGCACTCGTAATTTCTCTCCGGGGGAGAGGGGGGCTACAGCTGATTTGTTTTCTTATTAAGAATTTTTCAGATGTGCTTAATGTATGTGTATATTTATTTTATGATTTATAGTTAATGTTTATTACATTAACCATTGATACATTGAATGACTTTCATTAATAGAGAAAATTAGTAAGAAGCTTTATTTTTTAATATACACGATTGGTTTCTGTGGGGGAGTGGAAAGCGCCATGGGTGCACCTTTGATAATAACGGGATCATAGCGATCTTAACGAAAAAATAACATTGCTAAAATACAATAATGATATTAAGGATTTCCTTCTTTCATAAAATCTGATGAAAAGAATAAGATTTTTATATAAGTTCAGGGACAATTTTTTGAAAAACTGGAAGTATTCGCGTAATTTCTGCTTCAATTTAATAGAATTTATACAAGATTTTTTAAATACGGTAAATTAATGATGATGACTGGTATCAAAAAACATATTATGCTAAAAATCGTTTCGACCGCTTAGCGACCATCTTCAGAGCTGAAATTAAAATTATAGAAATAGAATTCCATTAAAACATAAATTATAAGATAGTACAAAATATTATATACAAAATATTGACATTGTATGCCAGATGTGTAAGTAAACTGGGTTGTAAATACCTTGCAGCTTCCAGGCCGAAAACTAAGTTCTGCAGTTTTTAGAGAGTGTGTCTTGTTTAAGAACAGAGCGTCGGTCGACAGCGTGTGGTGGCGGTAAGAGGGGTGGGGCGTGGGCGAAGGGTTTTGAGGGGGTGGGGTGCTGGTGTAGGCGTGAGGAGGGGTCGGGCGGGCGAGCGAATGTGAGTGGAGTTAGGGGTGTACACGAATTTTATGTTTGGGGTGTAGATGTATTGTGTAAAGCTGTCAAGTTGTCTGGTGGTGCCTATCCATGGTGCCAACACGTCTGTGCCAGTGAAGGAGATTTTTTAGAAGTGGATGCCCAGAATCAAACAGCGTATTTTCCCAATTGTCCATAAATATATCAGCTAATAAAGGTGAGAGGAGTAAACCTATGGGAAATCCAGAATCTTGCGTGTAAAATTTGGCATTGATTTGAAATAGTTGGCATCTATACAACAGGAAATTAGATTGTTCAGTTCAGTTTTGATGGGGACGCCACATTGTGATCTGTCAATTTGGTCTTTAAGAATATTCCTGCTGTCAAATGCCACATCAAAAGAAACAAGTTTACCGTTAGAGGGCCCTGGATAATCCTTTATCTTGTTAGCATAATATATTTTTTGATTCTAGAAAACATCTTTAATTTTCCGTATTTAATTTTTAGACGGTATTTACCTCACCAGCGATCTAATTAAAATATTTTTCTCAAAAACGCCGTCACATGTTTTGTTTAATGTTTCCACGGATAGTGCAAAGGACGCTTAAATCATGACGCAGACGTCATTATTGTTGAACTCTCTAAATTTTCGAAAGTTGGATTTCTTATAAATACTGGGAGAGACAATTTGTTTTTTAAGTATCGGCTCAAATGTTTTTAATTTAATCAAATCTGTTGTAAAAATCATATCTTTAAAAACGATCCTGTACAGCTTTTTGTAAAAAACTAGTAGTTTTCGCGTATTTTCTGCTTTAAGTTAATGCAATTTATAAAAAAGACATTTTCTCAAAAACGGGTCCAATTTGTTTCTTTAAACTTTTGGAATAATCCTTTATTGGGGAAAATATCGCAGGAAATAAGAAAATTGGACAGATCTCATTTTCGTTTCATAAATTTCGAATAATGTAAATTTTGTGAATTAAAAATAATGCGAGATAGCCATTATTTTTTAAGCGACGGCAAAGTGAGTACGGCGTGGTGAGTTTACCCCATAGACCTGAGTGCGAATCTCAGTGCAGAGAAAAAAATTGTGCTGGTAGGATACAGTTTTGCAGGTTTATGTAGTTGTACGATATTGCGAAGCCGTTAGAATTAATGGGAGAATGTATGTGCTCTTGGAGCACCACTAGCTCTATAAGAATTCCCTATAACATGAGTTTTGTCAAAAATTCGCCGTTTTTTTTGTCACGGACGATTGCATGGAGAATGTTTACATTATCACAGGAAAAATACGTTTCATGATTGTCCCTAAAGTGTAGTTTTGACTATACTCGCCGTGAAAAAGGTTTCCTATCATAGCCAACTTCGCCGACACGCCCCACTTCCATATTTGGTGTGCCAACAAACTGATTCATAAATCAAATTGTCCCTGATCACGCAATCAGGTATAGCAGGCAGGTTTCACGTCACTGCAGATAAGGCCCCATGCCCTTCACTCGCCGCGCGCGGCCACACCCCACGCCCAAGCTTCCTGCTCCGCGCCTCCGACGGGAGGTCGGCACGCGATGCAGCAGCATGATTTGGCTCATTTCTCCTCAGCCGCTTTGGATGGACTTTATGGAATTATCAATATTTACGACGCCATTTTTTACTTTCCCGTATACGTAGTATACGCACGTATATACGGAGTAATATACGTAGTATAGGGAAAGTTATGTAATACAGCGGATAATCGATTTCGAGATTTCAACGGATATACACGTTTTGGTGTCCCAGACACCGAAAAGTGGTTTTTCAAAACGTCCAGTCTGTCCATCCGTCCGTCGGTCTGTCCGTCCGTTTGATGTCTGTGAAAACTACTAGCGCCTAGACCATGCGTAGGATTTTTTCCAAATTGAAGGAACCCGTGTCAATCTGACTTGATTTTTGGCGAATTTTTGAGATTTTGAAAAGAAAAATCTTTAAAATTTGGGGGTACTTCACATGAAACCCTCCGGGATTTTTCAAAATTTTCTCAAAAACGGCTCCAATTTGTTTCTTTAAATTTCTTGTAAGAATACACCAAAATACACTTATAAAGGTGGCATAGGACCGATTTTCACTGTTAACTTCGCATTTTTTGAAAATTTCGAATTTTTCGGATGTTTTCTTACAACTACAAAATTGAAGATACAGATTTTTCCTTCAATAAAATGTGTTATCTATACTGAGTTCTTACATGTTTCGAAATTTTAGAAGTTGCGAGCAATAATTTTAAAAAATTACAAAAACAAGTTTTTCTGAAAAACGGCTCCAATTTTTTTCCTTTAAGGTTTTGGTCGGGATAGTGCTAAATGTGATAGTGATCTATAAGATGACATAGACGCCATATTGCTCGATTCTTTTGTTTTTTCAATAATTACAAAAATGTAATTTTTTTGACTTGCTTCTCAGGTCGTTAATATTTACGTTAGCGGCGATTTGTTGACATTATTGTGTTTATGAGTAGATGTGCTTTAAATAATGTCATAAAAGGTTTCTCGAAAACTATTTCAAAATTCCGCGTTTTCAGAAACGCTCAAACGCCATTTTCTCAAAAACGGCTCCAGATATTTTCTTCAAACTTTTCGAACGGATAGTACTAATTTCATGCTGTGACTTAATGTTCATTTCGCGGAATTTTTGTTTTTTCAAAAATTACTTAACTGTATTTTTTTTAAATATCTCTCACACCGTTAATATGCACATTTCTAGTAATTTGTAAATACTATTTTATTTGTGAGTTAATGTGCTTCAAGTAATTTCAAATGAAGTTTTTTGAAAACTCAAAAAGAGCTTCAAATTTCGAAATTACAGTAGCACTTAAGCGCCATTTTCTTAAAAACTGCTCCAAATTTTTCAAAGGAAATTGACATTTAGGACGATGTTTTACTGTTCTTTAATATTCTAAAAATAATATTTCCGTTCTACTATTAGAAACCGAAAAAATTAAGAAAATTTCAAAAAATGTACTTTAGCGGCGATATATGGCAGCAAGAAGAGTTTGTGGCAAGTTTGTGTGGCTAGCCGAGACCAAAGGAATAGAAACCTAATACGGGAAAGTCTGTGCCATTGTGTAGCACCACAAGTTTTTTTTCATTCTATCACAGAGTTTTGCTACTTTTCTATTATGAGATATTAAAATCATTCTGTTAAGTGTAAATATAATAATAATAACAACAACAACAACAACAATAATAATAATAATAATAATAATAATAATAATAATAATAATAATAATAATAATAATAAAATCTTTAAAGGGGTTGAGCAATGGTTACTTGTACCTGGAAACCGAAGGTTTTGTAGCAGCAATTCAGGATAGAGTAATAAGAAGTAAAAAAATGAGAAACATATTTTAAAAACATGTGATATCGACAAATGTTGTCGATGTGGTAACAACGGAATCTAATGAGCACATAATGGCTGGGAGCAGTTCTTTTTCAGAGAGTGTCTATTTAGGCAAACATAACCAAGTGGCAAAACTCGTTCATCGAACTGGGAATGAAACTTGGAATGCTGCGGAATAATCCTCCAGCATACTACAAGTATGCTGTGCTCGAGACGAATACGCACGTCTTATACTGGGATCGGCCTGTTATGGCGGATAAAACGGTTGATCATAATCGCCCTGACATCCTCATAAAAGACCAAGAAAAACAAACAGCTTCTATAATCAATGTTGCAATCCCTTTGACTCACAACTTGCGAAGTCCGAAGCGGAAAAGTTGAGAAAATATGAGAACTTGGCAAATGAATTAAAAAATCATTTGGAAGTTACGAGTATACGACGTCTCCCATTTCTCCACTGTCATATGAGTTGAAGGAGTTATCTCTAGGAACTATAAAAGAAGTCTGGAGAATTTAGATATCATAAATATCTTTGACGAAGCCCAGAAATTCACCCTCCTTCAAATATGTCATATTGGCAGAAAATTCTTAAATGACCTACATTCTTAAATGACCTACTTTCATGTAGGTCAGGATGAATTTCCTTCCTGCGCAGTCCGAGCTTAGTCCTATAACATTAGTTGGACAGGTGAAAGTTTTCCCTGCTAAAGAAGAGAAAATGTGAAAAATCGAAATAATAACAATAACAACAACGACAACAACGCAACGACAACGACAACGACAACAACGACAACGACAAAGACAACGACAACGACAAAGACAAAGACAAAGACAACGACAAAGACAACGACAACGACGACGACGAGTCAACTGCTAAGGTCATTAGTCCCGTAAGTGTTAGATCCGGCCCCGACTAGCGGGCTTGTCCAAACCATGTATATTCCACCAGCGGGGCACCGCCCAGCCGGGACATGTTCCGGCATGTGTGGTAGTGTAGTGCATGTAGATGTAAGTGTGTAAGGAATGGGAGGAAAAGATCGCGCGTGGTCCGTGGCCCGTTTGGTAGGGTAGTAGTGCCTTTCGCATCGGAGAAACAATGGAAAACGGGTCAGAGCAGCCGGGCGCTAGAATTCCCACCCAAACAGCGACAGAACTCGACCTAGCTATCTTGCTATTGTCGGAAATCCTGCCACCGTAGGGACTCGAACCTAGGATCTCCTTGTCAGAGGCACAGCAGTGACATCAGTTGATGCCCTGAGCCCCCTCAATTAGCTTTTTCTTTGAAGCATAAATAATTACTGACACGTCTTGAATTCTGACACCTTTTGATGATAGAAAATATAATCTCGGAATCGCGGAAGTTTGTATGACGCATGCCAAATACTGAAAACTAGCAAAATGTGGCGTTGCGGACGCTGTAAACTGTTTTAAAAATAGTTTCATGTGTTTTGCAAATGTCTTTCATACTTCATTTCTTTCATGCCAAACTTTGTTCAAATATGTTCTTTCAGTATCTGGCATTGGACCTACTTATGAATCGTACGTAGTACCTGATAATGTTATACTCCCATTCAAAAGTTTCCAATACCAATGGCCTTGTGTGTTACCTCCATACGGGATATGAATATGGTGTTATTGCAATTTCTAAATTATAATCGCCGTAACAAATACTTTGAGGTTTTGATGTCAATAGTTAAATTTTAGTACAGCTTCATTTTTACGCTTTTTTTGGTAACATGCACAGAAATGCACATAGCACATTTACATTAGCACGAATGCTAAATGCAAAAATGCAGATCATTCCCAATTAGTTCCGAAAATTCTATCTCAACATCTTTTACATTTGATTCTTACACTGATTTCCCTAAAACTTCCATATTTTCTCCTCTAATTTTTAAGAGATTAAAACTTCATTAACTCAGTCTAATTTATGTTCACTTCTACTTCTACAATTGCTCGATTAATCGTTTTGAATGCGAATATAACATTAAAAGGTGACTGTTTTGTATGTGTATATGAATAAGATGTTAGTTAATTTGAAGAAGAATAAGTTGTGGGTCTCATTCATTTGAAAATCAATAGTTGCACACTTATGTAAGAACGTATAAGTACGAAGTCGAACATAACGTTTATTTATTCTCCAGCATTACTCACAGTTTTGTTTTCTCCCTATTCACTTGAAATTCTTCAAGTTCAATAAGTTCCGAGGCAATACTGTTCGTAGGTATTCGCAAATTTATTTTTTTAAATTCGATGTTTCGACTCTCAATTGATATCAAACTGCAGAACGATTTACGATGTAATTCAATTGTTTACTTAATAATGTCAACTTCAGTGTTGCCAACGTCGTGAAAGAAAATGATGTATTAAGCAAAAAATGCCCTAGGCTTCTGGTATTTAATGAACGCCACCTACATAGATCGATTGGGAGGATAGGAGGCGTTCGTTTAATTCCTGGGATTGTCATTAAGTTGCAGCGCCAAAATACGAAAAAACACGTTTTTGGAAATTTATTTAAATCCAGCGAGATCCTAAAACAAATGATCAGTTCCCCATCAGGAGACCAAGACACGTCGAATGGCACCTCATACGTCTCGATTGGTGCACGGGAAGTGGTCTAGCCACCAGTGACGGAATAGCAAAAATAAACACTGCACATCTTCACACTGAAGAGTTCTATTCAAATACTCTATTGTGATGCAACGCTGATTCTTCGACCAGTAGAAAAGCTGGTTTGCGGTTAAGTGATAGCTTAGGGCTGCTTGTCAAGTTAAGGCATAGAACATTTAGAATTCATAGAAACTACATAGAATAAGATGATTTTAAAGAAAGATCTTAAAAAGAATGCTAGGACGACGACTGTTACTACGACGACGGTTACAACGACAACGACTGATACGACTACGACTATTACTACTGCTGCTGCTGCTGCAGGCGCTACTGCCGCTGTCGCACCCGCATCGGCCGCAGCCGCTACTGCTAGTAACGATCATTACCACTATCAATACGAGTACCATTATTACTAACACTATCTCTACCACTCCAATTTCTACTTCATGCAATGAGCTTTGTGTATGTGTGTGATGAACTTGAGATCTTGATTGATTTAGTCAAAAAACAGTAAAAACTATGTGACGTATGGGGGAGAAGATCATCGGGGCACGGTTTCTTGAGTTCCAGAATCCCTTCCCATCATTTTAACTATAAGTAATGGAAATATAAATAAAAGTTAAAGATAAATAAGTAAATAAAAATTAAAATTAAAAAGCGCGAGATTAGCAACATTTTAAAAACTATACATTTTTGTTCCCGAGTTATAGAAAACTTATTTGCAACGGTAAATGAACTGGAGATTTGATTTTTCTGCATTGCTAACAAAATAGTAACTCGGCCTTGCCTCTACTCCTACCACTATAAGCAAAAGGAGAGTTCAACCAAACATACGCATACAGAAGTTACGTCCAGAAGCAAAACAAGGGCCATCTCAGCATTTGCTCTAGGTATCAGGGAAACTGCTTTTCACATGACTTGCCAGAAATCGTCACCAGCAGTTTCCTACTTTTCTTGATCATTTGTTAATATAAATTAAAATTTAATTGTGTAAGGAAGAAAAGAATCTTTGCTCACATTATTGTCAAAACTTGAATTAATATAAATAGTAATCCTTTATAAGTCTTTGGGTAACGTGTGTCTGTATGGCCGATACTCACGGTTAAACTCTTCTGGTCCACCGCTTGAGTCAAGTGAAGAGTCATTCGACACATCTATTCGTATCTCATGATTTCCACCTCTACTTGAAAAAATACGTATCATTGTTTAAAAAAGTCATAAGGTAGGTTAAAATCATTAAACATGATATTTTAAACTCAAATAACAAAACAAAAGCAACTTGGATTATAATAAAAAATACGTCATTAACTAGAAATCTAGCAGGCAATGTTGTCTTAAAAGATAATGTTAGAGAATTGAACGATCCAGGAACAGTGATTAGTCTCTTCAACCAAATTTTTCGAGAATTACGACTGATCTCACTTTGGATCTTCAGCCACAAAATTCAGCATCAGATGTGTAGTAAGTAAGGGGTGAGGATATAGCAAGGAAAAAGAAGGAAAGACCATACGCGGTCCGTTTGTTACAGTACTGCATTCTTCTGCTGTTTATCGGAGAAACCACGGAAAACTGCAAAGAAGCTGGCCGCTAGAATTCTCCTACAGACAGAGACTGAATTCGACATTGCTAGCAAACTAGTGTCGAAAATCCTGCCACCGTCGGGACTCGAACGTAGGACCTCCCGGCTGATGAACTAGAATGCAAAGTTTGTTGAAATACGTATGGCAATAAAGAGTTGTTCTTTTTAATTTTAGATTTTCGCTAGCAAATAACTCAAAAGCGATTGGGGTTAGACAAAAAATGGTACAATTTGATATGTAAATGCATCTTAAAATGTATTTGCCAGCTTTCATTTTCCATATACTAGTAAGTTTTTTTTGCTATGATGAGCCATTTTCAATTTATAAGCGAAAAAAAAACAACATTTTTTCTTGAGATCAGTGTTTGGAGTGGTTAGGATGTAAACAAACCAAGTGTCCTTGGAACTACGAAATGTGCAGTGTGCAAGAGTGTAGATACAACCGTTGTCTAGGTCGCATGACCTTAGGTAGAAAACTTAGAGAATAATTGATTTTTTTTAGTCGCGACACCCAACAGCGAAAAAAGGAGCGAAGCAAAATACGGGATATTTGGGTGTTCTGACAGACTTTGTGGCGGAACAGAACTTTGGAAACGGAACAATTCCTTTCCTTACGATACGTCGACATACCCTAGTTTGTAGGACCCTTAAACCCATTTTTAATACCATTTCCTTGGTTCTGAAGTTGATTTTGACATTCGAAACTCCAATTGTTTTTGCATAATATGAGTAATTTTGTTGAAATTTTTATTTATCAACATTTAAGATAAACTATTACTATAATTGATTCCATTAAAATTCAAACTGAAACTGTATTAGTGGTCATTAATGGGAATGCTGGGGGAGACTGAAATTGAACCAAATGATGAACTGCAATTGCTTCCCCCCCCTCCATCCTTTGTGGATTGGGTTCTGTTTTCATTCACGTGTCTGTGTCCACAAAGGTAGTCAGTGCAGCTGCGAAATTGTCGTGTCGCTCTACTTTACTGAGTTTACTGTTACTAAACTTCTGCGAGTTCCACTCTCATTTGTAATAAAAGATGAGGGGATTAAGTACTGACATTTAAAAAAAAAAAATTAAGTGTCATGCTGATTGTAATAGCTTACGTTTTAAATTTAAGGGTTATAAAATACTTGTTTATTTTATTATTGTAAAACAATGTTCCTGTTAAAGTACATTTTATTACAGTTTTATTAACACAAACAAAAACGTTTTTTCTGTTGTGTAAGCAAATATGTGGAAATTTAAATTTCTCTTTGCATACCATTTTTGTATAAAATTGGTAGACTATTTTCAAAAGTAATAAAATATTGTCGAAACCAAAGACGTTTTGACTTTTTTAACTCAGCAACACGAGAGAAATAAGTAAACAAAATTTGGACATAAAGTTCAAATATTTAGAAAATCAGTTGAGTGGACGTGCATGCATTAGTGTACTGATTCACTTCGCCAAATCAAATTAGAGGAACAAAAATGTAACATTACAACAGCTTAATACAAGATTCTAAAAGTTCTTTTTTTTTTTATTCTGTACCGACATGTGTTTGATTTGAATATTGCGCTTTTGTTCACTATTTTACCGCTAGGTTCGTGAAATCGCTGCCTCTAAAACAGCCTGCTTATTGGCGGCGTGATGTAGCCAGTGTCTTTCTCCTTCTCTCCCCTCCCCCTTCTTGCATCAGTGCTTCTCTCTAGTGGAAATGACACCATTTCATTCTCCCTAATAAGGGGAAGGAGGTGGCGCGTCTGATCTGGGGTCGAACGGGAAGTGGGCGTAGAATATCGGGTTATTTAGTTGGTACATCTGGCAGAAGAGTGGAAGTACACACCCTGAGTTGTGAATTTAAATTTCATCGTGATGTCTTATTCAAGTAGTGAGTTTCATATACCTTTTCTTTTCCTTTTTGTTTTTAACTTCTGAAACAAACACATGTAGCCTGTTGTGCCGGTGTTGTTCGGATATGACATTTTGATATTAATACCACTGCTTCACCTATTTCCGGTGATAAAAGTTACAGCTTTTGTCGTGATACATAATGTGTGTCTTCAATCTGGTTGGCATCAGTAATAAAATTTCTGAAACGTATTCTGGTAATCTGACGTGCGGTATCGAGGGCGATGTAATTCCCCACGGAGGCTGACGTTTTTCAGCTCCAGTAATGCCTTTTTTGCCTCTGAAATATATGGGAAAATAGTCTATCCTGTTCAGAATAGGGTGTTATAAGATGACAGGGTTCTCATGTTCACTACAGTTGTTTACTTCGGACTCTGTGTCGTAAAATTAAATTTATTTAATTAAATGGGCATGGTGGATTTTTTTTCCTTCATGGTTTTTCTCTTCAGGGAAGTATTTTATTATTAGACAGTATTATTGTACCTGACAAGGTATGTTAATTACCCATAAATAATTTGTCTTCTCAAGTATCTCTAATCATACTTTTGTTTGTTTCAGAATGCATTTATGCCACTTTGCCTAGAACCCAGCGTGGTCAACCTATTGTTTTGGGAGGTGATCCCAAGGGAAAAAATTTTCTTTACACAAATGGAAATAGTGTTATTATTAGAAATATAGAGGTAAGGTACCAGTTTTGTGAAAATAGATCCATTTTATTTTCTTTTTGATGTTTTTTTTTAACATTTCATAGCCTGATGTTTGTGTGGTTTCTTCCTCCTTGATCCCAGGTTGCTACCCACTTACCCAGGAAATCCATTTTAATGAATCTGGAAAGTGTGTGTGGTGCCATTGATGGTGTTTCCTTGAGTGTCTAGTTAATTCATTAATCCTGGATGTATCTACAGATGTATTGAAACCTTTTGCAATTATGTTTGTGGAGTCTGTTAATTATGGCGATCTTAAGGTTTTTCTTTTCACTTTGATTTATAGCCATTATGAGATCTTGTGTGTGTCAATGTATGTTTGTATCTCTGTGAGTAAAGAAAGTTCTGTTGACTCATCACCAGTTAACATGTATGTTAATTTTGTATTCAGTCTTCTGTTGTCATTCTTCTTGGTCATAATTGATATGATTTTTGGTAGATGGTATATACACTCAATTTTATGTAATGATATTAATAGCATATGTTGGTTTTCTCTACGTTTCAGAATCCGGCCATTTCTGACATATACACTGAACATTCTTGCGCTACTAATGTTGCTAAGTATTCACCTAGTGGATTCTATATTGCCTCTGGTGGTAAGCTGTCATAGTTGATACACATCGATGTATTACAAGTAATGGAATATCTACATTATTTTAAGGTTGTATAACCTTTTTTTTATTGCAGATCAATCAGGAAAAGTCAGAATTTGGGATACTGTGAACAAGGAACATCTGTTAAAAAATGAATTTCAACCAATTGGTGGACCTATTAAAGATATTTCTTGGTCACCAGACAGCCAAAGAATTGTAGTTGTTGGTGAAGGCAGAGAGAGGTAATTTTTCAAGTCCAATAAAATCAAATTTATAGTACAATTTATAATCATTTAAATGATACATTAGATATTTGGTTTGATAAAAAATAAATCAATGAAAAGGAAACAACAACAAATAAATTACAAAGTATCTACAGTGTAAGTAATCAATGAAGCAAATAATCAGTTTTCTTGGCAGTTAGATAATGATCACAAATTATTATTATAATGACGAATCTTGGTCTGAAAGTTATAAGTAACATGGTCAGAGTTTTGTTAATAAGTAGAAGATTGTTTGAAATGAGACACATTTTTAGCTAGAACTCCTGTATTTCATTGTAAATTTCCTCTAGTATGGTATGCTTGCTTATTAAAAAGAATTGTATTTTGAAATCCAGTAGCATCATTGTTGTTTATCCTTGATTTTTGTAAATTCATTTCTGTTGAGTACAAATTTGCAAATATTTATCATTCTATTTTTCAATATTATGTTCTTTGTAAGGAGAAGTAAGTTAAAAAAGTATTATATAAAAAATATATTTTATTCATGTTTTTTTATTGTGCTCTGTAATTTATTCAGTGTTTGCAAAATTTCATTTTTTAATATATTGATTGAACTTTATAACTGAAACTCTTTTGAGAATGGTGTGTACATTGCGCGAAATTCCATCAATTTATTGTTAATGACAATTTTGTGCTGTTCAGATTTGGCCATGTTTTTATGGCTGAAACCGGCACTTCTGTGGGTGAAATTTCTGGCCAATCAAAACCTATGAACTCGTGTGATTTTCGTCCATCACGGCCATTCCGAATTATTACTGGCAGTGAAGATAATACCATTGGTGTGTTTGAAGGCCCTCCTTTTAAATTCAAAATGACCAAGCAGGTTTGTAGTTTACCCAAATGTGTAGAGAGATTATATTGAGGCTTTTGGGCAGTGTTTCAAGTGCCACATAATACTAATATGTAATAAACTAAAGTAGTGCAGTATTTAATTTGATTGATTTTTGTTGTTTACCATGGTTTTGTAATGTTTCTAGGAACACACTCGCTTTGTGCAAGCTGTAAGATATTCTCCTAGTGGTAGTCATTTTGCTTCTGCTGGGTTTGATGGTAAAGTGTTCCTGTATGATGGGTCTTCAGCAGATCTGATTGCAGAGATTGGATCTCCTGCACACAAAGGTGGTGTATATGCTGTGAGTATTAGCTGTTGAATATCATATCACTTTCATTGTGTATTTCCTATGTTTTATGATACACTTGACATGACTGGCATGTGAGGAAAATTGAGACATTAGAGGAATAGGCAAAGATATGCCACTGTGGAGTATATTTTCATTTTTTTCAATTTTTTATTGATTCAGAGATTATTAGAATCTTCTGAGTTATAAGCTAACACTTCAATGTCACTTAATTTTTTTTCTATCTTTCCGATGTTACTTAAGTAAAAAAAACAGGTGTTGGCCATGGGAAAGGTTTTGAAATGTTCCAAGATTGTGTCTGTGTATGAACTTGATAATAAAATTGTGATAGAAAATTATTAAATAATTACATTTATACAAATGTGTTTAGAGGAGATAATAGCTTGTAATATAAAATTTCTTTCACATTAAAATATCTGCATCTCTGAAAATTCAGAGTTCATAAACTCGATGTTTTATTTGAGCTTATTTATTTCAATTCATCTTATTAATTTTCAGTTTCATTTTTACTCTAATATGTACAATTTGTGCACATTACTGAGTATATCATTGTAATGCATTTTTCCCCCTGATCATAGTTGAACTTTCTGTTCCGTCATTATTAATTGCAAAAATACTTTTTTATGCGATTTGGTTGGCTTTCCAATCAGTTGTCAGCAGCTTTTTTTCTCTCTTTTGTTTATTGTCATCTTTATCATGCCCAACTTTTTGTAATATTTAGTTTTTAATTCAGTTGTGCACTGTACTGTAATATTTTGCAGGTTGCTTGGAAACCAGATGGTACACAGTTGCTGACTGCTTCAGGTGATAAGACATGCAGGCTATGGGATGTAGAGACAAAAAGTCTGATTTCTGAATTTGTTATGGGATCCCAAGTTGAAGATCAACAGGTAATGGTCCTGAGAAAATACTAGTAGTTAGATGTATTAACAAATGTTTACAGATGAGTTTACTTTTCATGATACTTCTTAAAGATTCTCTTGTCTATTTCCTGCTCTTTTCCTGCCTAGGTCTGTTTCGAAACTCACAATTGTAATGTTATGCATGTTTGTATTAGTAATGGATGGGAATGTTCTTGTGCGCTATGACACATATTGTATTTTTGATTCTCAGGTATCATGCTTGTGGCAGGGTCAGTATTTATTGACTGTTTCAGTCGGTGGTTTTATTACCTATCTTGATGTGAACAATCCTAATAAACCACTTAGAGTTGTTAAGGTAACAAGCTAGAATATATTTTAATTGCTTTCTAGATTTTCTGTGAGGTTGAAATAACATTGGAAAATATTCTTATATTCTTCAGGGTCACAATAAGCCCATTACTGTGTTGGCTCTGAGTCCTGACAGGAGTACAATCTACACTGGCTCGCATGATGGACATATTACTGCTTGGGATGCCAATAGTGGTAATATATTCATGATATTTTCCCAGTAACTTCCCAGTACTTTTTCATCATTAATAATTTTATATTTTCTATTTGGCACTTGAAGAACCCCAGAGACAGAAGCATGCCTTTATATTTTTTTAATATCCAATAATCATACTACTTTAATCTCATGAATGATATTTCTCTATTAAAATATTCCTTATTTGACTTGTGATAACAAGATGCAAATATAATGTGTTTTTAATGCCCTATAATTCCACTAACTTAGTTCCTGGTGATAAGGTGGATGTTATTCCTCCCAGCTATTTTACATTTAGCTCAAAATTTCCCTCTTTAAGAAATTTTTACTTGAGATATGCAGTTTCATTGATATTCAGGCAAGAAGCAATCTGTAACAAAATTGCTTTGTAGGAGTGCAAGCTGTAAACATGAAATATTAAAGTGCATTGAAGCATTAAGTGAGCGGTTTAGAATACAGAAATGTTTTGCTTTGTAACTTTCTATAAATTTGTAGTAGACTAAAATAACACTCGAAAGTTTATTAAGCATATCTATTAAAATGGTTCACACATTCTCAACTCCAAATGTTTTCAGCCAAATCACTGTTTGATTGTATAAGTAAACATGTCATCAGCACATTCATGTTCTGTAGGCTGTTCTAAGAAAAGGTTGTGTTCTAATTTTCAAGAGAATATTCCTTGATATCATTAAAAATTGTTTAACATGGGAGTGTGATCCTATCCAATTAAATATTTAAATATTCAAATCTACAAATTGGATTTTTTTTCACAATTGACAAAAAACAACTACCATTAACTAATTAACATTGATTACTTAATACCCATTAAACCATTAAATATATTGGAGTTTTATTTTTTGTTTATTTGTCAATTATATTTACTTAATATCATATTCAAGAACAGTGGCCTTTCGTAGCTTTTAAGAATACAATTGAACTTTTCTAAAGGGATACTTATTCATAAATAGTTCTATATCTCTATGAATTGTCATGAAAATTTGCAACTTTGTAAATGTGATGTAAAATATATGAACATACAAATTTGATATTTTCTGTTTATAAAATGGATGTTTCTAAAATTCAATTACCTGAGGCCCCTGGATGCAAGGGGCCCCTTGAAAGCAATGATTTTTTGACTAACGGAATACACTTTAAAGGCCCCTTTTTAAAGCGATTTGTTTATTACCTTAAATAAATTAGTGTAAAGTTTGAATTGCATATTTTATTATGAGAAAGCAATGATGTTTTCCAAATTTGCAATTTGACATCCTGGGGTTCCTTTTACTTCTTGCGTCATTTAAAGTTGGCCAGACTCGCAACTGAAGTGGCTGTGTGCTACTAGATGGTTCAGCAAAAATGATTCCCTTTTGGTGATTTGGATCAGGTATGCTGATGTTCTGCAAGCTTCATCAAAAATAATTTTAACAAGCAAAAGTACATCTGCAAAGATGCATGCAACTTGAAAAAAGAAATGGAGTTTGTTTTCCAAGTTGTGTCACATTCAAAAACTTGAGACACGACCAATCCTGTGTCTCAAAATCTGCAAAAATCTCATTTTGATCTTTACCAAGTATGATATTTTATTGAAGCAACTTGCAATGATTTAAAAGGTTTAGAGGTGACTTTCACAAAGCCAAATCCGATGCAATAGAGTTGGCTACATCTTGGGGTGTAAAAGTAATGAATGGTGCAAAGATCAACGTTTATCAGGGGAGGGAGGATGATTCCAAGTTAATATTTACTTTGCTTGTTTAGATTTTGTGATTAGTGAGCTGAGCCATTGTTTAAATGGCTTGAATCAAATAATTGATTCGTTTGCACCCATTTAACGACAAACTTTGTTGCAGCTTTCAGACAATGAACTTGCCAATCAATGTGAAAAATTCAGCGAGAATTACTAAGACAACCTAACTGATCCCAGCTATTATCCTTGTGTAGTTGTCTGAGAGATTGAATTTCAAAGATTCATCTCTTCGCAAGAGTTTGCTAACTTGATCCTGATTGAGTAGTTCCCTCTTTCAGCTAGCTTTCCAGACCACTGCTCAGTAATCTTGCTCTTTCTGATGATTCTCATATCACTTGGTACTGCAGAGTGATCTTTTTTTAGTTTCTTGCCCTTATGGAGGTACTTTGTAAGAAGAGAAAGTTAAGTAATCTTGCACTAGAAAAATGTAAATTTTTGGTAGAAAAACTCTTATTGCCAGGTCCTGTTAATGAAAAAATGGATTAATCCTGTTGCTAAATTTAGAAAAAAAATCCTTTGACATGTGCTGCCGCCAGAATCCAAGTTTTGTGGATTCTTGATACTGAAAAATGACAATTGAAGACAAAATGTCTGTCCGTCCATCTATGGTCAACACTAGCATCTAAACCGTTCTGCCGATTGTCTTCAAATTTGATATTCCGCAATCAATCTGAATGAACATGAGACTTTAGGAGTTTCAAATGGATATTTTGATTTTTGAGGGTATCTTACCAGAAGCCTCAAAACATTTTCAAAATTTTCTCAAAAATGGTACCAATTTTTAAATTAAATTTTGTCCTTAGATAGCACAAAGGACGCTTAAGAGAATGATGCAAGTTGTATTTCCTTGGATTTTGAAAATTGCAAAAGTGCAAGTTTTTGTGAGCTGTCTTCCTACAACTATAAAATTGAAGATAGAGATTTTTAATGAAGTTTGTTCCTTAAAGATGGATCTTCATATACGTTCATGTTCAAATTTTCAAAAATGAGTAGTTTTAATGTAATTTTGTGCAAAATTAAGAGAATTTTAAAAAATTGAATATTTTTTCTTAAAAACTGCTCCAAATATATTCTACATATGTAATAAAAGACTGTAAAATATTGGTGGTAGACCTTTTTTCCGTCATTTCTCCATTTTTTTCGAAATTTGCAAAATGTTAACATTTCAAAACTACATAATAGAATATAGAGTTTCATTCCTCAAAATGTGTTGTATAAAAATCACCTTTTTAAAAAAGCTCATGTTCAATTTTTTGAAAATAAACTAGTAGTTTTCAAGTAATTTACGCTTGAAATTTATGCATTAAAAAAAAAATTCTCAAAAAACGCTCCTAATTTTTCTATGGCGAACGGTGAACTTGCATAAGTTCGTCAAAGGGAAAGTTTGCAGAGGTAGATTCTGATTTATGTGATTGATTATGAGTAATGAAGATTCTTTCAATTAGTTTTCAGCTCAATTTTTTTAGTTGGGCAAAAGTTTTTGAGGGGCTTGCAATTTACTTGTTGAACCTGGGCCCTGGAATGGCTAGTTACGCCACTAGCATTGTGTATGTATTTTGTAAAATAATGGTTTTAAATAAATTTGGTTTTAATTTCATGAGTATAATAGTCTTAATAATTATGTACCTAATGTCAATTTAGTATCATAATTATGCTTATTATAAGGTCCATTCAGGAAGTTAGTGGTTTCTCTAGGTCAACAAAAAGAAAACACAATTTCATGGGAAAACCTTATTGTAGCAGATACAGCACATGTTGCTCTATTTTCCCTTATAATCACTACTAGAAACATAAATCTTTCTTGACTGTAGAAACATGTTTTGTATTCTTAATAATGGTCTAATTCAAAACTTAAGCTGATCATTCTGGTGTGAAATAATACTTGTATGGAAGCAAATGTCTGTAGTTAGAAGTACTGCTTTGAAGCATGTGCATTTTTTTATATCAGTGAGCCCTTTTATGTATGAAAAAAACATTTTAGTTTTTTAGTGTTCACAAATATAATCTTCATTTCAGTTGAGAAGTTTAGATTACTTTGGATTTTTTTTCTGGAGATGCCTGATAAATGTTGAAGCTCATATCTTTTTATATTATTATTATTATTATTATTATTATTATGGAAATTGTGTTTATTTTTCAGGTGAAAATGATAGAATTCAAGGAGTTGGTCATGGAAATCAAATAAATGGAATGAAAGCAGTGGGAAACTTTCTGTATACTTGTGGAATTGATGATAGTGTCAAGCAGATAGACATTGGCTCTAAAAGTTACACATCTGTTGACATTAAACTTGGTTCTCAGCCTAGAGGAATGGATATAAAAGATGATACTATTGTTACTGCATCTGTAAAAGAGGTAGAAACACTTGCTGTCAGAACTTTTCGTGATTGTCAAATAAACATTTTCTTAAGTACAAATTTGTCAAATAAACGTTTTCTTTAGTAGCAATTTGTCAAATAAATGTTTGCTTAAGTACAAATTTGTTTTCCTTACAGATCACTGTTGTCCAGAGTGGCCGTAAAGTTTCTACCTTACCAGTGAATTATGAACCATCATGTGTATCTGTAAATGCTGAAACTCTGGATGTAGCTGTGGGAGGATCTGCAGATAACAAGGTGAGGTTTGAATGTGTTTTAATCCTAAATTGCAATAGTCCCTGTACTAAGCATTATTACAAAGGGGTAGTCTACCAGACTACTTGGGGTAAAAATAATGAAAACTCATTTTTACAATGAAACATTAAATTTTATGGATTGAACATGTGTGGAGTTGTAAAGTACATTTTAAAGGGTATAATAGATACACCTAAATGACGACTTTCACAGCAGACTCTTGCTTGGTTGCTGTTCACACATGGCTTTTGAGGAGCATCCTCAGAAGTAAATCATGTGACCTTTGTTATGATCGCCATCATATCTTTATGATTGCTAAATGTTCAGTATAAAACTTAAATTCTACAAGACAAGAATTTTGTATTCATCATTTACAACATTAGCCAGCAAAGCACCAAAAGTACCACTGATGCAACTACAAAGGTGTAGTCTGTTGAATGATGCGTGTTAAAACAGCATTTACCGGAAATAGGCAGGAGCACAACGATTTGTGTATTTTACTGGCTAGTCATGCACTGAAGGTATACCGTTTCACAAGCTGGGAGTGAGAGAAGGGTGAGGGGATGGGGAAAGCTTCGGCACTAGCTGCATCATCTGACAGACGATGCCTTTGTAATCTAGGGTTAATGCTTCTATATTAAAATGCTAACTTTCCTCTTGAGGCACTAATTTATTCTGCAAATCCCATGCTCTTAACTATCCTTTTTCATAATTTTGTGTAATTCTTAGACATGCATTTTAAGCAATTACAGTGAAACTCTGTATATTTTGTGTTTAGTTTGGTTTTTGGTTCCAACTCTTCATTTTGAAATTTTGGACAAAACTACAGTATGAAGAAATAGGGGCGCTAGTGTCATACAGTGCGGCATTGCATAAAGTTCAACAATATTCACGATCAAAATGTGTTACATTTAAAGGCAATATTGAAACTGAAGGAATCAAAGAATTATAGTGGCAATTTGGCCTATGATACAAGAACATTCCTCTGACACACATCACCTAACACTGATGACGTCAGCTGTGTCGATGTCTCCGCACACGAGTCGCGTAATGCGCATCGTAGAGTAACATTTTCTCTTATGCGACACGGCACATGAGTGCTGCCACCACACGTCACCTAGGGGTCTTTGTGTTGAAAGCTAGAAAACACATGTTATCATGACTTGTAGTTGTAGCTTGAGCTGTGGACACAACACACATCGCCAAGGCTGCTCATGTGCCGTAAGATTGTGTTAATTTACAGCACGTGTTAACAGACTCGTGTGTGCTGGCATCGGTGCAGCTGACATCATCAGCGGTAGAGGACGCACATCACCGCAACACTATTGTGACAGAGGCCTAAAGAACTGTCTTCATACAGTGTGAATATCAGTGCTATCTTTCCCACCAGGCGTGCCTATGCCTGGCCCATGTGTCTTCTTAGTAACAAGTAATGTATGTCAGCTTCTGGTCTCATTCAAGTTTTTGTCCAGTTGTCGTGATCTACTGAGCAAATGCTGAGATGGACCCTTGTTTTGCCTCAGGACATAAATGTAGCTTCACAGTTTGGTGATAGTGGTAGTAGTAGAGCCGGAGAGGTGTTACTATTTTGTTAGTAATATAAAAATAAAATAAAATTTGCAGTTTGTTTACTGATGCAAATACGTTTTCCATAACTTGGGAATGGCAATGTCGTGAAGTTTTACTGTATAATTAAGAATATTCAGGTTAGAAAAGTGTTAGTATTTTTCCCTGAGTCAAAGTCTATCATTGAAGAGCTACAATTCTGATGACAAGATTTTTTTCCTTAATGAAATCTTTTCATTAAAAATAGATTTTAAAATAATAAAAATGAAAATTTCTGAATTTTTAAAAATTGCTAATGCAAATCCACTTTTTTGGGTGGTGAAATGTATCGAAACATTTCAATTTGTCGTCACGACATAGTAACACCAAAATTACTTTATATATCACAAACTCTGAACATATGGTCTGATTTTTTAATCCGTAATCGGCATTTGATTCATAATTTAATGTAAAACTACGCTACAAATCCTTTTTTGAAATAAAGATTTCCAATTTTTTTGTTTCAAATTGCTCTCATTCTTCCGCGATGAAATAAAAAAATGTGGGCTCATAGCGCAAATATGACATGCTCCCTGAATCCAATGCTATATCAATTGCCCAAATCTGATGAATAGGTGCATTGTAAAGTGAAATTTGGCAAAACGTAATGCCTCCCTTCCCCATATCACACCGCCGTGTGTGCAGCCTCCTCAGGGCGACTGCAAGGGGCACAGAAGCAGCGACGTGAGTGAGCCTGCAAGTCTGACAAGCATGCATTTCTTTTCTGGTCCAACGAATTCATCAGATAATTCCCTTGCCATTTTCCGCATCTCAACGTTAGTTTTACGTTCTCGTATATGTACGTATATACTGAGTAATATAGGCAGTATAAAGAAAGTGTAATGCTAATGTAATGCTGTGAAAAATAGATTTCGAGATTTCAATGGAAATGCTTGTTTTAGGACCACCTGACACTGAAAAAGTGTTTGTTTTTTTCCTCCAAAACTTCCGTTTGTCAGTCCATCTGTGAACAATAATGCCTAAACTATTCCTAAAATTTTAGTGAAAATGAATATTTCTCGGCCAATCTGGTCAGTCTCAAAGCTTAGAGAGTGAAAAAAATTCTTTAAAATTTTGAGGACACTTTAATGCATTTGGTACCACTGGTCCAAAAATAGAATGTGGATTTGAAGCTCCTTGGGCATTTTTTAAATTTTCTCAAAAATGGGTACATATTTTTTCTTTAAATTGATTATAAGAATAGGTTGAAATACGCTTCTCAAATGGCATAAGTCTGTTGTTTACTGATATCTTCGAATTTTTGAAAGTTACGAAAGTTTGAATTTTTCTTGTCATCTCCTCAAAACTACAATATTGAAGATAACCGTTACAAATAATGCAAGAAAGTAGCATCGCTAGGTCTGGTATATTGGATGTTGAATGCCTGCAAAAGATATTGTATAGTTCTTGCCAATCTGTTATACCCATCTCTAGTTCCATCCAGATTATCTTTGTGCAATCGACGAATGCTAAGATTTTATGTATTTTTTGTGTTGTAGATCCATGTGTACAGTTTGGCTGGCACAACTCTGAGCCCTAAGACTGAGCTAGAACATCTTGGACCTGTAACAGATTGTTCTTATTCACCTGATAATAAGTATCTAGTAGCTTGTGATGCAAACAGGAAAGTCATTTTATATAAAGTTCCAGAGTACCAGGTAAGTTAACAGTTTAATTGTGTATTAACAAACATAACCCTCATAAAACTATATTTTATACTATTTTCTTTTTCTTTTAAAAATGCTTTCTGTGGATTTTGATTAGACAGTAAGTATTACTACACTTCAATTATTCCTGCATATTTAATTTTTATGATTAAAATAAATTTTAATTTGTTTATTCTAAACTATTAATGAAAAATAATAGATTAGGAAATAATATTAGATTACTGTTGTTTGCAGCTCGCTCACAACAAGGAGTGGGGATTCCACAATGCAAGAGTTAACAGTGTAGCATGGTCTCCTAATTCAATTCTTGTGGCTAGTGGAAGTTTGGATACCACTATCATCATTTGGAGTGTGCAAAGTCCAGCTAAACATACAATAATAAAGAGTAAGTGTGAAAATGGCAACATTTTATCATTTTCATATCGCAAAACTAATTTTTAGTTATTTTTATATATTTAGCAAATTGAAGTTAAAAGTCTTCCAATGCTTCCAACTCTATTTTCTAATAGAGATTTGGGTTACTGGAAAAACAGTTGAATTAATTCAGCTGAAAAACAGTTGAAATTAATTCTGTTTTAAAAATGCTGGAACCTACACAAAAAATATTTCACTGTTTATATTGTACAACATAAACTACCCAAAGCTGCTATGAGTTCTCGTACACTTAGACATTCACAAACAAGAGGTGATATTATCCAAAAAATGTGTTTTTAGTTTTCTCATAATTGAAATCTTTCCTCTGTTACTAATGTAGAGAGTAATTAGTCACAAATAATTTTAATTTAAACCTGCTTATTCTCTATTGGATATGCTCTAGAATACACATTCTATTTTGGATCCTGACATAGATTGATTTTATTTTTAAATTGAGATGGATTGTGTTCTTCAGCTTCATCTGTTCTAGCACATGTTTCTGAGAGTAAGAGCAGTGTTGCCGAGTTATGAAATGAATTTTCCAGCATCTAGAGGGGGGGAGGGGCAGGTACAGTCAGTGAATTCAGTGGAGTACATTTCAGTTCATGACCATGGTGACTGTTAAAAATAAAGTATGTAAGCAAAATAAATTGCAATGTGGATACAAGAGGCCTGCCAAGTCCTTGCGCCCTCTCAACTCTTGGGTAACGTCTTCAAGCACTCAGTGTGTGTGTGTTTGGTTATGAGGAAGGTATGCATGAGTAGGACATTTCACAGATCCAGGATTTCAACAAGAACACAATCTCCAAGTTCGGTCAATGTCTGCCCCTTCTTGGATGAAATTGGCAGTTGAGTTTGATGTATTTTGCTAGTCGAAACACCTGGGGAGTTGTAAACCACAACCTTCAATATTGTGATGTAATATTAATTATTTCTTAGAAAGCAGTAAAGACTTGATTTTGGTTAGACGTGGTGATTTATAGTGTCATTGCTGGAGAAAGCAGAGAACAAAGTAAATGGTGCATCACTGCCATAACGCATGGAGAATATGCCAGTGTAGTTGCCTTGAAATTGCGATTACTCATATCTTCAATTCATACATAGAGTAGGTCACATAGGGGATTAGCTGCCATTTGCTCTATCTCTGTCCTTGAACATTGACCACAAACATGGTCAGTTTCCCAGTCACCTGTGAAGCTTTATCTACCCCTGTCTTGTATGTTCATTGAAGGTGAGTTGCTGTTAGGCCTTGATGTTTCACAAATGCTGAATGAACTCTGTGGTTACCGCAGAAATACAGTGGAAATTTATATGGGTGGGTAAAATAGAAATAATCTTTCATAATATTTTTTTTCCATACCGGCTGAGATGGCTCAGTGCAACCACTAATTGCTGCAGAATCTGTGACTGGAAGGTTTCAGTGGTCAAGTCCTCACAGTGGTGGATTTTTGACACTAGCTGTAATGCTAGATTGAATTCACTGCTGTCTTGAGGAGAATTCTACTGGATGGCTGCTCTGATCGTTAGGTGTCAGTAGATTCTATAAATATTAGGCAAATGCTGGAGCATCTCCGTAACATACGGACCATGGAGCGCACGCCATCTTTCCTTACTCATTCTTGCTCTCCTCTCCTCTCCTCTATTGGATGAGGTTGTTGAGGACATCAACAGATGTCACTGCAGAGCCTCTGACTGTGAGGTTCAAGTTGAGACAGTGTCAGAATTTTTGACATTAGGTAGATAGGTCAAATTCAGACACTTTCTGAAAGAGAATTCTAGCGGCCGGTTGCTCTGATCTTTTCCGTGGTTTCCCTGATCAATACCAGGGAAATGTCGGAGCCGTACTCTAACAAACAGGACACAGGTGGCACACAATTGTTCCTTCTTCTTCTTCTTCTTCTTCTTCTTCAGTGTCCTATCCTCACCCATTTCTCACAGAATTGCACATATATACACTACACTACAACACCTGTAGGAAGACCAGTCGGGAGCTTAAGCACATCTCAGCTGGAGCAGTGATCCTCTTGTGGAAGATGCCTGAATTGAGAAAACAAGCTAGCTGCCAGTTGGGTGGGAACCAGATCTCACCATGGACGCGAGGAAGGGGGGAATTCTGCCACCTTTTGTGATTAAAGAAATGTGCGCTACGCTTATGAGACTGTGACAGTCTGAACATTCGTAGGATGCAGCATGGTAGCTTAAAGATTTTCTTAAAGCCCATCAGAATAGCCTTTTTTTTTCTTTGCCTTCGTAATTTTGAGTGAACTGTGGCAATTTTGTACAGATTCGGGGCCAGAAATTTATCAAAATTGCTCCATTTTTTTCTTTAAACATTTTGTAGGGATAGAGCATGCTAAATTAAATTCTATGATGCAAGTGCCATTTTCATTAAAACTTTGGTGCCTTAATAAATGTAACCTTTGTAATTTTTGAACAATTTACATGTTAAAACTTTACTTTGGATGTGTATTTTATAATCTAATGTAAATTTTAGACGCAAAGATTTTAAATACACTTCTATGAAGTTGAAGTAGGGTTGTGGGCGTGAGTTGCTGTTTTGTTGGAATGTGATAAATGTGTTACTTTACCATTGCAAGTAAGTTAGTTACTCTGTAAACATTTCTAGTTTTGAAAAGTTTTTATCCACACTGTTGGTATTTCATTTAACTATTGATGCATATTAAAAGGGTGAGGTAATGATTCTGGAACTCGAGAAAACATGCCCAGAGTATAATTCTCCCCCTAACTTTATGTATGTAACATTTCCATTATTATGCAAGTTGTACAGGTGTACTAACACGAGTTGTGTGGTGTAACTATGTATTAATTTATAATTACATAACCTTAATACATAGTTATATCAACTGGGTTTCACAGACCCAAACACAAAAAGGAAATGCACATTAAATCGCGTATACAACCTCCACAACAATAACTGGCATACTCAATTACATTTTCAAACAAATCGAATGTAGCAGGAAGAGGTATCTGGTGCCATTTGCGTGTCACTAGCAGATCCATATTACCACTTACGTCTCTCAGACCCAACGCATCCATTGGCAGGATAATATTGCTTTCAGAGGTGATCATTGCCAGGACTGTTTCTTGAGAGGATTTCTCCCCTTTTGTTGAATTGGAGAGTATAGCCTGGATTTACTTGGCTTGTGGGAATGATGTCTTGTATTTTTTTGATTAGGGTTTTAGAATGGAATCTTTTTGTTACTTTTTGGGTTTGCCTGATGTGTACACTTATGCATGGGCTAATCACGAAATTCAATGTGAGGCACAAAGCACAGGAGATTTGAAGTTTGTGATTCATTGCTGTGCCTGTTTTCTTGTAACATATTCTTTTATATTTTGTTTCAGATGCTCACCCACAAAGTCAGATCACACGCCTTGTTTGGTTGGATGATGAAACATTGATATCTGTTGGACAAGATTGCAATACAAAGATATGGAATGTCACTGCATTCTAAGGAGAATATATGATCCCTTGAAATTTTTTTGTCAAGGTGGTTGCTCGCATTTCAGATTCAAATATATACATAAATAAATGCTGTATTTACTTGAGATTTTTATAAAATCTTTTAATGTATTGCATGTTTATAAGATGGGTTACAAACTGCAATTGAGTAATTCCTGGTTGGCTGACCCCTTCCCCTTTCCCTTCTTGATCCCTCGCCTTATCTTTGTGAATTCAAAGTAGACATCTTCTGCACTTGTGCAGTGTGATAGACAAATATTTCATGAGTGATGTCAAAGGAACAATTGATTTGTCTAGATTACACCCAGAAAAGATAAATGAGAAAGAAAGTTATATATTTCTAATGTCATTGTTTATAAAAGTAGTAATTTTCTCTAAGTACTCCAACAAGAAAAATAAATGTACCTTCTTCTGGGGAAATGGAAAATATTGTTTTTCCTTTCACGGTGATGTTAATACTGAACTAAAAGGAGTTTCATTCTGACAATTTGATAAAAATTGTCTGTGAATAAGTTTAGCCACAAAGGCTGCCAAATTAATTTTGATCCTGGAATTTTTGTTTATTTTTTGTTTGAGTGGTACAAATGTTTCTCTAAATTCTTGTATTGATGTGTATGTATATACATATATTTATTTGTACACACACACACACACTCCAATAGAGAAATTGTCTTTCCTTCTGTATTGATAATAAAAAATATAAAATGCAGTTAACTTTAAATTAAATGTTCTGGAAAAACTCATTTGCATAGATGAACAAAAGTGTATATTGCTGCCATCCAATCATTTTTTTACGTTTGTCTCCCTTGAATAACACAGATTCACATTTCTAGCTGTTAAATCAAATTGCATAGATAACTGTGTGTTTAAAGTGCATATATTTATGTTATGTATTAAAGATCTTGGGGAAAACCTTACATTTCAATGTAATCTAGACATCGAAATGGGCCTTTGAAGTATTGCTAACAGTCTCGTACTGGTGGTGGTGTTGGGAATCAACAACAGACCCCAGCATTAGTTTTTTCCCCATGAATTTGTTTTGGTAAGAAGTTGCCATTTTGTTTTTTTGTGTAGAATCTTTCTGAACCCTTAGCAATAGTTCAGTTTTTCCAACATGTTGGGGATGTTTACAAATAATTCGAAACGGTCACCATGCATAATAACTTTGAAACTACAGCATTTGCTTGCAGCGGCGCCTGCTCATAATCATCTTAAAATCTCATTTTAGTGTCTGTTGATGTGCACAACAGTTGTGCAGTCGAAACATTGTGAATATTATAACTGTTCTTTACAAAGAGGATGTCTCTATCTGTGTCTTCACGGAAAGGACTGCTAGTACAGAAAATGTTCAAAATAAAATATATATGTGAAATTATTTTAACCAAATATGCAGAAAATTATTGTGGTATATTGGTAAATTCATGAATTATTAGTTCTTGAATATCTAAAATTTTTCTTCAGTTATATTGCAATTTATTTGTGGGTCTGGTGTTGCCCCTTTCACCTCCCCTCTTGGTATTCTTTGAGTACTGGAATGGCATTGATATGTGACTGTTCAAGCATTTATTGAAAATGAAAAGGGGTCCCCTTACCATTTGCCCATCCTCACTATAATTTCATATTAAAGTGAGAAAAGTACAAGAAATAGGTTTTAATTATTTATTAAATGTTCCTTGGCTGTTGATTGATATTTACTAATACTTAAGTTTTGGTCTTCATAATACTGTCAGATGTCTTTGAACAATTTTTTACTGATAAAATTAGAAAGACCAGATGTGGAGTACTAGGTTTACTGTAACTTTCCTAATTAATTTACACCAGCCTTCATTCAGTTCTTAGCTATTATTTTCATCCTATGGCTCTATTAATTTTCTGACAGATTGTTTTTTCATTGAAATTCTTCCAAGTTTATTGTATAGGCCAAAAACTTTTTGTTTTTATTTCACTTTATTTTCAAAATAAAATTCATTTAAATAAGCAATACTTCTTGAATTAATCATATTCATCTAACTAGTGATGTTCATGACCACTGTGATTTGTCAGCATCATTGCATGTCTTCTTAACTTAAAAATAAAATTTTTAACTTCATGGAAGGTGAAGAACATAAGTGTGTGAACATAGTGAATAATTAATTCTTGTACAATAATTGCAAGGGCCGTATTAGAAGTATGCCTTCTTTGATAACCACAAGCTTCTATGGAATGTGAATATCAGAAATTATTTTTTTACAGAGTGAAATAATGTTTGTAAACCTCTAGATTTGAAAATATGAAGACCCATTCAAAGCCTGTGCAATACACTATACGTTGTACCATTCTTCTTTCTGTTCTTGATAGTTAGCCCTGGCAGAGTCAATGTTGCCATGCTTTACTGCCCTTACAATATGGGCGATGCATGAACTTTTGTAGAAAATAATGTATTTCAGTCTGATACTGATATTGTCTGGATACTTTTAATGATGTGATATTGTGATATTGGCATCATAAATGCTCGGTTGATTCAACACTCGATTCCCATCATTATCCATTCCAAGTTGGTGGCAACAATTGTAGATAATATCAGTGGTAAAGCTGCTGTTATTGTGTCACTAGGAAACCATTGTCGATGTCATCACATGTATCTCAGATGTCATGCCCAAAGAAGTTTGGTACAATGTATAGATACAAGTGTCTAATAGTTCATTAACTTTTAGTTGCATTGTTCTTGAGCTCATTGTTAGTATATTGAATCATGCTGAATTTTTTATTTATTTATTTTTTGTGTTTTGTATTCCCAAGACTTGCACAATACTAATATTGCCTTATCTTTGTGTTATGTAGATTTTCATGTGTAATAAGATAGTGACAAAATCTTCCAAAGTTTTTGTTAAGATAGCAGAGAAACAAAAGATTTTAACTTTACAATACAAGGAATTTTTGCTGTGTTTAAATTTTGAAATAAACTTCTTTGCTAGAAGAGTGGGATGTAAGAGTGGCTTTACCCCAAAAATACAGTCTTGAGAAAAATAATTTTAGTCTTCACATGCTATTTTACCATATTACGTTCATCAGTAGGTAACATGACTTGGGGGGGGGGGACATTAATTTTTGTTCATTTTCAATTTTGTTCAATTTAAATTGGATTGAAAACTAGTGGCAGTATAATGTTCTCTCTAGTCTCTCATCAACATTTGTCCGATACAATAATTGTTGCTAGAATATAAGCAACACAAGAAAAATCAAAATTAAAACTTTTGAGTGTAGTAGTAAAAAATTAGATTATAAAGATTGACCAAACTATAGCCAGCACAATGAATTCACATGGAAGTAGGTAGTGACAAATGCTGCAAGCAGATTGATGGAGAAATGGCTCGTGCGAAATCCTTTGTTCTCTGTATACTAGTGTCATTCACATGAACTTCTAAAAAGTTATTCATTTACATGGAAGTCTAATGAAGTTCACAAGCCATGAAATGAAAAATGCCATAACTGGTGTTAAGTCATTCTTTCATCCAACTCTTCAATTGTTGAACAAAACCCTAAAGAGGAAGAAAAGTTAGGCACTTGGAATTCAACACAATGTGATTAATTGTGTGCCTGTCTATTTATCCCTAGTTTCCCATTGTGTATCAATCATTAGTGATTTCCTTAGTGAAACAGTAGATATTAATGATGCAATGATAATATGAATACATATTATCATTGGATACAATGATGATATGAACTCTATAATGAAGTATCATGTATGATACTTTCTTTCATTCTGTTATATTTCATGTGTAGATTTCATCAGTGAGTTTCATGTCGGTTTTTGATTATATGATATTATTACAATCATTATTTTGAACCTCAGAACTGAATATATTACTTAAGGTAGTAAAGTTGCTTCATTATTTAAACAAGACTTCTTTTGTCTCTTAGAAGCATACAGGCTGCAATGAAACTTGTAAACATATTCACTAATTAAAGATTGTGCACACCATTGTAAGTAAATGGAATAAGTACAGTAATGTTCAACTTCTAAAAGGTTTAGAAACACTATGTAAAATATATATTGATGAAAGATTCAACAAATATTAGTCTGCAATTGAATCAGTTGTTTTTAAAACCCCTGCAAGTCATGAATTGTAAAGTTGTGGGAAAACTAGAAAACTTAATAATTAAGTGCATGTGTAACTTAATTTCTGTTTTTTATTTCTGTTTCTTAAATCTTGATTAAAAATGCCATGGAGACATGTAATTCACCACAATATCGTATATACATATATTTACTATCAATAGTACAATAGTGATTGGACTTTTTTAAAAGTTTCTGACTTTTGGTTTTCAGAAACTTAAGGATAGGTAATCAGAAAATTTTTACCTAAACATGTAAATAAATACACATTGCAGGTTCAGTTTGTAATTTGACACATTTATTTCAATATGTGAAATAAGGTGCATCTACATCAAATATGATTCATTTTCAGTATTTTCCTTGTAATCCAGTAGATTCAATTAATATATCATTGATGAAAAATTATTTTCGTTTATTGTAACAATTAATAGAAAATAACTTTTTCATTAATTATATTTTTTAATTTAATTTGTTTGAATAAAAATGTTTTAGCATAAGACTGAATAAAAAAAAATATTTCAGCAAATGTTGAAAGATGTGAAAAATAAATATCAGCATCACATAACACTAAACTATGACACCCCTAGCCCTATGTAACAACATACAACACCCTCTCCCCCTCCCCTCTTAAGCGTTTCGTAATTTATGGACGACCCAATAGGAATATTTCTGTATTGAACATTCCTTTTAACATCTCTCTGTGAGTGACATCCCAGTCATTCACCCTGTATACAATGCATACATACCCCACAAGTCAAGGACTTGCAGTTTCAAAACCAAACCAAACTTTGCAGTGTCCTCACACCCATTCCATTCATCTGATTTACACATAGAACGGTGCTTCTATCCTACAACTTCTATTTTCTCACAAAAAGTTAAAATGCTAAAGAGAGTGACTTATAGGTTTTTAAAAATAACTGATTCAATTACGAGATTGCTAATTTTGGCTTGATTATTTGCTTTAAATGTTTATATTGTTCACAATTATGAACTGTCATAATGGATCTTAATAGACAGGTGAACTCTCGAATCCAATTTGCACATAAACTTTTTCCCTCTATTCACTGATAAACTGTAGCAATAAATTTGCACTAAACTCAAAGTAATTTTGCTGTTTTGAATGTTACGAGAATTTATCATAGGTTTTAACTGTGTTCTAAAAGC
Organism: Gryllus bimaculatus; assembly: GCA_017312745.1. Taxonomy (NCBI): domain Eukaryota; kingdom Metazoa; phylum Arthropoda; class Insecta; order Orthoptera; family Gryllidae; genus Gryllus; species Gryllus bimaculatus. Next base: position 2,097,947 of record BOPP01000169.1, read on the forward strand.
ACGTATTTATTTCAGGTTTTAGATTATTATAATTACCTGGAGGATGTATTTTCAAAAATTATTTATAACTTTATTTGACTGATTATTAAATTGTAACATAAATGAGTGTTATTTGTCAACATATGAAACAATGAATGCAGGATGCTGAAAGTTCATGAACATTATATTTCTTGTGGTTGGAGGAATTATTATTACATTGATAATATTGCTGATATACTGGGTGAAAAAGTATTTGTCTAAAAGTTTTAAGAGGCTGGTAAGCAAACAAGAAACTATAGTCTCTTAAGGTTTTAATGCATTTCATGTCGTCAAAGTAGTAAAATGGCCTTTCTAGAAATGAATAAAATCCACCGATTCCCTGAAATTCATAAAATTTTCATATTTATGTAAAATGAAACTTGGATAAATGAACTGATATATCTGTTCAGCAATACCTGATATTAAGTCAGGAAATATAATACTTTATCTTAAGAATGCGTTTGTAAAGTAGTGAAGAGAAAATGTTCAGTTGCAATGAGAAAGTGCCATGAACAAGGAATTGGTATTAGTGTGTTTCACGTGTCTCACATTAACGAGTAAAATACCTTTAAGTATGTTTATCAATCATTTTATCAATGATTTTTTAAATTACTTGAAATTATTTGATTGACAGCCTTTTTTAAATTATTTGATTGTATTCCTAAAGTTCTCTTTTATTTATGAATTAGTGGCATGAATGGAGCCCTAGTAACCTTGCTTGTGCCTCTCACCATGATAGAGAATTGAGGTTTTAAAGTATTTTGATACTGTTACTCATCTGGTTAATTTGATTTCACCATAATAGAACATCGAAAAGTTAATTTTTAGATCTCTCTTTATGTTGATATTGTTAACTAACAATATAGTTTGATTGTATCCATAAGGTGTAATGGTAATATGTTCTACAGATTTACTGCACATTGAGAAAAAGATTCCCAGTTTTGGTGATGTATTGTAAAAGAGCATTTTGGTGCTAAAATAGTTTGGAACAGTTTCCACAAAATTGTTTTCTGTAATATTTGATATATTATTTTGCAAGGTCAATATGGTTTCTATGTGTATTTTCTAAGATACATTTATTTGTTGAAATAGTATTTATGTTATGTTTAGCTTACAGTATAAAAAAAGCAGTGATTTTCACAGGATTGTTGTTAGTGGTTCATGTACTCTATTTTTAATGGAAGGTTGTATCAAAATTAACATAGTTTTACCAGTTGTTTTTTAAATAGTGCATCACATTCACACATTTTAATTTATTGTTTGTGCTGATAGTACCATAAAATTGTGCTTCAAACTAAAGGTAAGCTTCTTAATTTCACAGAATCTAGAATGTCTATTTGAGGTGTATATATGGCCTATACGCAGGTAAATACAGTATTTCAGTGATACGCTTTGAACATGTGAACCAGGAAATGCAAAGTTCTTTCAATTTTATACTGTAGTATAAATAAGTGACATTGTAATGTATTGTGGAAATGAAAAATTTTTGTACATCAGCCAAGATCTTTCCATTTCCTTGTTACTTTTTATAATGAATTTTGAGGTTTGTGATTATTACTTGCATTATAAGATAACATAATTTATTTAAGAGTTGGCTCTGCTGCATTGTATGTGGTACTTTTCAGTGATATTAAAATATGTGATTTATTCTCAATGAATTCAATGAATTTTCTAGTGATAATTATTCAGTAGATTTTCTACATGTAAAACAATTTTCAGAAGACTGCCCTAAATATTGTTCAGAGTAATTGCCAAAAGGAAATTTATTGTAGGTGATAATTATAATTTTTTAGAAACAATGGTTTTTGATAGGAAAACTTGCGAAATTGTGAATATATAACTTTTTCAATGATGGTATTTATCGTATTTATACTCTGTACCTTATTCTTCACCTATTGCAAAGGAAATGTTATGCAGTGTAATAGAGCCAAAATATATTTTGAGAGACTTCCAAATTTACTTGGTATTTTACTTTTTTTCTTTCTTGAAGATTCACTCCACTTTTTTCAGTATTACCAAGTAAATTGGAGAGCCTTATGTAGCTTGTCTGTCTGGTAAAGTTAAAATATAGTTTTCTTAAAGGAATCTAGTACTTTTACTCATCCATTTTAAAATCTGAAAAAGATTTACATTTAACTTTTAGCATGAATCACTTGGCAGCAATAAGATTCAATGATATTCTAAAATTTAATAGTTGTATCATAGATGGAATGCATTGGGTGGTGCACAAGTATGATAGGTATATTGTTCAGATTATGGATATGGATAGATTCCTTATTATTCAACTAACATACTTTCTGTTCTGTCTCACAAAAACAAAACAATATATTACATTAATGAAGATCATTATTTTTAAATAATGTGGAAGAATATGATTTTAAATTAATGTGAAAAAGGATGGTGTAATGTTTCTACAGATGTATTTTTTCAAATTCAGTCTTCTTTCTTAATGCCCTCAACATGCCATCAACAACTCATGAAGCTACAACAGCACATACTTTCTTGTATTATTGGTAATGATAACCTAGTGTTAAAATGTTGCAACTTCTAGACTTAACATTTACAGTCATATAAAAAACACTTTCTGATATTTAAGTCTCTCTGTTGTGCTATATTCTTATAAAAAAAAGAGTAAAGAAAGCAAGTGTAGATAGGCCAGGATTCACACCCAAATTCTGTAAATGACAAGCTAAGAGATTCACTGAAATGATTGATTGATGAAAGGATTTAAATGCCTGAAATTGAAGAATAGATTGCATTAAGAAAGAAATCTGTAGCTTCAACATTAAAGATGTACGAAGTTTGGGAAAAAAACAAAACAGTTAGTCAAATTTTGAAATTCAAGAGGTTTTCAAGAAAGTCAGACCTCAGTTTATTACTATTCAAACTTTTTTCTCTTCCAACAAAACAAAAAAAAATATGTTTGGAGCAGTTTTTGAGAAAATCTTGTCAACATTTTTTTTGTTTTTCAAAAGCGACAGTTTCTCTTAATTATGCAAATACATTTTTTAATGTGTTCCTGACTTGTAGAGTATTAATTTTGAACTGATTTCATTAAGGCTAAATATACCGACACTACAATTTCTTGCCACCACGTAGCAGCACCAAAGTAAGCCAAAATTACTTTACTAATGTCTGAAAAAGTGGTCTGATTTTCAATCAGTAATCGGCATTTGATTTGTATTAATTTTAGAATTAACACCACGATGTCTTTGAAAAAAATTAGCAGAATAGTTTTGGAAATTTTTTGGGGAATAGTTCCGGGAAGAAATTTAAATAATGTGAGCTTATAGCGTGATGGCGAAGTGCTTCCTTAATCCAATGCCCTCAATCGTCCAAATGGGATGAATAGGCGCGTCGTATAGTGATTGTTGGCAAAATACAATACCCCCAGCCCCATGCCACGCCGGCGCCTTGAGGAATGGAAGCATTCCGAAAGTGGTAGGAGGAGCGAGCAGTTCTCTTGTGGCCCGACTTGAATTCGTCAGATAATGCTTTCACTATTTTTCGCATCACAACATTACTTTTACATTTTCATATACCTACTTATATATGGAGAAATATTCGTTGTATAGAGAAAGTTACTTCATGCTGCGAAAAATTATTCAACGAAAAGGCATGTTTCGGGGCCCCTGCTACCGAAAATGATTTCCCCCTCCCCTTCCAAAAAAGTACGTCGGTCTGTCTGACCATCTGAGAACACGAGCGTCTAAATAATTCCCCGAATTTTTCGATAATAAATATTCCCCGGTCGATCTGGCCTGTCTCAAAGGTTAGCGAGTTTGGAGAATATTCTTTAAAATTTCGGGATACTTTAGATCCCCTTGGGACATTTTCTCAAAAGTGGCTCCTTATTTTTTCTTCAAATTTGTAAGAATAAATTAAAATACGCTTTTAAAGGTGACATAGGTCAGAATGTTTTAATACTTTGACATGGCTTTTTTTTTGAAAGTTACAAAAGTTCAAATTTTTCTCGACGTCTCCTCAACTACAATATTAAAGATAGATATTTTTTTTCTTTAAATGAAATTTGTCCTCCCTAATGAGTTTTCATTGACGTCATGCGCATTTCTTTGAATTTTTTAGTAGTTTTCGCGCAAGTTTGTGCATTACAGAGAAATAAAATGTTTTTCAATTAAAAAGAATTCGGTCTCCTAATGACCCCTAAGAACCGAAACATGACTTTAAATATACTAAAGAAGGGTAAAACCTCGTCATATATGGACATTTTCGTTGAAAAATGTTAAGAAACTGGCGTTTAAATGTTTCTGAAAATACGGAATTGCGAGCTCAATTTCTCTGAATACATTATTGCATTTTGTAAGTACTCGTGCTTTAAATGATGTCTCATAAAGATTTTCGAAAACTCAAAAGTATTCTGAGAAATTGAGCTCGCATTTCTGTATTTTCAGAAACATTTAAACGCCAGTTTCTTCACGTTTTTCAATGAAAATGTCCATATATGACGTGTTTTTACTCTTGTATAGTTTACTTAAAGTCACGTTTCACTTCTATCAGGAGACTGAAAAAGAAAAAGAAAAAATGTGGAAAAAATTATCTTTAGGTGGCAATGGATGACAGCCGGGAAAAGGGTGGAGCAAAATCGAAAATGTATAACCCAGGGCAAAAGAAATTAGGAAACGTACTAGTTGGAGAAAGTCTGTGCCATTCTTTTGCATCACTAGTTCCTTTTATTTTATTTCTCAAGTCACACTACTGGTTTTACAATTAGGGCAGACGTTCTCATGTCCTCTGTAGCCGATGTATAGATCTGAATTTATCGTGAAAAATTGTGTGATTTCAAATAATTCCGATTTTTACCCATTCTTCGAATACGTCCCGTAAACTGAGGTGGCTCAAGAATGATCAGCAGCAGGTGAAGCGCAAAAGGGTAGCGAGCAAGCGAACCAATCAGTATTAGTGAACTTGGAAGGGGCATTCGCAGTGTCTATTTGCGAACTACAGTCCCTGTGCCGCGTCGGATTTTTAATTCCCGGACCCCACTCTCACAAAGTCCGTAAAGTTGGCATAGCAAAGTTTATAAAAAAGTGAAGTTAAATTCAAAATTTGCCACTTTTTGTTGCGAATTTGTTACACAAAAAAATGTCGCTCTTCATTTCACCCTACTATAAATATTCGGCCAACTTGACATCAACTTGCCGTCACACTGACATGAACTTGACATCAACCTAGCACCACAATTACCAGGAAAAAAAATTACAGAGATAAATAAAATAATTACATGGGAATTTGTAGCTCCGGTCTTGTTCAGTAAGTATTAAAAAAATTAATTTTGTTGCTCTTCAACTACCGCCTAAACCGTAAATACGAAAATCCTCCTTTTCGAAGCGGGGACGGTGAAGGGACGACTGTCCGTCGCATATAGGTATCGCGGAACAATAACCTACACCGTGGTTACCCCACGTAGTTTCTAATGGACAGGTTAAATCAGACGCGCAGAATAAATTAAGATTTTCGGCCTCACATAAAAAGATGAAGTTGCACAATCATTATAATTGTAGGATAATCATGTGATTTTGAAGTGGCAATAAGTTTAATGAATTATAAAGGAGGAGTGTATACATTTTACTTTATTTTTTCTCCAATAAGACGTGCTTATTATTATGTATGTATGACGGAGCCCTTTTATTGCGTTCCTTTCAAGCATTTTCTCTGCCCGTCCAGCCGTCGCGCAGGGTTGGGTCTAGAAGAAGCTAAGTGTGGCGTCATATCAGTCGCCTGGTACAAACCGGGTTAAATATTAGCCATGTGCATTTCATGGACATGAAATTTACGAGGAAGTAATTTGTGACAGCAGGCAGCGCTGGCGGGAAGGGACGCCGGCTGCACAATAGCAAACCAAGGGAGCGGAAGGGAAGGGGTGTCGTGTTGTGGGTGGCCACTTGTGAACCCCTTTACCACTTGGGATAAACTTGTGAACCCCGTAGACATGCTGGCTGTCGAAACGCGTCGGCGGAAACAGCGAGATGACGCAGTTCCGTCAGTCGGCCCAGAAAGCAAAATAAGTGGACCCCGGACCTAATCTCCTTGTTCGTCAAAGTCAATGTAAGAGTGCAGCTGTACTCTTCTCACGGAGACTGCGATTCACGCGGCCAAGGCTCGCTAAGCGGAGACGCGATTAATTGGGCAAAATGTGTTAAATATTTAGGTGTCACATTAGACAGCCCACTTACATTTAATCTGCACATCGAAAATGTGCGACAGAAAGCGCGGCAGACCCGAGGCAGATTGCGAAACTTGTTTCACAAGCAGAGCAAACTGTCAACGGCAAACTGCCTCACGCTTTATAAAGCAATAATTAGGCCGCAAATGGACTACGCATGCCCAAGTTGGGCAATTGCAGCAACTTCCCCTATGCAGAAACTGCAAGTAGTTCACAACGAGTGTCTCAGGGCTGCCCTCTGAGTCCCTAGAAACACTCGTATAGAAACTATACATCGCGAACTATCAATGCCACTGCTGGTAGATCATATAAAAAATATCGTGTGTGCTTTTTTTTTTTTTTTTAAGCAGTTGACTCGGAAAACCTTCTCATTTCCGAGATTGCCTCATACCAACCCGATCAAAGGGCCATGTATAGGCGACCGAAGCACTTCCTGGAGTAAGAGTTATCTGAAACAGAGAAATGAGACTTGAAACATAAACGTAGTATTTCCAAACACGCAATGCGCGCGCCGGTAGGCTAAAGTCATTTTTTGACCATCTGTTTTTCTTCATGTTGCAGGATTGGCCATAGATGCCCGTAAGGGTAGGAATGGTCCCACCGCGGTGGCGTCAACGTACGTTGCACTTTCGGTGCGTTCACAAAACTGCACAAAGGGTTCTGCTCGCTCCTTGTTCTGATTCTTGGGCGCGACGGTAGGAAGTCGTGTAGGTTGTGCGCGGCGCGGCATTTCAATGGCTACTGAGGCTACTCAATAGGCTACTGAGGCACGGAACTGAAGCCTACGCTTGCTACGTTGAGACGGGAGGTGCGGCATACTCGCTTGTATGCGCACGTAGGGCAACTGGTGCATCACACCAAACAAGATATCAAATTATCAGGCCAGCGGTTGTGGTGACCAGGAACATTCCTTCTGGTCAATATTGTGTATTGTAATTATTGTAAATAGTATTCAGGTGTTAGAGCATCTTTCAAATAAATACTCAATAAATTACAAACCGTTAACGTCTGTGAATTATTGCCCCGGCAAAGACGCTACATAAGGAAGAATTTTCAGCCGTTGCTTCACTGGGGCTGGCGCCAACATATAGGCGTCACGGCTTTGAATAGACTATATCCACGTTCAAAAATATTTTTGACATCCGCAGTCTTACACATGTACCTACTGCCAATGTTCGGAAAATACTCGCAGAATTATCATCGCGCCATCTCAGAGATTTGAACAAGGAGGGTAGCAAAGACAATGCGCAAGGACTGTAAATGCGAACATCATACAAATTTCATTTCAAAATGTTAATATTCAAAATTAAAACAACGCCCCAAATCCATCTGGTTTAGGAACTCTTAACATATTCACGCGGGGGATAATTTGATTTGACAATGACAGCGCGCTATTTTACCACCTTTTCAAATTTGTCGGTAAGTACAAAACACTTTGAAAATTAGCTTCAGCTATTTTACTTGGGAAAAGATATTCACACACACACACACACACACACACACACGCACGCACACACACACGCACACACAGACACACACACACACTTAATAGATGACACGAGAGAACGAAGGCCTCTTATTATTGCTGGGGACTTCAATGCATGGGCCACGGAGTGGGGCAGCAG